>BCLC01000006.1:973049-1198102 GCA_001600855.1 Saitozyma sp. JCM 24511 | reverse complement strand
GCTGATGATCTGATCGAGCGGCTGCTTGATTGCTGTACCGGCAATCACCCCTTCCTGATCGTATCCTGCCAACAACAGAAGGCCACGGGCTCGCGAGTGAGTCGTAGTCCGCCCGGAGCCTTTCGCCGACTCGTCAAAGGTTCACGAGTAGGACTTGTCTATCTCTTCCACCTCCGAGCTCCTTTCGCGGGTCGCTGCGATCCTAACAATGATCCTGATCCCTTCCTTCGTGATGGCGATCGCCTACCCCCGAGTAGCTTCCTGTGCGCGAAGGACCCCCATCAGCTCGCACCCGGCTTCCGCAGAGCCTCGATGTGCCCGCGACGTTGATGGGCGAGAAGCTGTGGCAGCCGTCCGGGTCGGGGTGGTGGTCGTGGATCGTCAACAAGGGAGGCATGGCGAGGCTCAAAGGTTGATCGCCCGACGGCGTGAGTCCCCTGCCTGGGTGTGCGAAGGGTTCGAGCTGGAGCGTACGCTAACGTGAACGCTAACGTCAACACGACCAGGGGGTTGTGTGCTGTATTGTTTCGTCAACTCGTCGATTTCTCAAGTCAGCGTGTTAATCCATTGAAGCAGTGCCTTATCGCTCGCTCGCTCGCTCGCTCTCAAGGGCAGGTCCCAGCCGTGGTCTACGGATACGACAAGCTGAAGGATCATCCAAAACCAAAATCAGAGGGAATTCCTCAAGTCCGACATTGAGAACACATCACGCCCATGCCCATGTTACAAGCCGAGCGTCAGAGCCTCCGCGATAGCACTGCGTATCAGAGCCAGAGTCAGAGCCGGACACGGAGCCAGAGCCGGAGCCAGAGCCATGACTCCGAGTCTCAGAGACAACGAAGCCGACCTCGAGACAGAAGCCAAAGCCGTAGTCGGACCAAAGACGATTCCGACTATCCCCGGCTCTACCCCTCGAGTAGCGACTCTGCCGCCCTCGACACGCTCCATAGCATCCTCACTGATCTGGGCAAGATCCCCGATCGGTCACCTGGCCCTGGGTCCGGGCACACCTCCCGGTCCGCCCGGTCCGGTACCAGTACTAAAGACCAACTGCAGGATATGTATCTCGGCGTAAACACCTCGTTCCAGCAACTAAGAGCTACGGAGTCTTACGACCCCCGAACCAGCCCCATTGGTCGGCAGTCCAGCGAAAGTATCAATATCCTCGGCATCGCTGTGACACGTTATCGAAGGGGACTTTGGCCCTCTGAGTTACTCCGAAGCCTACGGAGGGATATCATCGATGTGATAATGGACGAAGATAAAGTCACGGGGAAGACACTACTTGAGCTATGGACAGACGTGAGCGTCCACGTAAAAGTCACGAGGTCGATGGAGACCTGTCCAGAGGAAGAGGAGAAGATACGCAAAGCGACGAAGATACTGCAGGACGCGGTGGACGATTGTTGGGATGAGCTATATCCATATACTAAATCTTCAAGATCGTCGCGCTCAGAGGAAAAGGACGGGAGGGAAAGGGACAGTGAGAGGACAAAAGGACGGTCGAGTAAGAACGCCGGGTCTGGGACGGGTTATGAGAGGGGGAGGGGCAGTGGAAGTGGCACGGCGATGGCGAGTAGGCGACGGAGCAGGACGAGGAGTCGATGTGCGCTCGTCCGTTTTGCGTTGAGTACATTGGCCTCCGAGCTGCAGAAGATGGCACTGCATTAGGTCGCGGCGTCACCGTGGAGCCATCGCGTGTACGAGTCACGCCGGGGAGTGGGGACGGTCTACTGTTCCGGACATACTGTACCGCACACACTCCTGCCTCACGGACATGTCTGTTTCTTGGCTCGCTCTCGAGTCGGAGTCAACAGTAGTCTCCGCCTTCTGGTAGGCCACTCATCAGCAAGTGCCACACCCAAACGAGGCAGCATCAGATGGTGCTGCGCTTGTGTTTTGCAGGTCAGCCGCGCCTTCGATCTTTGATACATGGAGTAGTACCTTATATCCCGTCCACTGCACGCGCCCCGACCCTTACTCGTTGATGGATGGTATAAGCTCCTTGGCCAGGGTGATGAGCCCGTGATCCCCGCCTTCGCCTCATGATCCACATCTGAAGCGAAGGCGAGGGCTCCCGGGCGGAGGGTTTACAATACGAGTCCTCGAGTACAGTATGTCCGGCCGTCGGCCAGGCGCCGCATGGGAGCCAGAGCAGAAAGGAAGTGCTCCAGGCGCCTTCCTTTTGCGTGGCGACCGACTAGCTCAGGCCGTGCTGGCGTCCCGGAACTGTATCCGAGTACATACATACCATTACCCCAGCGGCGGCTTCGGGAGACGACGTCCATTCAATCGTTCTCAACATAATACAGTCCAACATCACTGCATAAAGCCTTGACAACTTCTTGTCCGCCTGCGATTAACCACAGCGACCATCCAAACCCAAACTACAGTACCGCACCACACGTCTCGTCCATCTCATGAGCTCTCGCCAACGACCTCCTCCAAGCGACCGAACTGGCCGGACCGACCAGACTGACGGGCCTGAACGGACTGATCGGACCGACCGCGACCCGACTGACCGCTCTGACCGGAATCGTCGGCCCCGCTCCCGCTCCCGCTCCTCCCCTTCCCCAACGACCAGGGGACCCTCTCGTGAGTTTCGCGGGTCTCGCGAGAGCTGCGTGACGAGCGATACCAGCCCCCGAGACGCCGCCACGATCCTCGACAAGCTCCGGGACGCCATTGACTCGCTTCCCGAATCAAAAGACAGAGCCAGGGACAGACTCCTTGATCGATGGGAAAGTGTCGATGCCGACTTTCGTGACCTCCCGCGCAACTTGAAAGTCAGGATTGGGCAGAAGCTCAGTTCGAGTATCAATAGTCTCGCCTGGAGTATTGTGGAGGAACTCCCTGATCCCAGGGCTACGACCACGAGATCACGTAGATCAAGTAGATCACGTAGATCACGTAGATCAAGTAGATCAGGTAGATCAGGTGGATCAGGTGGATCAGGTAGATCAGGAGGATCAGGCTCTAATTGGCGTCCCGACTCAGACCTGGGTACGGGATCCATTACGTCCTCGAGTGACGGGCGTGATACGAGCAGAGAATATCGACCCAGACCCGAGATTGTCGATCCCCCTCCCGGCGGTCCGTTGGACACACCCAGCGCGTACAACTCGTCCAGCCCGTCGCGTCCAACGACCTGGAGCCCCACGAGCCCCACGAGCCCGACGAGTCCGACGAGTCCGACCAGCTCGAGAAACTCGAGGAGCTCCGGCGCAAGGTCCAGTAGGCCACGATGGATGAAGGCGGACCATGACGCTGCTGTGAATGCAGCTCGGGACGGTAGGGAGGGTGACGATCGTGACGATCGTGACGATCGTGACAATCGAGACGATCGTGACAATCGCCAAACTCGTGACAATCGTGACAGTCGCGACAGTCGCGACAGAAGCGACAGAAGGAAGGAGAAGGAGGTGGAGGGGAAGCGCGATCGGGACGAGGAAGACGACGAGCGGAGGAGTCGTCGCGAGCAAAAGACCGCCGACGAAGTGAGGACGGCGGGATGGCTCCTCCTCGGTGCGGCTGCTTGCTTGACTGTCAGCCGTTCGATGAAATAGGCGTCCAGTCGGGAGTAGCGTGAAACCATACACTACATAGGTGTTCGACATCGAGGTCAAGGATCTACAGTATGAGTACTCAAGCGGTAGTCCCGGACAGGCGGAACTGTAGCCCAAAAGATACAGTATCTGGGACCATGTGCCTGTGCACGAGCGAGTACAATACGGGTACAAGTACAGTGCGAGTGCGAGTGCGAGTGCGAGTACGCTCATCCGTCCTCGTTTTGGACTCCTGCCATGTGCTGCCAGATCTCCGAGCCAGCACGGTCGGTTCGGGATCCCACGTCGAGCGGCCCAGCCTTGCTCCGTCGCATACATGGGATGATATGTGCTCGTCCTTTCTTCTGTGAAGGCTCCGCAGCCGCTCCAGCTGAGAAGGCGCACGGAGTGTACGCACAGTACGGGACTGAGTAGTAATGTGAGTACGGCACGACTTCCATTTATCTCCTTCAAGCTCGCTCCCTCATTCCTGATGTTTCTCGTTACACTTCGTCTATCGCCCTCGAGATACACCGCTCTAAACGCCCGAACACCACCCCCTATCAAACAGCCGTACTCGTACTGTACAGGTACCACAAGCCAGCCAACCCACCATGCCCTCCTCGCGAAACGAGTCCGAACCATTCACGCCGGACGATTCGTCCTACACCTGGCTCTCCCAATACTCTTCCATGCCGGATGGCACGAACGTCCTCTCCAAGATCCGCCGGGACCTCAACGCGATCACCGACCCGGACACCAAAGGCGTGATGGAAGATATCTGGCTGAAAGTGATCACCTCGTTCAATGGCAGATCGACCTCGACGCCCAACAAGACGCATGATCTCGGATCGATAGTCAGCGGGGAGATTAATACCCTCGGTGCGGCGATTACGCTGGGTAGGAGAAAATTGGGATTGCAGACGACTCCGTCGACTGGAGGTGGGTCGTCCGGAGGAGGACAGGATAGCGGGGGTCAGGAATGAGGGGTATCAATGATTTTGCCTCTCCAGGTCTCAAGACGATTGCTTGAAGTTCAGGTAGTGTCTCGTCTGATCTGTACGGAGACACATAATGTACATTGTAGGGCTTGATATGGACTACTGAACCTCCGCGCCGTGTTGCCTGCCCTCATTTGCCTCCACTAATGACACTGGACACTCTCCAATTGATGTCACGTGCCCCGGTCTCAGAGCCAAGATATTCCTTCCTGCCTTCCTGCCCCTGCCCGTCACGTTCTCCCGATCACTTGCTGTGCGCCCTCGGAGCCGGCGCGCCGTTGTTGAACACAACGTCCGTATTGTCCCTCATGTTGTTCGCGGTGATCTTCTTTCCAAACCCATTGTGCGTCCCGTTGAACACCATGCCCTCCACGCCCGGGTATCCCTTGATGCCCATCTTCTTCTCGATCCTCTCTCCGAGGTCTGGCGAGACCTCCCTGAAGATTGCGATCTGGCGCTTGATGACTTCTTCCTTGGTGCACTTGCCCATGTGGCCCGACACGACGTCGACGAAGCGCTCCTTCGACTCGTCGCTAAACACCTTCTGCCACAGGTTTCGGGGGGCATTGAAGTCCTCCGGTCGGAGCTCAGAGAGGAACGCCACCGCTTCGCCGTAGAAGCTCCCGTGGACCTTGTTGAGCGAGTACGCAGGGTCACGGAACTTGATCGGGTCAATGGAGGAGAGGTAGTTGGGTCGTCCTCCCTGGTTGTAGAACGCCATGTTACCGTCGCGCTGGAAGTTGGCCATCGCAAATGGGCACACGGGCTGGTTGACGGGGAGTTGCTGGTAGTTCGCACCGATGCGGTGGCGGTGAGCGTCGGGGTACGAGAAAAGGCGGGATTGGAGCACAGGGTCGGCAGAAGGCTCGATACCAGGGACCATGTGCGAGGGGTTGAATGCGGCTTGCTCAACCTCGGCAAAGTAGTTCTACCCGAGTCAGCTACGCAGAAGGCCACAGCCAGGGCCAAGCGCCGGAGTCATCGACCCACCTTGGCGTTCTCGTTCAGAGTGAACTTTCCGATCGTGCGGAGAGGATACTCGGCATGGGGCCAGATGTGGGTGAGATCGAACACGTTGATCCGTTTCTTCTCCCACGCTTCCTCGGCCTGCTCCACCGTCATGGTCTGCACTTTCATCGTCCACGAGGGGTACCTGCGGGGGACGTCAGCATGCAGAGAATCCACTTCCAATCGCAAGGTGCACTCACTCGCCCCGCTCGATGGCCTCGTAGAGGTCCTTCTGTCCGTAGTCGTTGGACTGCTGGGCAGCCTCCTCCTGTGTGAAGTTCTGGGTGCCCTGGTTCGAGATCATGTGGAACTGGGCGTACACCCATTTGCCCTCCTTGTTGACGACCTTGAGGGTGTGGCCGTAGTAGCCGTGCATGAAACGCCAGCCCTTGGGGATTCCTCGGTCACCCATGAGGATCTATACGTGGTCAGCACGACGACAAGGCAAAAGCTTGAGGAACCCACCATGACTTGGTGGATCGACTCGGGATTCTGGGAGAGGTAATCCCAGAAAGCGGTCGAGTCGTCATCGCCTCCGAGGTGGGTTGCGGGGTCGCGCTTCTCTGAAGGCACGTGAGTGGATTGCCGCGGGAGAGAACAGCAGGTCACTAGAGGGCACGGAGAGGGTGCATGGAGGGTTCGGAGGTTCAGTACTCACGAGTGTGGATGAAATGAGGGAACTTTGCGGGGTCGCGCACTAGTCTGGTCAGCCATCATAAACGGTCGAAGGGATCAAGCGGTCGCGAAGCGCCCAAACGCACAGAAGAACACGGGCGTGTTGTTCGCCACGAAATCCCAGTTGCCCTCGGCTGTCTTGAACTTGACCGAGAAACCTCTGGGGTCCCTACGCCGGCGGCTTCAGCACGTTACTTCGGTTGCACATCACTCCAGCGGGCGTGCCGAAATGAGGGTGAAGACAGTTACTCACCTAGCAAGGTCCGACGAGCCCGACTCCCGTCCGACGGTCGAGAATCGAACGGTCAAAGGACACTTGGTCCCCTTCTTGAACATGTCGGCCATGCAGATGTCTTCGAGGCCATCGGTGCATTCCCAGATCCCGTGTGCGCCCGAGCCTTTGGCGTGGACGACTCGCTCCGGAATGCTGCGGCGGAAACGTCAGCAACAGTCGTTGATAGTAGTTCACATCCTCACTTACCGCTCGCGATCGAAGTGCGACAACAAGTCGATGAGGTGGAAGTCCTGGAGAAGGAGAGGGCCATCCACGCCAGCTCGCTGGGTCATGTACGGGTGGGGCATGGGCACGCCATTGGAAGTGGTGTAGACGCTGCGTCGTGTCAGTGAGAAAGGTCGGTCACTCTCCGGCTCGGATATTGCGGAAGGAAGTGGCCAATCCATGATCGGGAGGCGGTATGTAATGCCGTCGATCGACTGTGAGGGCTGATCGAGCAGCGAGGGACGCAACAGGCAACGGGCAATGAGTGAGAGGCAGCGGGGACGCTGTGAAGCGGCAAAGAGGATGCTATCCGCCATCTGCGTCTCGCACCCCGCCGTCCGACTCTCGGCCATGGGAATCCAAGTCATCACTCACGTCTCGGTGCTCTTGGCGTCGCGATCGGCCTCGTAGCTCTTCATAAGTGGCGCCGCCTGGACGCTGCCGTTGGCTCCGTTGGCGCTCATGGCGATGTGATGTGATGTGCTGTGTTGTTGACGGGTCTGATGGATGTGAAGGGGTACAAGTTGCCCGGTGCTGTATGCTAGTCGTGGTGATACTCCTGTAAGAGGACCAATATGTATGGTCGATGCGATGGTGACGGTTGGGTCGGTTCCAGTGGTTCAATCGCCGGTACCAGCGATGGACAAGGCACATGACGCAATGACGTCATCCACCTCTACGTGCATGCTCTCAATCGCCGATAGTCGCAGTCGTCAAGAAGCAAACGCCGATGCATCGTGCATGTGCGCTGTGCGCTGTGCCGAAGAAAGCCTTTGCATGGAGACACATTGGGCCTACACGTTCCGACACTTGCTCGGTTACTCCGCTAGCCACGGTTAAACCTTCCCGCTGACTTCAACTTCTCACATTGCACAGCGTACTCATGCACCCCTCTCTCGCCTTGTGCCAGTCAGACGCGCTTCTCCAATGCCACTCAGATGACCTTACACGATGCCATCCTGAATGAGACACCATCGCGCCCGGAGTCCCGCCCGGAGTTGCCGGCGCATCAACCAAACTCTCTCTCGAGCTTCCAGCGGGTGGTCGTCCGATGTCTGTTTCGCGTGACCATCGTAAGGGCGACTAGAGGGCTGCTTGTCACATAGGCCTTTGTCACCTCTGATTTCGCCAAATGCGTGGACTACCTCGGAGTACTTTGTCCCAGAGACAATGGTAGTCCGGACGGTTGGCTTGTCACCAATATGAGCGAGCCAGCCGATTCGAATGAGCAACGAGCGGAGAGGTCGATGCGAGAAACCTGCTCATGGAGGTCTGTCTTTGTCGCAGCTCGAGCTGCGCGGCGTGTGCGTTGGTAGCGGGGTGGAGCTTGTCATGTGTCTGTCCGTGTGATGGTGACTGTCCCGTGCGTTGCGTCGCAGAGCGTCACGTTGTCCTGCTCCCTCGCGTGCCTTGTGTGTCGGCGCTGGCGGATGGCGATCAGCCCGAGTGTGCTAGGGCAGATGTTATGAAGGGATGAAACGGTTCAACGCACCCAACAACGAGATCTGTACTCACCCTATATAATGCTTCACCCCATCCAGCCCTCCCGTACAGCTCCAATCACCTCAAAGTCGACCGAAGAGAACGTGCGAGCGGTGCCAAGGAGCCTCGCAGATATCCACGTGGGATTGAGCTTATCTTGTCCTCATCGTTGCCCGTTGCCCGATTCAGCAGTCGCGGGAAAACGAGAGCAGCAGAAAACCCCGCGAGGTCTGCCGCGGACGACGACGACGACGACGACGACGTGCGAGACTCTTTCCGCGTTTTGCTCCAGTCGGGTTCGTTCGCGTGTTGAAGCATGCGAGGCGAGCACGAGACTGATGGGCAGCTTGCCCGTGGCCAGCCACAGCCGCGCGAGTCGTGGTCGTGACAGTAGTCGTAATCGTAATCGTCGTCGACGTCGTCCTCGCCTCAACATCCGCCTCTACTCGCTCGCTACTGTTCAACCTTGCACCGTTGGTTCTTCCCGATCATCCATTCGCTCTTGTCAGTCAATCACCTCAAACACACAACCCTCAACCCGTTTGGTAATCGCAGAACCAAACTCGGCGCCAAGATGCTGCTCGTCAACACCAATGCCATGCACGTTCCTGTGCACATGACGCTCTCGCTGGACTGGCTCGTTCCCGCCGGAATAGCCCTTGTTGGAGGATATCTCCTCTGGGCAGTGATCACATTCCTCAGCAGGTGAGCACGCGGTCTGCGGTAGGACAAGCCATCCATCCCACACCTCGACTTTGACCCCTGCCCAACGAAAGGAACCGCGATTGCAGGAAGGAACATGGGATTGAGAACGATGCTGATGAGAAATCCTACGGTAGAGACCCCTTCGACCCGCTTCCTATCATCGGCCACTGGCACATCTTCGGCCTCCGTTCTCGCGCCGGATACATGCAGTGGTTCCTCGACAGGTCGAAGTATGTCGGAGCGGGCAAGACGTGGGAGTATGAGCTGCCGGGCTTCGGCTACGAGCTGTTCACGACGGATCCCGTGTGAGTGACTAGCTCCGGGGTGTTTCGTCCTTGGAGCATGCTATGAGCGTGCTGTAGCCGCCGATGATCACAGTCCGAGTGGTTGAACGGGGTGCACTGACGAGCTCTCCTAGGTGCATCAAACACTTCTCCAAGAGCAGGGTGTACGCTGAGGTTAGCAAGGATTTCTTCGGTGCGTCGTGAGGATCCGGTCTCAACGAGGTACTACCCCTGCACCCATCCCCTATTCCCATTTTTCGCATTGGTGGTAAATTCATATTGCGCCTCACCTACCTTCTCGCCGCTCTCCTCGCCCTCGTCGCCCTCGTCGTTCTCCTTCTGACACTTCGCAGGAACAGGGTACGGCATCCCCCCTTCCTCCACCGACCCCGCCGAAACCCGCATCATCCCTCTCCCCACTCCAAAGTCGTTCCCCTCTCGCTCGCGTCCTTACTACACAACCCCGCTCCTCCTCGTCTGCTCCGCACTGACCCCTCAGCATCCTCCTCGCGACGGGGGAGCACTGGCACGCCCAGCGCAATGCCGTCAAAGCCTTCGTATCCCCCGCCGCCCTCGCCGATATCGCCGATCGAATCCTCCCGCGCAACCTGCAGCGCTGCTACGGCATCTTCGATGCGGCGGCGGAAGAAGGGCGCGTCGTGGATTTTGAGAAGGTGGTAGCGGACCTGATGCTGTCGACGTTTGGCGAAGCGGCTTTCGGCGTGAGTGAACGAGGCCCTTGGGCCGAGACCATACAGCTCCACGCCCACACCCCGTGGAGCCTTGTTATTCAGTTGACCATGGACCTCTGCGTGCTGACGGTGCGTCAGGTCGATCCAGAGGAGCTCATCGCCGTCGTCGCCGAGCCATTCGACAGAGCCCTCGAAGGTATATCCCGCCGCTTCGTTGATCCCTTGTGGCGGTTCAACGCCAAACTCACCCCGAACGGCTGGAAGGTCGCCAGGGCCATCGCGACTGTCAAGTCGTACTTCCGAGAGATGGTCTCCCGTTCGCTCGCCCAGATCACGCTGGAGGACATGGAGGGGACGGCGGTGGCCCCCTCTCGGGCGGGGTACTCGTACATCCGCGCGTTGCTGGATTCGAAGGAGAAGATCAGCAAAGAAGACATCGCGGATAGCTGCCGCACGGCGCTCGTAGCTGGTGTGTGAATCTCCTTGTCTTGTCGCTCTCGTCGCCCATGCGAGGCGACGCTGATGTCGATGCTGATGACCTTGGTATTAGGCCGAGACACCACCTCCGACTCCATAACCTGGACGCTGTACGCGCTGCTTCGACACCCTCACTACCTCCGTCGAGCGATTTCGGAATTCGACTCGCTCTCCTCCCTTCCCACAACTGTGCCCAACTCAGACCTCCTCTCCCACCTCCCCTTCTTCCACACGGTCATCTCGGAATCGCTCCGTCTCTACCCATCTGTTCCCCTCAACCTCGTCGACTGCAGCTCCTCCGAGCCCGTGGTCTTGCCCGACGGGAACATAGTTGAGCCTGACGAGGACGTCCTGTTCTCACCGTGGGTGATGGCCCGCCTCCCCGAGTTCTGGGGTCCCGACGCAGAGGAGTTCCGTCCCGAGCGATGGGAAGATATGGAACGCAAACCCTCGGCATACGAGCTGCCGGTGTTCCATGCCGGACCCAGGAGCTGTTTGGGTCAGAACCTCGCAAAGATGGAGATGGCGGTGACGTTCAAAGAGATGTTGACGAGGTACACGTTCGAGATGGGGTGGGATGGAAAGGAGAGGGTGATGGGCGAGGGCATTACGAATCCCATGTTGGGCGGGCTTCCGGTGAGAGTCAGGAGGAGAGCAAAGGCGTGACGAAGGCGTGGCCGAGTTGGGATACGAGCTATAACCACTTAATTCGTCGCAGCAGAAAGAGCAGACAGAATGGCGTGATTGGGTCTACGCTGGCATTGGTCGTGATATGTAGCTTGTTATAATTCTATGTGACGCTTTGTACATGTTCCATCACCATACTGGTGCATTTGGTGCCGAAGCAAGAGTCCACCACGCATGACGCGCTCGCGGATTTGACTGCAGCACCCAGAACATGTGCTAGCACCTGCGCGACAATCGATCAGCATCAATAATCACAACATCTTCTTGTGGGGTTTCTTTCACGTACTTGTCTCCAGCGTGCTCCAGCTGCTGCTGGGTGGAACGCTTCCGTGCGACACCCACACCGACGAATCGGACATCGCCCATGTCGTCCATGTTGAGCAGCACGAACAGCAGCAGCACGACCAGTTCCGGCATCACGACCAACACATCCAGGGCAGTCTGCTTGACGACGAACCCCGTCGTCGAGCTCGCCGACCAGATGCGGTACACGGCTTCCACTGCCAGCGCCGCGAGTGACACGATCATCACCGCGCCAGTGTGGGCCTTGCGGGGCGGCCTGGCATCGCGGTTGGCCGGAAAGACGAGGAGGTAGAAGGTGAACAGGAAGAAGAGGGCGATGACGACTAGGAAGAGAGCGCCCGAGGCCTGCCGCAGTCGCTTGGCCGTGTGCATCCCGGATAGATCACCCCCGCTTGAGACATCGTTGGACTCGTTGACGGCGCCGATAATGCCGATGACTGAGATGCCCACGAACACGATGTGGCCGAACAGATGGATGATGAGGCGCGTCTTCCCGCTCAGATCGCGCGCTTTGAGAGCGCAATACCTGATACATACACTTCAGCATCCAGCACTGGTGGCGCCTCAGGACAATTGACCGGAACCCGACCCACCATTGCACGAGCAGGTCGAAGATCGCCTCGATGAGGAATAGGAACCCAGCGATGACGAACACCGCAGCGACGATGAGGAGGGTATCGTAGTCGCTGCTCTGGATACTGAGGGTCGCGACGTCGGCTCTGATCGCAAAGGTCGCCACGCGGACTATGACGCGAAGGATAAGCGGTGATGACAGTACGAGTACAACTTTTTATCCCGCATCCCAAGTATCTTGGGACTCACCGATCGCGAAGAGAAGCACCAAGGCATAAGCAAAGGTGCGCTTGACCCGACCAATCAGGCGGATCACGAGGAGGAGGACGAACACCCCGTAGACGGCGCAGAAGGCTATGGACTGGGACTTTGAGATGTCCTCTGTGGAAGCGAGAAGGGGGTCGGACGAGAAAGCGGACAAAGAGGACATGGCGACTGTTCGGGTGTGGTTCGGTCCGGTGCGGGTGAGGTCGTTGCAGTCGTAGAGCAGACCGTTATCAGACGCGCTTCGACTTTATACCTCGACATGATGATTTCGAGGATCTGTTTTTTCTCGCCATGAATTGGAGGACAGCACCGCTTCCGCTGGATTGGTACAGCTGCACATCTTGAACGCCGATTGCCGTCCGTGAACACTGTTACCTGTTACAATATCCGCTGAGTGTCGTCCTCGATCGGATCTGTGGCCGCTACAGTATGCCCCACCAGCCCGCCCGCAAGGTATTTCCTCTGATTAAATCCGCCGGATCTCGGACTTCCCGCCGGATTGAAGGATCACGTGACATTTGAATTGACTGTGAAGCCGTGCCATGACGTCTGTCTCACCACTTGTTATCTCCTCTGCTCTGTGATGATCCCGCGGGATGTCGCCAAACCCGCCGCCCGCCGCTTGGCCCGAGATTGTATGCGACGGGTTGCGGGTTCAGCAATCGTGTTGGGGCGGTGCGATTAAGCGTAGTGAGATTGTTCGAGGCGATGAGATGGGGAGGAGGAGATCAGGTATAAAATGGAGACGGATTGGGACGGTTCTGGCTGCCATCCCCAACTCGCAGCTCATCGTCTACCAGCGATCTCCACGGCAAGTATATACACACAAATATATACGCGCACCTTCGACCGCACCCATTCACACCCGACCACACCCAGCCACAAGCCACACACACCCAACAACCTGAGCCGGACTCTGTACACCTCCCCACTCGATACCAGCACACACCTCTCGAGCATCTCCGACTCGCTACACCCGTAGCCTAACCCCGACCCAACCCAATCAACCCAACCAACCCACACTTAGGCACCATGGGTCTCATCCGCACAGGAATCACCGCTGGCGCAGCCCTCGGGGGTATCAAGATGGTGACCAACCACCTCGAGAAGACTCGATCGTCAAACGCCAGCGCCAGTCCGTCTCCGGCTCCGGGCCAGAGCATGGCGCAGGTCCCAGTCCACCCTCAGTGCTCGTGTCCCTACTGTCCCCAGAACGCGCATGCCCAGCCGGGCTTCGGCGGCAGCAGCAACAATGGCGGCGGATACATGGTCGGGAACCCATCGCACCCGTCGCAGGGTTGGGTAGACCAACGTGGAGGATTGTCACATGTGGTTTATGGCAACAACCCACCGGCATATGTTGGTGCTCCCCAAGGCGGCCAGTGGTACGAGCAGGAGAAGAAGTCGGTCGAGCACGGCCAGCGATGAGTGCGGGCTAAGGAATCGTCAGGCGAGGGATATCCCCAATTATGGAGTGACCGTTGGTGAGATGCGGCTGGAGGCGAGGTCGCATTGCGGAGGCTGCCGGCCTTATACATGTACGAGTATATACACATACCCGAATGAGTTAGGAGTCGAAGACCACATAGAGCGATGCTATCTGTCAAAATCTGAATCGGTATCCGCTGGGTTACTAAGGATTGGCCGCATAGTCATACCCGAAGATTTCCGCCAGCAACAAGTCAAGCGAGTTCTGGTTCGTGTCGCCGTTGGTATCGCCCAAGTCCATAGCCACCGGTCCCGGTACAACGCCGTTTGGCGGGACAACGGCGAAGCTGTCCAAAGAGAGACCGGTCGAGTTGCCGAAACCTTCAACGCTATAAGAGTTGCCGATCCCTTGGGGGTTGGAGTTGGCCTGACTAAACGGCTGAGCGAAGCCGGTTTGCGGAAATTCAGCTGCGTGAGCACCAGAGTCTGGGGCAGTCAAGGTCGCAGGCTCATAGCCGTTGATTCCAGCGCTGGAATTGAGGGTATCGACTCCAAAATCTTTCGCCCCGTACTGGGTCCAATCCACAGGCGCCGAGCGCGACCCCGCCAAGGCCTGGAACGGTTCCGCGGTAGCCTGCAAAGCCTGCACGGAAAGTGTCGGGGCAATCGGCAGCGCCGTCTTGTCCGTCGTCACGGCAATGGCAGCTGGCTGGAGTATAGCGGCCGAGTTGGTCGGAGTAACCCCAGCGCTTGAAGCCCCCCTGGAGCGCGCATTCCCCGAGCGCGACCCCTCGAGCTGAATAATCTTGCCCCACGATTCTGTCGTGCGCAGCATCGAACCGACCAGGTTACTACACCCCGTCGGAAAGTTCTCGCTCCCGCCGCCGTCGTTTCCGCCCTCACCATCTCTGCCCGTGCCGACGCACATCCCGCCCAAGGTCGCCATCAGACCCAACACCTGACGCATGATGAAGTGCCAGGAGGGTATGCGGAACGTCTTGTGCAACTCCTTGATTGACCGCTTGACGATCAGTGTGCCGGCTTGCATCTCCATCAGAGTCTTTGCCGCCTCCACCACCGTCGCGACGAGCTCCTGCAATGGCAATATGACGGCGGACGGTCCTGGGCCCGGCACTGGCTCTGGCTCTGGATCGCCCACGGTGGCGCGCGGGATAATCGAGCGCTGTAGTTCCGCAAACTCCACGAGGATCGACTCGGCAATCTCGCCTCTCATCTTCCCCCATTTGCGCAGCTCCTCGCTCGCCGGCGTGTTCGCAAGCATCACCGGCATGAGATCCTCGGGGTTATGTGCGCGAGCGATGGCCGAGTCGATCGCCTGTTTCTTCCTGAGATCCGAACCCGGCCCGGTGATCGGTCCTGATACCGAGAGGGTCGAGGCGGGGAGGAGATGCGCCGCCGTGAGGACACGGAGACCGAACAAGTGGAGCCTTGAGAGCTCGTATTTGCGCCTGATCGAACGGTACGGAGTCCATCCAGCCACAAACGACGGAGGAACAGCGAGTTTTGCTACGATGCACAATTGACGTCAGTCACATATGCCTCGGGTGTGACGTGCGACAGCGCTCTTCGGGGGATCATCTGCTCACTCACCAAGGATATCGTCGTGACGCTCGTCAATCTCCTCCAGTCGCTTGTCAAAGGCTCTGAACTCCTCGGTCACAGGCGTAGTCGCGTCGAATCCCGGTGTCTCCGCCGCATCTTCCAAAATCCCGTGCAATCGGGCGAGACCATCGATGAGCTCCTCCAGCCCCGCCAGCTGACCACAGATAGCGAGCCTCCCCAGAACGGCAGGGGTCTCATCGGCATCGTGTATTCTCCAAAGCATCGAGTTCTCGGGGGCTGTGAACATGGACGCAATACGGCGAGCGTGGGACAGACCTTGGGGCTTCCTAGGGAGCTTGTCCTCCAGCACCAAGCGCGCTTCGGCGGTGCGAACCCCGAGCAAGAGCCACGTTTCCGGATTCTCCCACTGCGACGAAAGCGGCACAGACGAGCAGGACGCCTCGATGTCGAGTCTGTCGAGTATTGACGTTGCGATCGTCACCTTGCCCCGCGCCGGAGCGAGTGAGCTCAGATCGGTGTATTCGTAAGGAAGCACTCCGAAGGGCGCATGGAGGGACAAGGCCTCCAATGCTTGAAGGGCGTAATACGATGTCGGCTGTTGGACCAGGATCCGATGCTGAAGATGGCCTATCAACGGCGCTAGCTTGGTGCGGACGCCACCAGCCGAATCGCTCGGGAGGGACCAGCTTGCCAGATAGATCGTGGTTGCGAGTAGGAGGGTGAGGGAGGTGTCGGGCGAGGTAGTGTGGATCTTGAACAAATCTGGCAGAGGTTGGAGGTGTGGGTGAAAGACTCGTAGCTGGTTGTACCTGGCGTGTATCTGTTCAGCACCGCTTGGATCCTTGGAGAGGATCCTAGGGACAGTCTTGGGGGATGATGCATTGACTCACCCTCTCTCCAACAACTTCCGCACGGCTGGATCAACGAGCTCCCCGAGATCGAGATCGATCGCGGCATCGAGCTCTACGCCCTCTACCACGTTCCGCCTGCGCAACCGTCTCCCCCGCCTCCCCTTCCTCCGATACGCCACGCCGAGCATGGCGCTCGCGAGCTCGAGCGGCCTCCCGTGTAGTTGGATACTCGTTGCACGCGTCGTTCTCGGATCCTCGCCCTCCCGAACCCCCATCCCCGTCCTAGACAACGGCCTTGCCCGTTGCCTCGCATCGACGTCTAGGTTGCTATGCGATACGGAATTGTCGCCGCTGCGGAGGGTGTGTATTTCGGGGTTCTGGGCGCTCGGAGGGCCGGAGCTCGAACCGGGACGCGACGCTGGCGAGTCGGTGGTCAAGGAGTGGATCGGGGAGAGACCGTGTAGCAGGTCAAGCGAATGGTTTGCGGATCCACGCTTCGGCATCGAGGATTCCGGTCCCAGGAGCGGTCCCGCACTGCCCGTCGCACCGTTTTCGACATCCTTCCCACCACTGACATCGACGTCGACGCTGACACGCGACCCAGAGCCGCGCCGCTCTACCCAACCCAAGTCCCCTGCTGCCCCTTCCGCCGTCTCACGCAGCTCAACCCCCGACTCCGACTCCCGCGAAGCCACCGACATCGCCGCCACGACCGGCGCCTCCCGGGCCCCGTATCCCGGCCCACCTCCATTCCTCCTCACCCTCTTCCTCGAGCTGTCATCGACCACGCATCCCAGCGAAAGGACGCGACACCGATGACACGCCTTGTCCGTCGGTAGGGGCGACGATCCCGAAGGGACCTCCGGATCGGGAAGCTCGCATCGAGTTTTCCGGACTTTGCAGAGCTCGCACGACCTTCGGGCGTGTGCGCGTCGTCGCGCACTGCCTGGCTCCGACATGTGCTGAGGAGAGAGAGAGGATGGCGAAAGAGAAAGCGAGCAGGATCGTCCGAAATAACACCAGCTCGAGGACTCCAGACTGCAGTAACATCATCGCCGGACTGCCGACGGGTTCCTGGCCCGACTCTACCTGACGTGGTATTTACATACGCGCGAGCCGTTCATTCGATGTTGTCTGTTTGCCTCTACTTTCGATTACTGACACTGCATACTGTGCACGACTCGCACCCTACCACATTGCGCAATGCAACGATGCAACGGCGCGCTCACTCCGACTTGCCCTGGCCCATGTCCACGACACATCGGATGCAGTCACCGGCCTATCCTCGTCAGCGCCACAGCAAGGGTGTACCATTGCATTGGTATCTCTCCGAAAGGAGCAGTCTGGGAGTTGCCAGCTGGCCGCCCTGACCCACCTTCATATCCTCAAAGCCCTTGTTGATGTCCTCGAGTGCCTGGGTGTGAGTGACGAACTGGTCGACCCAGAGCTTGCCGGCGAGGTAGTCATCGACGATGCCCGGCAGCTCGGTACGACCCTTGACCCCGCCGAACGCGGATCCCTTCCACACGCGACCGGTCACCTGCATACGTCAGTCCGACTCGAGTATTACATCGACGATCTCCACGTACGAGCTGGAACCTAAACAATCACCATCAGCTCATCGGGCTCTTGGTATTACTCGAAGCGCACTCACGGCCTCGTGGAGATCTCGGCGCCGGCGGGAGCAACACCGATAATCGTGCTCACGCCCCAGCCCTTGTGGCAGCACTCGAGGGCTTGACGCATGACATTGACCTGGCACGGGATCAGCACGCGCCCCGGCGATTCGTGATGGGTCAAGAAAGCTTTGAAGAGCACTCACGTTTCCCGTAGCGTCGAACGTAAAGTCGAGACCCCCGTCAGTCTGCTCGATGAGGTACTGCGTGATGGTCTTCCCTTCAGGCAGGTCCTTGGGGTTGACAAAGTCGGCTGCACCACGCGTATCAGCGCCAGCTCTGCGGATCCACGAAGCGGCCCACAGGCCATCGCACTTACTGGCACCGAACTTCTTGGCCCACTCTGCCTTTTTCGGGTTCGTGTCAATCGCGAAGACCCGACTGCACTTCTTCTCCCTCGCTCCCTGGAGGATCGAGAGGCCGACACAGCCGATACCAAACACAGCGACCGTGGAGCCCTCTATTAACGCATTAGCGCTGTTCAACCGACTAGTCATTGGTAGCGGGTTGCCACGGCCACGGGCTGGACACGCCTCGCACGCCGCCGACTCACCGACACCGGGCGTCTTGGTCAGAGCACCGTAGCCCGTCGTGATACCGCATCCGAGGAGGCATGCCTTCTGCAGCGGAGCGTCGGGGCTGATGGTCACGACGGAGAACTTGGAGACGACGGTGTACTGCGAGAACGTGGACGTGCCCATCTGCGCAGCGTGAGCGGGGAACGGCGGCTTGGCGGCGACAGCACGTCGTGGAATGCATGCGCCTGAGAGTGAGGTCGGAGGACTCACGAAGTGCTTGATGTCCTGGCCCTTGCACCTGAACCGGCTGGTCTTGTCGGGCATGAGACCCTGGCCTTGGGTCTCGCGAACTGGTTGAGGTCAGAGATGGCCGCGAGGAGGTTTCTCTGGAATCCAAACACTCCCACTAGAACCGTCGTCTCGCAGGAGTGTTCAGCGAGGGAGTAGAGAAGGGGTCCTCCCTCACCTCGACCACACAGGTTGGTCTTGCCAGATTTGCAGAACTTGCACTCCTTGCACTCTACTCGGGGTCAGCGCTGCCAACGAGACTGCTGAATTGGGCGAGGGCATGTCCGGCTTCCCCACTCCCTCTCCTCTTGCTCGAAAGTCTACGCCGTCGTTTCCCAATTGGACTGATATCCCGTCCGGCCCCGTCACACCTCCACGGAGTTCCGGAAACTATGCCCATACCCCTTCACCTTCATATCCTATCCGAGCGATCTCGCAGACGAGGTCCACGACGAACTCACCCGCAGTGTAGAGCGGCACCACATGGTCCCCGACCTTGACATTGTCTACCCGAGCACCAACACTCTCGACGATACCGCCGCCCTCGTGTCCCAGGATGACGGGGAACGCGCCCTCGGGATCCTGGCCCGAGAGGGTGTAGGCGTCGGTGTGGCAGATACCGGTGCTGTGTCTGTCAGCGCACAGCTCGCAAGGCGTGGGCATGACATTGAGGATGACGTTTCAGAGTGGGAGCGGAGTGAGGATATCCGGAACGGCCCAAATGCACGCCGGCATGAGTGACATTCAGGGCGCGAGGAGCGTTGAGGAAGTTGAGGAAGGATAGTGAGGAAAGCATGGCAAAGACGTAGGCATGAGGTGCGGAGATGTTCGTCGCCGGTGCAAATAAGGCGTTTAAGGACTGGTAATGGAATATAGGGCGGGGAAGCACACTGTATGAGTACTCACTAGAGGATCTTGATCCGCACCTCGCCCTCCTTCGGCGGGGCGACCTCGACGTCCTCGATGACCAGGGGCTTGTCTGCGCCGCGTGAGCATTCGTCACGACGCGCTCAGACCTCGCGGCAGGCCGAGTCACTCACTGGCCTCCCAGGCGACGGCGGCCTTGCAAGTGATGGTCTAAACGGGAATTCAGCCTCCACACCTCGAAAGACCACCGCGACCCGTAGCTCGGCGCAATCAGCGGGCAACAAGAAGCGAGCAGATACATACCTTGCCCTCGGTGGATGACATGACGGACGTTAGATGCTTTGAAGGTGAGTTGTTGGGTGGAAAGGTGTGAGAGAAGACGGGTCAGTGGGTGAAACTATAGGACGGTGAGAAGTGGAGGGTGCGAGAAGGGCCTTTATGTCATCGGACCGCGGGTTTTGGCGAGTGCCGAATTCCGCCGCGGCCAAACCCCTACCAGAGGCGAATCCGACCACCACCACCGCAACGACGACCGAGGGAGGTACCGCTATGCATCGCGTCGACGAGGGATCAGGCGTCGAGGAGGAGAGTAGACCGCTGGCATGGAGCATCGTCTGACAAGAAGTGGGCAGACAACGTATTGATGCGATCGATCAACATACAGTCATGTCCATAGATATCGTCGACACCGTCGATTACCGCTGCCTACCCATCTAGCTGTTCTCGAGCTGCCTCGGCCTTGATACTCCTCATCGAGTGCGCGGTGGCTAACGGCACCCCAAGCGGCCGACAAGAGCCCCTTGCCCAAGACCTTGCAAGGCTTCGTGACCGACCGACCAACGCCGAGCATCGCGATCACCTCGGCGTCGGAGTTGCTCGGCGCATGCCGGCCACATGGTCTACCCTCTGAATAGCGCTGGGGGCCTACCTGAGCACAATGAAAGGAGTGGGTGGGTCGCGATCGCAGTAATATGGTCATGGATGCACGCACTGGGCACATCACAATCATCCCATGAGAAGACCACTCGCTCAACAACAACTCACCAGCATCCCACCGCCCATCAAATCATAGAAACTTTGCCCCGTCATGCCATCTGTTCCCAACCCCCTCCCTCCCGTCCTCCGGCACCTCACCTCCATCACTCCCTCCGGTAAATCCATCTTCGCTCCCGCGCGGCTCACGCAGCTCATACCCAAGGCGGCGCTCTCTGACGGCCGCGTCCCGGGGAGGTTCGCCAACCTGTTCGTCACGGACAAGTGGAAGCCCGATGTGCGGAACCCGGATTTGAGCGAGGGTGAGAATGGCAGCAAGTTGCTTGTCTCAACGGGAGGGGCGAACTTCCGGTGAGCGGTCGCCTCTGAATGCCCCCTTCGCCCACATGCTTTGCTAGACTGCGGTGAGAGCTTCGGAGCATTAGGGGTCGGGACTCAACATTGGGGCGATTCGCGATGGAGGAGAGCTTCCTCCACGGCGTCACAGAGACCGGGCGAGTGCGTTGGTGAAGCTCTCACTGAAAACGTCTTCAGAGTCACCGACATCGCGCCAAAGACAAAAGGCAAGATGCACTCGACTCCGTCTCTCGACTTTCTAGTCGTACACAAGGGCAAGGTGACGCTGCATCTCGACAGCGGCGAGAAGGCAGTGATCAACGAGGGCGAGGCGATTGGTACGTCATCGAGGCAAGGCGAGGCGAAGCCCAGTGTCCACTGATGCTCTGACTCTCACTCCGATGCTGAGCCGCTGACACATCCCAGTCCAGCGCGGCACGGTCCATGCGTGGGAGAACGAGAGCGAGACGGAATGGGCGAGGATGTTTGTCGTGCTAATAGATGCGGATGGCGCGGTTGAGCATCACTAGGGCTCTTGGCGAGGACATTTGTTTTGCTATTGGAGCCTTGAGCATCACCAAGGCTCCCGGGTTCTCACCGACGAGGTTGACTGTCTGTGCTGGTGTATAGCCTCTTGTTTGTTTGTCTTCGAGACACACGCTCCAGTTCGTGCGGATGACATTGTAGGCAGGCAGGTACGACATGTCAAGTGCCTTTCTCGATCCGCCCGTAACTATGCCGGTCTGTCCCTCCCTCCCGCATCTCTGTCTTCTGCCGTTGCATCTGCATCTGCTGCTGCTTCTGCGTTTGCTTCTGCTTCGGGCGGTTGCCGCGGGCGGGAGACGGGCAGGAACACCGCCAGTTGCGGGAGAGTGATTGGCGAAAGGCAAATAGCCCAGGGGAGACGGCCGTACGGTACTCGTATACACTCGTACCTGGTCGGTTTCGTTTTGCCACCGAGTCCGAGAAGACGAGGATGTTGCGCAGGGGGAGAAAAGTGACTGCCATCGATGCCTGATCCATGCATGGCCCATGGCCACCCATACGCATCGTCTGGGTTGGTTGCTCTTTGCTCGCTACCTTGACACCAAGTCTTGCTGCCGCCGCCAGTACCCAAGATCGACGCGTCTCACTCTCGCTCTTACTCGTACGGTTCCGGCTAGCGCCTCACTTCCGAGCCCAAGTCAGCAGTGACGTGACACGCAGACCACGTCCTATCAACAAAGGTTCCTCTCTCATTTAATCTAGTCCCATCCGTCGGCTTCCCTCTTTCTCTCTATCTTTGCGACTGGGCCTCGAGGGCAGATTGTGACGGCGAGAGCGACAGAGACATACCCCGCCCTTCGGTTTTTTGCCTCGGTTCAGACTCGCCGGGGTCGTGATCAATCGCATCAACATGCCTCTCGCAGCCAACCGTCTCGCCCCGCTCTCCCCAGCCGTACCCGTCGTACCCGTCGCGCCGGTCGAGCCCTCCTCGGCCATCTCGCACACCCAAGCCCACGTCCACCTCCATGCTCATCCACGTCACCCCCATACCCACCCTCACGCCGCTCATCGAACGCTCGGCCGCTCCCCGCGAAACCGATTTTATCTCCCCGACACGCGGTCCCCTGGGGCTGGGATGACCTCGGAGTCTCACCGCTCATCACACCTCATCCTCCCCTCCCTCCCTCCTTCTGGCACCGCCACGCCGGCCCCGATCCACCGCCGACCTTCCCGAGCGTCTCTCGCGGCACTGAGGTCCGCGCTGCAGGCGTACCACGTCCCAAGTCCGCCGGTTGAGGACGAGGTGCCCTCCCCACCTCCGCATGTCATGTCCACCGCGTCCATCCACTCGCTACTGTCTGCCCCGGCAGGTCCTTCCATACCCGAGCCAATCACACCGCAAGCACAGATCGGGGGGCTCAATATGGGTGCGGACGTAGTCGCTGATACAGCGGATTCGGGGATACCCCTGCACGCTGGGGCCACGCGTCAGCAGACCGGACGATCCTTCGCGAGCCTCCAGTCGGCGTTCGCAGATACGGTCGATAACGAAATGATGAACGCCCTGGTGGAGATTCACCGGGTGTTGTACCGCGGCAAGGAGGACCTCGAGGCGGAGGGCAGGTCTCTCGGTTGGGCAGAGCAGGAGCGGGAGGTGAAGCGTGTGGTGGAGCGGTGGTTTGAAGGCGATTGCGGTGGGTTGCGTCCTCGCCCACAAATTGTTCACACTCCTGTCCGCTTCGGACGATACATTAGCCAATTGGTTACTAATGCTTTATCTCAGTGTATGACCACCCGCTGGTGCAGCTCTCATCGCGACAAGCTCTCCTCGCCCACTTCGTGCTCCTCCACCTGTTCTCGACCGTCTCTCTCCCCACGCTCACTCCCTCTTCTCTTCTACATCACGCGCGCACCGCCACCTCCCTCATCCGCAGTCGATGGGTGGGCGACGATCCAGACGCGCCATCCGATCTCGAAGCCGCGCCAATCAAATCCGCCAAGGCCAAGGACATGCCCAGGATGGCGCTGGAAGAAGAGTCGCTCGGCTTGCCGTCGCAGGACCAGAGCTCCGATGCGCTCAATCTCGTGTGTAACAGTGACGGCGAGGCAGGGCAGAGGTGGTGGAAGGTGTGGGACGTCAAGGCGGACTGCATCGAAATCGGGAGTATGGAGTGTTACGATGGGTATCACCTTGCTATGATTGAACAGTGAGTGGAGAATCGCTCGGAGACGACTTTCGGTGGACTTTCGCAAGCACCATCCGACCAGTTTGCTGAAGTACCGCTGACAACCCCCTCAGCGTCGTATCCCTCACGCTCTTCCCATCTCTCATCCAGCGCCGACCAAGTCTTTCCAATAGCTCGTCCTCGAGCTCCGTCTCGACCCTCGCACTCACAACGTCCCCCTCGTTCCTCAAACGGTTCGCAGGCTGTGTGGCGGGCGAGTTCGAGTATCTTCTCCATTGGGATCTCCCCATCTCGACTGTCGTCGAGTTCAACGAAGTCGGTGCGTAGGCGACCAAGTCACAAGTCTCTTTCTCTCACCACAATACACTACACTGGCTTTCTCTGCTTCACTCGCGGTCACTCTCAATCCGATCCAGAACACGCCCGGAGCCATGTTGCTGATGACTGCCAGGCAAAGCCACCCACGTGCGCGATGTCATCGATGTCCGCGACCTCATCGAAACGTTTGTGCCGTTTGCAAAACGGCTCAACTGGCTCACCCGCCGAGTCACGGGGTTCTTCACGTCCTCGATCGGATCGCTCGCCTTGTCCCTCGTCCCAAAGTCGTCGGTGATGACAAGAACACCGATAAAGGTCGAGGCGTATACCGACCCTTGGGAGAGATCTCTCGACGAGGTTTTCTGTGAGTCCACGTCCGGGTCTGCGCGGGGCGCGACATGGTACCGTGCATATCGTGTGCTGACGATCGCTGCAGATGGTCGCCGAACAGAGGAGCCGACGATTGAGGGATTGGGATTCGGTCAATTCGTCAGGCCCGCGGACGTCCCGACCGCGAGTGAAGACGCTGAGAACACGCTGGGTCTTGAGGGTGTCGGTGGCCCCGCCGGTCCAGCTCCCGATTGCGATGACGAGGCGCAGGAAGTGTAATGATGAGGCGGTGGGGTGTTTGACGTTCGTTTGAGAGAGGATGGTGTAGTTCGAAGCACGTCGTGGGGTCAGTTGTAATTCTCGAAAAGTCTTGTGTCCGTCGGCGGTCACCCGTTGTCGCGTAATTCATCTGCTGTAGGTTAGATCTGTGCAACATGTATGTGGGCGTGAGATGAACGCGGAGATCCTGGTCGTCAGCTGGCGCCGATGCATTCAGCTGCAGTAGTACGAGTACTGTTTACAGCTGGAAGACACCGGTATGGGTGTGATTTGCAGTGCCACATTCGGCCCCGCAAACGGCTCGCTCGCTCGCTCACTCGTTGCCTGTTGGTGGTCGCGTCCTTCGACGTGGCCATCCACCTCTCAATACCTCGATCTGCATTTCATACATCTCTCGCAGCGCCCAAAATGGTGAGTCACGAGTCAAGAGTCATCAGTCGTGTTATCAGTACCGGACCTTTGTTTCCCCTTTCCAAGCACACAGCGTAGGAGCTATCCGTCACCACATCCCCTTCCGCCCCGCCTACCCTTCCCAATACTGACCCACACCAGTCCAACCTCTCCCTCTACACCGTCACCTCCCTTCTCATCCTCGATGTCGACGGCCAGCGCGTCCTCGCCAAATACTACAACCCGCCTCACCAAGCCGGCTCGAACACCGGCGTCCCCGCGGACCTGGGTGTCGGCGCGGGAGGACCGGGGATGGGAGGACTCACGACGCTGAAGGAGCAGAGGGCGTTTGAGAAGTCTGTGGTGGACAAGATCCGGCGTGGAGGCGGTGAGTGCGGCACGGGGGTTGTTCGTGCTCTTCGCGGGTTGTCGTTGTTAGGGCGGTTCTCATGGAGGGGATTCAAGCCTCAGCGGGTAGCCCTGCCGGTACAGCACCTGGCGGGTTGCGCTCGTTTTGCGCATTGCTCGGCTGCGGCTCCGAACATCTGACTGCCGACTAACATCTAACTGCATCCCACCCTTCACCTCATCTTCTTCCTTGGATCTCACTCCGCCATACTCAGATAACTCTCTCCCTCACGCCCTTGGACTCCGCGCTCCCTCCACCGTAACGGAACTTCACTGACACCCTCCCCGCGGCTAGGCGAGATCCACCCCCTCCCACCCCACCTCATCCTCACCCGCACCACCACCGACCTCCACTTCATCCTCGTCGGCCCCCTCTCGACGTCCAACGAGCTCATGCTCCAGCTCACCCTCAACGCATTCCACGACGCCGTCTCCCTCCTCCTCCGCGGGCAGATCGAGAAGAGGAACGTCCTCGAGGGGCTGGATCTGGTCCTCCTCGCGGCGGACGAGACGATTGATGATGGGTGAGTGGGTGCGACCGATCTACGGGCTCTTCAGATATCGGTTCTGTCCCTTTGTCTCAGCCGCAAAGTGACTGTGGAGGTGAGGGGCGACATATTGCGGGGCAAGACGTGGATGATGATGTGGGAGGCACAAGGAATGGGAGGGCATGGCACCGCGCTCTAGAAGGTATCGCGGCGGCTGCAGAGATCCTCTCATCGTGTTCCCGGCTTGCAGACGCCGAGGGCAGGGACGATGAGCATCGCATATGGTCCCAAGAAGGATTCTCCCCCTGTTCGCACCGCACCGCTGACCCCTCCAGCATCATCCTCGAGACCGACGCAGCAGCGATCGCCGCCCGTGTGTCCCGGCCCAAGGCAGACACAACCGACATTGTCATCAACGAGCAGACTTTGCTGAGTGCCTGTGAGTGGCTTTACCCTTTCTTCCGTGGCCGCTGTCATCGAGCAGTAGCCACTGGCCACTTGGCCGGCCCCCGTCCGAGGCCCGGTGCAGAGTTGTGTTCCGCTTCAGATCAATGCTGATGGTGTTAGATTCCACGCTCAAGGAGAGAGTGACCCAGCGCATCGGGCAGCTTTAGATGAGATGGAGAGATTCGATCGCGACATGCACAGATACCCTTGCCGTGAACATCGCACCGGACATCTATGATCGACTTAAGGAGAGACTCCCTGACGACAAGGACTTTCTATGCAGTTGTAATCGTGCTGGTGCGCTCCACACTGACCAAAGCACTCTAATTCGCCGGCTTCCCCCCCGTGTGCAGCTCATGCTCGTTCACGGGCGTGTTGGGTCTGCCCGTTTTGATGAACGCGACGACATTATCGACCATCTCGATGATGCCGTGCTGTCCCGCCACGTCGAAGCCCGCAGCACAGTGAGGCGTGAGCGTCTGCTCCTATCAGTGCTGTCCCCAGTCCTTGCGGATGACAGGATCGGAAACGAGCGGGGAAGGCGCGTCGATCGGGTTTAGGTACGTGATGCGAACGTGGAGCAGCCCGGAAGACATTGGATAGCTTCCCGTAGGGCACCTCGAGTCGAAAGATGTTCTCTGCAAAACTCACTACGTCGGGATTGGCGAGAAGACCCGGATGGACCTGTGGCTCGTGCTCGAACACGTCAAGTGCAGCGCGGAGGACTAAGCCGGGCCGACTCAGCGATAGCCTCGGCATCACGCCGCAGTGGGTTTCTCTCACCTTTACCGCTGTTCAGCGCTTCGACGAGATCATCCTCGACGACCACCGGCCCTCGGGCTGCAAGATCATTAGCGTTGTTCTCCCCGTCGTGCGCAACGGCGGCATTGCGCGCCGGACGGGTAGATCACGTACAAACATTCACGAGTATCACCCCGTCCTTCATCCGCGCGATGGTGTCTTTGCAGACCAGCCCGCGCGTCGACGATGTGAGAGGGCAGGCGAGGACGATAGCGTCCGATCGGGTCCATAGGTCCTCGAGGGGCACATATTCGTAGAGGGCGTCTGGGCGAGGGCTGCGGGTGTTGTAGACGACTTTGAAACCTAGCGCAGAACACATGCGGGCTAGGTTGCTCCCTAGGTTTCCGAGACCGACGATACCGATCTGAGTGTATCGCATGAGTGGGAAGCAGGTGATCATACTGAGGTCTGGTCTGGGGTGTGCGAAGGTGATACAGACCGACAGACTTACCGTCGCGGTCTTCCAATCCAGAGTACGAATCTTGAAGTCTCCCCATTGTCCGGACCGCAGTCTCTTCTCCTGCGGCCCAATCGCCTTCATCGTCTGCAGCAGGAGGGCCAGCGCACCCTCGGCAGTAGCGCTACTGGGGGCTACCGGTGCGTTGGCGAAATACGCTCCGCTATCACCTCGACGTCAGCTGTGCGCTGTGTCTTGTCTCCCAGTAGGGCTGCCGTACTCGGCACAGAGAATGTGATGCACGGCTCGAGCCATTCACTTACGTGCTGGTGATGTATTCCACGTCGATCATGTCGTAGCCAGCTCCCTGCCGGCAGTAGCACTTGCACTCCGGGGCGAGGGGTTCCAGCATCTCCTTCGTCCACGAGTACAAGTACATCTCGTCGATAGTGATTGTGAACTAGGGTGTGTCACCTCGATGGCGTACCAAGACCCAAGTACAGTGTGCGGTGTGAGGTGCGCAGACGGTGTACGGCGGACGGCGTACGGTGTGCGTAGGAGCCGCAGATGGGAGCGAGGACTCACGCCGAAAGCGACAAACGGCCCATGCTCCTTGACCGCTCTGGCAATGTTCTGTACCGTCTCATCATACGGCCTCCGAGGGATTATCGTCACCTCCGCGACGGCCTCCAGAGATTGTTGGGAGGACGGATCCGGCGGAAGTCCGAACAACAGAACCTTCGGCTTGGCGGCGGGCCGAGACATCTCGCTGGTGACTGAAATGCCCAGTCCACAGATACAGATAGGTGCGCACCAGCACGATCAGGACGTGATGATACAATCGACAGTGGAATGAGGACAGGACGACAGTGTCATGCCATGCAAAGACGATCTTCTCATAGAGGTTTGACATCTCGTGCAGCAACATTTCGGGAGCTCGGCATATGACCGAACAGACCGGGTGACTACCCATCGGCCCATCGGGGACCGCGACGACGTTCGGAAGCTTCCCGACCGAATCGACGCAAGCTCGACAAGCTCTGCTGGACATGTTGCTTGGCGATCGTCACAAGTCCAAGTAAGTGAAGCGAGGTTGGGCTGGTGGGTAAGGTCATGCATGGGAAGGGTCAAGTCCTTGTACAATATGTTGTCATTCTGCAAAGTCGACCGGTTGGCGAAGAATACGACCAAGTTCCCGAGTGCGCTCCGTTTCAAGACCGCAGTGCTGCGATGGAATACCCTCAACGGCCCTCTGATCATGTGTACGATGTACGCCGAGTCAGAAGCGCGCGTCGCATCGGCATCCTTTTCGAACAGATACATGACAACACCAGCTGAGACCGGGTTGGGGAGCCGACACCTATCGTAGCCAACACGTATCGTCCTTCAAGCGCGAGCAAGCAGCAAGCAGCAAGCAGCAAGCAGCAAGCACAACTGTAGCTGCCCCATTCGCACCCCCATGGCTCACGCACGTCCGTTGACGACCTTGACCTTGGTCTTGGTCGGACTCCCGCCGTGTGCAGCCTCCTTCAGCTGCAACGCGTTGACCGGCGTATTCGGCACGCCAGTCTCGAGGAACCGAATCACATTCCGGATGACCTCGCGGTTCATCCCTTTGCTCATCGAGTCGGGCGCGGCGGCCGAGTGCGGCGACAGTGTCTGCTCTCGTCTCAGCCTCGAAGCCTCGGATCGTCGGATAGGGTGCCTCATACGGCATCACTATTACCGTCACTGTCACTCACGACGTGGGGGTTGGACCTGAGTCTTGAGTGGACCGATGGCTCGTTTTCAAATACGTCCAGTGCGGCACGCATGACTGGGAGCAACTTCAGCATGATGTTTCGCCGAGGCTGGCATGCGAGGGTCTCACCTTTTCTGCTCTCCAGCGCCTCGACCAAGTCGTCCTCCTTGACCACCTCGCCTCTCGCTGTGGCTCAATCAGCACAGTGTCGCACATCGTCGATGCGATCGGGACCACCGACGAAATGACGAAACTCCTACGCACCAACATTGACCAGCACCACTCCGTCCTTCATCTTACCGATCGCCTCGCGGTTGATCATCCCCTTCGTCTCCTCTGTCAACGGGCAGGTGAGGACCACGCAGTCCGCCCGGGCGTACAGCTCGTCCAGCCCCACATGCTCGTATGGGACGTCCTTGCGGTGTCGGGAAGTGTAGATGATGCTCATGCCTAGTGCGGCGCACATGTCCGCGAGCATGTGCCCGATGTTGCCGAGTCCAATGATACCGACCTGCCACGAAGTGAGTTCACATTGAACGGAGTCTTGAACAGAAGCCAGACGCCCAGAATCAGGTCCACGGGACGAGGGGATGACGTACAGTGGATGCCCTCCAGTCTAATGTCCGTACTCCGCTATCCCGCCAACCGCCTGATCTCACCGATTGGTCCTGCAAACAGATCAGCGACTGGCGACTCGCTCCCGTTCCCCGCCTCAGCACTTCAAGCCCCGGTCCCATGCCACTCACCTGAGGCGTCAACCCCCGCATGGCCGCCAGGAGGAGCATCAGCGCTCCGTCCGCTGTCCGTCGTCCGACCTCACGCGGCGAGTTGGCGTAATATGCACCACTGGGAACTCAGCCTCGCCCCAACCAGGTTGGTTGATGCACAACGGAGGCCTCATGTCGCGAGAGTGATCGGGGTAGAACATTTACAAAGCCGCGCTCTGCGTTGCCCTCGCCCACTCACGTGCGTGTGATCCAGTCCACATCGACCTTGTCATAGCCCGCTCCAGGTCCGGCATAGAGCTTGCAATGAGGGGCGAGTGCGCCCAGCAACTCCTCGTCCCATTTCATCGGGAACTTGTCGCCGATGTAGAACAATCCCTGGAAAGGATAAGCAACGACCACTATCGCCGCCGGCCGACCTCGGGCAGATGATCCCATGGCTCAGCACTCTGCATTCCGCACTCACGGCAAACGCGTCAAAGGGTCCGTACTGCTCCACCATCTCCCGCACGACGGGGACCGCTGCTTCATAGTCCAGCCCATGGAACCAGTACACGTCGGCAACATCCCGGATCGCCTGGTCCGCTTCGGTATCGCCAGAATACTCGTTGATGAACAGCACGCGCGGTCGTCGGGCCGTCTTGATAGTCATGTTTTAGACGTGCTTTTTTCAACGAGAGCAATGGGAATGGGCAGTCGAATGTCTGCGGTTGGGCGTGACAGGTGACCGTTGTTTTAGGTGTCAGAAGACGAAGGAGTCCCAGTGCTCCAGTGTTCCGGTGTTCCAGTTCAGAGACGATGTGGTGAAGTAGAACACTGGAAAGAGTCAAGAGTCGCATTTCCGTCGCCGAGGGTACGACACGCCAACCAGGAGCAGCAGGAGCAACGGGGCTTCGCTGTGACCGATCTACCCCTACCCACCCCCTACCCCGAGCCCTCTCGGTCAAATGCAACGACAGTCCGACCAACCAGACGGTCCAAAGACTCCTAACCCGCGTGCGCTTTCCCCATTCCGGGCTTGACGGACCCGAAACATCGTGCCGCCGGCCTCATCCGAGCATAATGGCGCCGCATGACGCCAGCGGATACGTGCGCCCAGAGTGCAAGAGATAAGGCGACGTAGCGAGAGGGAGGAGAAAGAGGAGAAAGAGGAGAAAGAGGGAGAGGTAGGAGGTTGAAAGAGTTGGAGGCTTCGGCAACGGCCCGGCCGGATCTTGCGAAACGCACCAGCCGGCCGGAACTCGCACCGCCGGGGATTGTGGCGTGGCGGGTTGTCGCGAGCTGTGATCTCGGTCTCGCGTCGCCAACGCCCCATGCAGAGCATCCCCACCAGCAACGACAGCGAGGACAGCGAGGGTAGACATACCTCAACCCAACTCATAGCCTTTGACCCGCCTTGAAAGCCACGGGCGCCTCTGGAGCCTCCGGTATCGGCGTCCACGGTGCACTGCCTGCCTCGGGTTGGATCAGATCAGCGTACCATCAACTACGACCGGCTGGGCGATATGTTCTGTCTGCATTGTATGGCGATCCCGAGTTGACACCGGCATCATTGGTAGTTGCAAGAAACTATGCATGCTATAAACATCTAGCCCCCAGCAACTGCCTGCTATCGCTACTCGGAAAGAATCTGACCGCCCGACCCAACCGACTAGTAACCTGGCAAGCACATCAGCATGGGCCTCAATCACCCGCCGCAGCAAGCGGCCTCGACGCGACTCACTGCGACCAAACAGGGTCCAGCTCTTTGCCTTTGCACCGCACTGGATACACTTCTGGTTCTCCCCCTCTGGGAACTCGCCGAATCGCTTCTGGTCGAACGGGATGCAGAGCGACTTGGCGCCCGCCGACGGAGCCTTGACATCCTCGGTCTCGCCCTTGTTGGACCTTCGCAACACGTTAGCCCCAATCTGCGTTTCATAATTCCGGGCTTTGACTGCCCGGACCGGACGCAACCAGACGCCACGCCCCGCCGCGACTCACTGGCTCTTGCTTCGCTCCTTGATCTCGTCCTCGCACTGCTCCTGCTCACACCACGGGAGGACCAGCGCGTTCTTCGCGTCCAGAGTCGGCACCACGTCGTCCCAGTTGGTGACGACCTTGAGTCTCGAGTCGAAGACTTCAGAGGCGCGGACGAGCAGCGCAGACTGGATGTCGTCGAGGTATTTGCGGACAGTGTTGGCGATATCCGAAAGGGGGAAGGACTCCTTGTGGTTGTCGTATCGTCTGACAGCAAGGGTCGAGTTGGCGGCGATGTCTCGGGGACCAAGCTCGAGACGGAGGGGAACGCCCTGGGGTCGGCATCAGCATGTGCGAGGGTCATTTGGATTTAGGAGGGAATGTCGGAGTCGATTGTCGAACTCACGCGCAGCTCCCAGTCGTTGAACTTCCAACCCGGGGTGTAGCCCTCCCGGAGATCGGCCTTGGCCCTTATTCCACCCGCGATGAGTTCACGCTCGAGTTTGAGGGACGCGTCGTAGATCTCCTGATTCCTGCCCTCGACCTTGGAGAGACCAACCGGGACAATGACCACCTGCTGAAGCGCGACCTTGGGCGGGAGGACCAGACCCTGATCATCACCGTGGGTCATGACCATCACACCCAACGAGCGGGTCGAGAGACCCCACGAGTTCTGGAACACGTAACACCTCTTGTCCTCTGCGTTCTTGTCGGGGCTCTCAACAAAGATGTCAAACATCTTGGAAAAGTTCTGTCCGAGGTGATGCGAGGTCGCACCCTGAATACCACGTCCGGTGGTCGGGATGAAACCCTCGACGGTGGTGGTGTAGTCGCCTCCGGCAAACTTCTCCTTCTCAGACTTCTTGCCGGGAATGACGGGAACGGCGAGCAGGTCGGTGTAGACCTTGCGGTACAGGTCGAGGATGTCGAGCACCTCCTTGTCCGCCTCGGCCTTGTCGAGGAACGCAGTGTGGCCCTCCTGCCACAGGAACTCGCGGGTACGAAGGAACGGCTCTGACAAGAGTCAGCTTGTTAGTCGCGCCGCGAAATGCGGATGGACTCACGGGGGTTCTTGAACTCCCATCGAACGACCGAGTTCCACTGGTTCAGCTTCAACGGGAGGTCACGGTGGGACTGGATCCACCGAGCGTAGTCTGCCTTGATCAGCAGACATTTCTGCTCGCACGGCGGCACACTTACAGGGATACATGACGGTCTCGGAGGTAGGGCGGATAGCGATGTGCTCCTCGAGCTCGGACTTGCCCCTGATACGCGTCAGAAGAGACTCAAGGCTCAGGGTACAATGTATGGCAACAACTCACGCCCTCGTGACCCAGGCAACCTCCGGGGCGAAGCCCTCGATGTGGTCCTTCTCCTTCTCCAACCGCGACTGCGAAACGAACATGGGGAAGTAACAGTCCTGAACGCCGAGCTTCTTGATCTCGTCGTCGAACCAGTCTGCGAGAGTCAGCGCTCGGCCTAAGGTTCAATGATGGTTTGATCATGCTTCTGCTCACTCTGGATCGTCTGCCAGATTGTGTAAGACCAGGGGCGGAGAATGTAGCACCCGGAGATGTCGTAGTAGTCGAGCATCTGCCCCTTCAGCAGGACCTGACGATGTTAGCACCTGCGATCTGGATCAAGTGCTTGTATAGGAGCCACTGACGTCGGTGTACCATCCCGGGAAGTCCTCGTCCTTCTTGTACTGGATCGCCATCTCGTACAGCTCCTCATCCTTCTTCTGGTGCGGCTTGGCAGCGCCACTGCGGTTCATCAGCTCGAAATCTCGATTGGAGGCTCATCGGCAGACGCACGCAAGGTGGGGCGGCGGGATCTTGTCCGCCTTGGCAGCAGCCGGAGCTGGCGCGTCCGACTTGAGCTCAGCAAAGTCGACGATCTTGACGCCCTCGCCCTGAACCAAGCTGTCGAGGTACGCCTTGATGTCGCTGCCCTTCAGGAGGATCGTGGACGACGAGGCGGTAAGGTGCACGGCATGCTCGGCGGAAGAGGCAGCGAGAGCCGAGTCGAGGAGAAGGTGCAAGGTGGACGGGACTGGAGTGGGGAGGGGAAGAGCAGATACGTCGTCCTTTGACGAAGCGGAGGGGATGACCTCCTTGATGAGGTCCTCGGAAGCGAGGCGGAGTTCCTTGAGGTTGAGCAGCTTGGCGATGGCGCCAGAGGAGGTCTCGGTTTGTTCTTGAGCGAGAACAAGGACGGGGGTAGGAGTAGCAGTCTTGGCCGTCTTGGGCTTGAACAGGAGCTTCAAAGGCGTCAGCATTGGGAACGTGATGCGAAGGAGCTTCAGTCAACCTCGATGGTCTGCGGGAACGGGCAGAAGCTCACCGTCTTGGTCAGCTGAACGCCCTCCTTGCCAGCCTTCTTCAGCTCGGCATGCCACTCGGACCCGCCCTTGACAGGCGCGTGGCTGATCACCTCCGGGTGAGCGATGCTGAGCTTCTGCAACCTCGAGACGATGTCCGAGTCTGACACGGCGGACATGGTGGTCGGGGGGTATTGGAAACGGGGCTTTGTCTTGTAGTTGCGAGTTGCGATGAGCGATGGGATCTGCCAGTAGCCACTGTTGGGACGAGCAAGGTGGCGTATGAGCATGAAAGGATTGGGTGAGGGACAGAAATTCGAGTCGAGATAGCCTCGACGAGGAGGACTACCTTTTGAAACGGTTGTCGCGCCGGGAACTCGGGACAAGGGGACTTATCAAATCAAGGTGGAATGACACGTCAGAGTGACCCCATCCATGCCATAGACTCAACGCAAGCATGTGGTGGCCCCAGTAGCTATCCTACGATCACATCCCGCGAGATGGCATGGAATCGGGCCGCAGTGTGCAGGTGCGCGTGTCCAGATGCAGCAATCACATCTCCCCAACTAGCATACCGCCTACAACCTAGTCAAGCTCGACAACGTCCTCCTCGTCCTTCTTGCCCGAAGCCGAGGCGGCAGCGGCCTTGCGGCCACGCTGCTTGGGCGCGTACTCCTTCGGGGGGTTGGCGGCGCGCTGGTTGGCCTTGGCGAGGGCAGAAGCACGGGCGACGGCGACCTGACTCGAGTGTCAGCGGATTGTGTCGGCGGATTCAAACCCTTCAACGGGGCGGTGTGGTCTGTGGTGAGGAAGATGATGTGTCCAACCAGCACATGATCCCCCGGCGTCTGGTGAATACCGCGCCGGGACAAGGAATAGGAGGGACAAAGGGTCGCTCTGGCAAGCCTAATACGCTCGGCCCTTCATGGGTTGATTCCGGGGAGTTCTAGTGCGGCTGCGTGGAGCGAAAAGCGGTTCGCCAGAAAGCCGCGGCAGAGAAGCGGGACCTCGCAACGAAGCAGTTGCAGAAGATGCGGACAAGGGGGGGGGGGGGTTGGATTGCAGTACGAGCTTGGGGTAGCCCCAAAACAGACACGAGACACAGCGACACCACTCACCTGGCGGAGGTCGGCACGGTAGCCCTTGCCAGCGGTCTCGGCAGCGGCGATCTTGTTCGCCCGGCGGGCGCCAGTGGATCGGCGGAGGGTGACGTGGGAGCGGGCAGAGGCGACCTGATGGGACAGTGGGTCAGCTCTAAGCCCTGCGGTACTGTGTCACGCGCAGACCCACCTGGTTAGGCTTGGCGTCCTTCTTGACCTTGGTGATCGCGATGGAGCCCTCGGGGGTGGCGTAGATGTCGAGGACCTTCGAGTTGGCGAGGCCAGAGTACTTGTGCGAGTGACGGTTGAGGAGGTTGCCCTGGCAACGGGTCAACGGGGTTCCCAGTGGTTTCTTCCTCGCCATCCCAACATTCCCTTCCAACTCATGCGAGACCGACCGCCTGTACTATCCCGTCTGCCCGCCAATCTCACGACCATCCTTCTCGACCTCTTCAACACGACGCCGCCCTCAACAAAGCATCCCATCTCAACCGCGTTCCTTCCATGTGCCCGATCCACCTGACTCCCAGCAGTACAACCCGCCGACTGCTCGCCCAGTTCGCCTTCGAAGTTGAATTCCTATGTCCCAAGCCTCAACTCACCTTCTCCTTGGAGAAAGCCGGGCCGTGACCACCCTTGACCTGGAACGAGTTCCACTTGCGGACGAGGAGCCACTGGAGGTCGGTGGACATTGTGAGTGGTTTGCTAGAGGGTGATACGAGGTATATGCATAGACCAGCTATAGTAGTATAGGTGGGCTGCCGACCCCGCCAACCACCGGTGAGGGTGAGGGGGTGACCGTGGGAAACCAGAGTGAAGTGGCCGGCCCAGTTGCTGTCGGCGTTAAGGCATTTCGGCGGGAAGCCGACATTCACGGCGAGCCACAACAGTGTTGTGCCCCCCTTTCTCCATCCCCCCTTCATCTTTGGGAATCCATCCGTCTTCTCCCCTCCGTACGTTGCCAAGGCCAAGCTGAAACGCCGCATCTCTCGCATCGTACAAGGCTGTGCATAGCGCTGATCAGACACGATATCCCCTGCTCGATCATCTCCCCTGCTCTTGGACATCCAGTTGATCCTTTCATCGCGCATCGCCCCTTGCCGTGGCGGTGAAACGCTCTTCGCGACAAGCGCTCCGTCTCATGACAACCCCGCAGCTCTGCTCCATGGCTCACGCAATGGACTGCGCGCGTCGGAAACACTGATTCCTCCAAGTATGCCCCCATCTATTTACATCCTGCAGAGATTGTGGGAACTTCCAACTGACGTCCCCAACTCCCACTCTCGATCGCAACGCTGATGATTCGCCGGCTGGACGGGCGAACATATCCTCTGATATGCTCACAACGCGCCAAAGTCATGTCGATCTGACTCACTGCGTGGGCAGACTCATGTGCTCGGCACAGATGCTGGTACGGGGCGAGATCCTTTCGGAGCTACCGCTGCGCACACTTACCGGTGGATAGGTGACATCCCCTCCCAGCTCACCTGGTTGCGCCACATCTCACACGCGGGCAGACACGTTCGCCACCGACCTCCCCTCCAGTCCGATAAGCACTGCCGCAAGCTCTGATCTCGCGATCGAACCACCTCCCACCACGGTCGTGGAACCTCGGGAGGTCGTCACCGGGACGGCATACAGGCACGACCCGCCAGAGTCGCCCGTCAGACGGGTTCGATTGCTCAGTAGGGGCAGGGCCCATACGGTACGCATCGGTGTGAGACCGTACGAAAATATGAACACGGACTGATACGCAGAGCAGCTCCCAGCGCTATCCGGTGCAGCACTGCGCAAGCACGTGCCCGCCGCTCTCCGCATGTCGACATTGACGTCCCCGACCGAAGACGGTTTCCGGAACCTCCCCCTCTCTCCCGTCGCGACCAGTGTACCTCGTCAGCCGCGCGCGTCCACCACGCCCAGCCTGCCCGTCTCTCCGCCGACCGTCGATCAGGCCTCGAGCAGATCAGTCCGGACCCGATCTTGGTCGCAGACATTCAGCGGTCCGACAGTCCAGACCCGATCGATATTTTGGCGAAGAGCCATACCGAGCCCATCCCAGCGATCAAGAGGTCGGAGTGGTTGGCTCAAGAGAGACCGGAGAGGATCAATGGAACCGAAAGGATCGAGGGTAGCAGGACTACCGCGTCTCTGTCTCCGGTCTCTCCAGACAGCGCACACACGGCCATGTCGAAGACTGCGAGGCGGCTTGGCGCATGGAGCCGATCATGAGAGTCAGGACTGGGAGATGCGCGATCCAGTCGGGAGATGCGTTGTTGATTGTGGAACCTGCATACGAGGTTCTGCCGAATTCGTCTCGGCAAGACAATGCATCTGTCATCGCACAAGCCTGTTTGCGTGCATCCATTGGTTGTCCTAGAGTGAATGCCTAAACAGCTCCTTTTTGATCCCGCGTCGTGGCGTCTGACTGACATTTGTTCCCGCCCTGTACCTGAAACACTGTGTGTCAGCCTCACGTACGCGCCGGGCCCAACCCATCCCCGTTCCACGCCTACGCCTACGCCCACCTCGTCGTTGCTGCACTTGCCTGCACTCAAGCCATCCCATACACTCCCTCCCGCTCTACCTCTTTGTCATCTCACATCTCTCCGTCCTCTTCAGGCCATCTACAGAGCAGTACTCGGCGGCTGCTGCGACCTTCCATCAGATTCTCTCGATTGGCCTGATCCCCGCCTTGCCGCGGCTCCTTCAAGATGGTGAGACCTCATCTTCATTCAGCCGTTGGCGCCCCTGCTAATGACCCATTCTCACCCTACAGCCGATGCTTCTTGACATCCAGGTGAGCTTGGACTCTACCTCCATGCGCCGAGTGGACATGCTGACGCGTCCGACCTGCAGAGGAAGCTCCTTGCGCGGTCAGACAGGGTCAAGTCGGTCGACTTCCACCCGACAGAGCCGCACGTCATCTGCGGATTATAGTGGGTGTTCTGTCTCCTTCTTTGGCTGCCGTTCGAGCTTCATATGTGGCTGTGATGTGGTTGGAGGCTGTGGAGGCATGCTAGGAATAAGTCGTGGCGACGGATCGGACGATCGATCGTAGTGTGCGGTGAGACACGTTGTGGTGCTGATGACGCTCCTCACAGCAATGGACAAGTCAAGATTTGGAACTACGAGACCCAAACCGACCTCAAGACCTTCGAGGTCACCGATGTCCCCGTGCGATGTGTCCGATATATCGCCCGAAAGAACTGGGTGAGTACATCGACCCTCTCCTTCTGGTCTCACAGGCCTGGCGACCTGGCACGGGTGGTTGGCTGAAACTCGCAGTTCGTCTCCGGCTCGGATGACTTCCAGCTGCGCGTCTACAACGTCTCGACCGGCGAGAAGATCACGTCGTTCGAGGCTCACCCAGACTACATCCGATGTCTGACGGTGCACCCGACGCTGAGCTTGGTGTTGACGGGGAGTGACGATATGACGATCAAGTGCTGGGACTGGGAGAAGGGATGGCGCTGCGTCCAGGTGAGCCCTGCCCATGCTGAAGTGGTCGTTCCGACACTTTGACACTCGACAGATCTTCGAGGGCCACACGCACTACATCATGGCTCTCGCCATCAACCCGAAAGACCCCCAGACCTTCGCCTCCGCCTGTCTCGACCACACCGTCAAGGTCTGGTCGCTCGGCAGTCCCGTCCCCAATTTCAGCCTCGAGGCACACGAGAAGGGCGTCAATTACGTCGACTACTACCACGGCGGTGACCGGCCATACATCGTGACCACGGGCGACGACCGGTAAGTTGCAGATCAGTCCTCCATTCTGAAGAATGGTCTGACCCGCACAGCTTGGTCAAGATCTGGGACTACCACGCCAAGTCTTGTGTTCAGACTCTTGAATCCCACACCGCCAATGTGTCCTTTGCCATCTTCCACCCTTCGCTACCCATCATCCTCTCCGGCTCGGAAGACGGCACAATCAAGATCTGGCACTCGTCCACTTACCGCCTCGAGAACACGCTCAGCTACGGTCTGGAGAGGGCTTGGTGTGTCGCATACAGAAAGTCTGGCAACGAGGTTGCCGTCGGATTCGATGAGGGCGCAGTGGTCGTGAAGGTGAGTCGGCAGCGCGCCCGTCTGCTGGCCTGAGTCCTGGATCCAGCTGACATAGTAAGCTTGGTCGGGACGAACCGTCGGTGTCCATGGACACATCAGGCAAGATCGTCTATGCCCGAAACACCGAGATTCTTACGGCGAACGTGTCCAATGTTGGCGCGGATGGTGAGTGGCGTTCTTGTAACATGGCCAGCACACACTGACCACTATCCAGGCGAGACAGTCGAGGATGGCCAGCGACTGATGGTGCCCTTGAGAGATCTGGGAACGACCGAGGTGTACCCTCAGAGCTTGCAGCACTCTCCCAATGGACGGTAAGCCGTCGCCGTTGTACTCCCGTTACGTCTTTCTTGCTGACCGGCCAGATTCGTCACGGTCTGTGGTGACGGCGAGTATATCATCTACACCGCGCTCGCCTGGCGAAACAAGGCGTTCGGTTCGGGCACGTCCTTCGCTTGGGCCTCCGACTCGAACACCTACGCCGTGCAAGAGGGCAAGTCCAAGCTCCGCGTCTACCGAAACTTCAAGGAGCGCCCCGGTCTCATCAAGTCTACCGGCTCCTGGGCCATCGAGGGTATCCACGGCGGCACTCTGCTCGCCGCTCGGGGCAACGGCTTCGTCATGTTCTGGGACTGGGAGACCGGGGCCGTCGTTCGCCGTATCGAGGTGGACGCTACCAATGTTTCTTGGTCGGGCACGGGAGAGCTCGTCGCTATCACGAGCGAGGACTCTTTCTACATCCTGAGGTTTGACCGAGACGCGTACAACTCGAAGATCGACTCGGGAGAGATCATCGGTGACGAAGGTGTTGAGGAGGCTTTCGAGCTCATCGCGGAGAGTTCCGAGGCGTAAGTGATCCGCTCGATCCGCGGAACATGGTTGAGCTCATGCCTTGTAGCGTCAAGACCTGCAAGTGGGTCGGCGACTGCTTCATCTACACCAACTCGACCAACCGGCTCAACTACCTCGTCGGAAACCAGTCGCACACACTCAACCACTTTGACCAGTACGTGAAGGCGTCGGTGATGGCTGGCCTAAGCTGACTGGCATTGCAGGGGCATCTACCTCCTTGGCTACCTGCCAGCCCACAACCGCATCTACGTTGCCGACAAGGACATGAACGTGTACTCTTACGCCCTCGCTTTGACGGTCGTCGAGTACCAGACGGCGATCCTCCGTGGAGACTTGGCTGCCGCCGAGGCGATGCTCCCGAACATTCCATCGGACCAACGTAACCGCATCGCGCGGTTCCTTGAGGCTCAGGGTGGGTTCATTTGTAATGAAACCAGGACATCGGGAATGGAAGTTGACTGTCGCAGACCTCAAGGAGCTCGCTCTGTCCGTGTCGACTGACCCTGATCACCGCTTTGAGCTCGCCATCGCGCTCAACGATCTTGGCACCGCGCTCGACCTCGTCCGCGCCGCGCCCGAGGCTGGTTCACAGGCCAAGTGGAAGGTCGTCGGTGACAAGGCGCTCGCGGCTTGGCAGATGGACCTGGCCCAAGAGTCGTTTGAGAAGGCTGGTGATCTGCCCGCCCTGCTCCTCCTGTTCACCTCGCTCTCCGATCGATCGGGCATGGAGCGCCTCGCCAAGCTCGCCCTCGCTCGTGGACAGAACAACATTGCGTTTGCGGCCTTCTTGCAGCTTGGAGACACCCAGAGCTGCATCGACCTCCTCTCCAGCACTGGCCGCTTGCCCGAAGCTGCTCTCTTTGCTCGATCGCACAACCCCGCGGCCATTCCTCCGATCGTCAAGGCTTGGCGATCCGAGCTCGAAGACGCAGGCAAGTCAAAGCTCGCGCAAACGATCGGCGACCCCGAGGAGGACAAGGAGCTGTTCGTCGAGCTCGCTGGTGGGCCGGTCACGCAGGATTCTGAGGGTAGTGGCGTGATGGTCGAGAAGGAGGATGGAGAGCCGGTCGAGAAAGACGAGACGGTCGTGGAGAAGGCGGTTGAGGCGGTCAAGGAGCCCGTGGAAGGTCTGGTCGAGAAGGTCAAGGATCTGACCGTGGGCAACGGCAATGGTAATGGTGGTGAGTGAGGAGAGTGTCTGACTGGACGAAGTGGGAGCAGCACTGATGGGCTCGCGACAGAGGCACCAGCAAAGGAAGAGGACTCCGCGGCGGCCGTCGATGAATCTGCGCCGGCGGCCGCTCCCACACAAGGTGGTGGTGGGAAGAAGAAGGGGGGTAAGAAAAAGTAGTGAGCGAGTTGGCGAGTTAGAGACATCTTGTGGTTTTCGTTTCATGATTCTCATGCACCTCCATGGCTTTGGCGTGGTTCAAGACTTGGACTCGGGAGAGGAGCGGCACGGTTGATGTCCGGGGCAGCTCTCATGGGGGAGGGTCCAAGCAGTCCTTGAGAAGTATGGCAGGCAGTTGACTTTGAATCACGATACATTGGGTCCAGTGCGGGGTTCTAAGCTATATCAATCGCTTTGAGCCCCTCCTTGGCCGCCTTGCCTGCGACATCTACAGTGAGCTCCTCGCAGCCCCTCGCATACACCGCGTTCGCCCAGTAGTCCTCCTTGTCCGCAAAGACGACTCTCGAGTTCTTGATCGTCACGTTCCGGATGTTCTCCAGGTGGAATCCGGCAATGCCTTCTTGCGGCTTGTAGATCTTTACACCCGGAGTGGGTCTGCGGTCGTAGAACCCTCCCTGCTCTTCAGGGTGGGTCGAACCGGACCAGTGCGAGAGCTCCAGTCGGATTCCATCCAACACGACGTCCTCGATCCACCCGAGCTGGTCGGCGCAGATGTACACGCCGCACTCCGATCGACAGAGGATGTTGGTGAAACGGAGGTTTCTGACGGTGCCGACGGTAGAGTGCGTGAACCAGGGTGAGACGGAAACGTAGATTGGCTCGCCGCGACCCCACCCTAAGACGTACCACATCAGCTTGAGCGGCAGCAGGGATGGCCCCAAGAGCTGGGCACAGAGGTTGCGGCAGAACTTGGGACTCACACTGGTGAGCCGCGATCTTGGTCTCGACGACGATGTTGGAGAAGATGATGTTCTCGTGGCACGAGTTCTCCGCGACTGCGTTGTCTCAGCAGGCATTCCGAGGTACTGCGTGTAGACTTAAGCCGACGTACGGTTGACAGACAAACCCCTGTTGCTGGCTCGAATGACGCAGTTTGTGAACGTCGCGTTCCTGATGCTCTCGGCGGTCTCCACGCCGACGACCAGTCCACTCGATTTGCTCGTGATGGTGCAGTTCGAGACAACTGCCCGCTGGTCAGCACCCGTACGAGAATGCGCAGTACCGAACCAGCGCTCGCTCGCACTCACCGATATCCTCGCACAGGCCGTACTCGTGGAACTCGCGGCAGTTCTTCAACGAAACACCATCGTCGGCGCAGATGATGTCGCAGTCGGAGATGCGGACGCGCCTGCACCGATCGAGGTCGATCCCGTCGGCATTGGGGAGCTTCATATTCGCCCGAATGCGGACTCCGGTGATCAACACGTCTTCGCACCTGTTGGTGCGCGTCAGCAGGGGTGCACAGGGGTTTTAGACAAGCGGGCAAACGGAGCCGTCTTCTGTATCGTGTCGTACAGTATCGTACTTACCCGCCGAGCCGGACTGTCCAGCAAGCGCTCTCGCGCAGAGTGACGTCCTTGATGGTCACGCCGACCACACCAAGCCAGAAGAGGAGGAAGGGGCGCTGTAGCATGATCTTGTATTCGGTGCCGGTATCCTCGCCGCGGTAGTCTGCGCAGGCACATTAGTCGCACGCAGATAGCAACAGAGCCACAGGGACAGGGAGAGGGACATGGACAGCTCGCTCACGCTCTCCGGAGCCGTCAATGATACCGGTGCCGAAGATCCCAATGTTGGTGGTCCCGCGGTAGGCGGCGAGGAAGTGACCACAGTGGACCTGGGCCCCATCGGCAGGCGTTATCTTCGGATCACCAGGCCACCGGGCCGTGATGTCGTCCCAGTTCTACAAAACATGATCAGACACAGGTCCAATCCCGCATTCCCCGAAGGATGTCCAGCGTCAGGAAAGCGAGAAAGACAGTGGAGGGAGGTGGAGGGACCGGACCGTCTCACCGTCGACGCCTTTAACAGTGCGCCTCCCTCTACATTGAGGAACACATTCGACTTCATCACCAAGCTCCCGGAGATGTACTTGCCTCCAGCCTGGAAGATGACGGTGCCGCCTCCCTGGGCGTGAGCCGCGTCAATGGCCGATTGGATGGCGTGGGTGTCCACCGTGACACCATCGGCCTTGGCGCCGTAAGCTACGGGGTCGAAGACGGTCATACTGGCTGGGGGACACAGAGAAGGGGGCAGGAGGGGAGGAGAAAGTAACGCAAGGTGTGTCTTTGTTCACGGGGATTTCATGGATGCGCCTGGCAATATATACCATGTGCCGTTGGCTTGCTCCAGAGCTGTAGCTATGGATAGTATCCTCGTACAGCAGTCGCTTCCTGTTCTCGTTCTCGCCGGTAAACCAAATGACCCGGTCGGCGGTGGGTGACGAGTCCGGTCCACCGACATACCTACACTACGTGCTATCCGGAGGGCCGGTTGTCCGAACCTTGGTAGCCGTCCGGCGCTCGGTCCGATTTTGTTTGGCAAGCTAACAGATGCAGAAGGAGGAGTGGGCGCGTCCGGTCCACAAGTCTGGAAATGTACGACTACACTTAGAGTATCAGTAGGGGTACAGATTGTTTGTACGTGAGTGACCCTGTGTCGGAAGCTTGGGGGATGTAGGGTCAGGCTGCTCAGACGACACCTCCTCGCAGTATGTAGCATCTTTCTCGGGACTCGGCAATATTTTTCGGCCCTTTTGTTGGTGTCGAATGACTTGCCGGTTTGTGATAGAGATTGGGGCTTCTCTGCAGACGATCTTTCGCTGCACACAAGATTGGGATACATACGATCCAACGAAGCCGATCAACGAGTCTTCACAGCACCGTCAAGATACGTGAAACGCCGCTACAATACAGTAGTTGTACTGGTACTGAACACCCAACCTCAAAACCGATACCACGGCTTACAGTCAGCGTCTTGTTGAGTCGACCAGACTCACCAGCATTTCTCCCGACCCCATTACACTGTTATTGGAAAAGAGCTGCTCTGCCAAGAAGAAGTCCACGTCGGAAGTGATCAATCCGAAATCCACGAGACTATCCCCCATGTTCCCAGAGCCGTCGAATGCAGATGATCCAGCTGCCGGGACCTCCCCGCCTGCGCCATTATCCCCAGCGGCCGGTGACGCCGCGGCGGTGACGGGGGGGAGTACACGGTGACGACGGGCTCTTCCCATCACGTCTTGAAGGATCTTGGCGAACTGGAAACCGGGGACTGCGTGTGAGCCTCACATAAGCAATATTGTATCGTACCCTTTCCGAGCAGGGTGACCACTTGATCAACGTCCCGACCGACCTGACGGAGATCGAGAGCTTCGGGGAAAAGACTTGCGAGATGGATCAATGCGCGCACGGCAAAAGCGATCCCGGCGTCTGGTCCTTCAGCGTGTGGACGGATCCCTGCGGAGGTTCGGCTTACGGGTGTAATGGTTCGCTATGCACAGTCAGCAGTCAGTCAACAGCTCATTCGACCACAGCGCCAGCTCACCTGCCACGAAGTCGTCTTTGTACTGAGCCGTCAGCCCGATCCCAAGAAACGCGCGCACCTTGCCTCCTCTCAACGTTCGGTTGACGAGTAGCTCCGCCGCATGGATTGCTACCACGAGCTGGGCCCTTGCGTTGGACGACAGCGCCTCGCTCTGATCGCGAGTTGGGCCCAAGAGAAGGATGTTGGTGTGCAGGCTACGAGGTCAGAGATTTCAGCAGCGATGACCCACATGGCGTGTGCTTTCTGTGTCGCGACTGTGGCTTATCAGCGGCTGAAGCTCCGCATATGTCTTGGGACGCCCCATTTGAGACTGTGATGAACTTACGAGACTCTCGGAGGAGATGCCCTTCTTCTAGTCCCAGAGCAGCTGAATAGATCAGCAGACACTCCAGCAGATGAGTGGATTGCACGAGTGCTGGCCTCACCGCAATGATGATCCCAATACCGATACCAAGCATCAAACCTCTCGTCCGCTTCTCCGATTCTTGCTTCCAGGTCTGCGATCCGCATGCCCGGGCTGAGGGTCATCTGCTGATGCAGGGGCACTGTACGTCAGCGGGGTCCGCCCATCGCACTCAACCTCGCAAAGCCAACAGCTCGCTACTCGCGACGAGGCGATGGTCCGACGAGATTGAGAGGGGATGCTCGAGAAACCTCCGAGCGTATTGGAGGGAATCGTCATCGATAAATGTGACCGGCTTGCCGTGATTGAAAGCCATTCTGGATTCAGCTGCCACGCTGTTCATCCGAACACGTACTCGTGCCGCATCTTGAAGAGCTGGGCGTCGTCAGCGGAGCTCACACAGCACAAAGCGACCGTAAGACGCACGGCCAGCCATACTCGAGCGCCAACGACCAAATTCCTCTTGTTCGCATTCTGCTCGTTGTCCGTTGCATAACTGTCGACCAGAAGACGCAGGCAGCGATGCAGGTCCATATCCAGGCTGATTATCAGATGGAGCATAAGGCGAGCAAGGACAACTCACGCTAAACTCATTGCGTGATCTGTGACCTCAGCTCCAGTACCTTGGGCTCACTCACTCCCTGGCCTCCAGATGGTATCCCCCCACGAGGCTAAGACGACTTTTATTCAGCCTTGGAGTCACCCAGTCCTGCTCACTGAGCGCCTGGATCGCCTCGAGACTCTGAACGGGGGAGAAGATGGTGCTCTTGACTGATCTGTCAGCAGCGCCGATCGCAGGTGACAATGCTCACCGATGTTCTCAGCATGCTCTCTACACCGCCGTTGGAGCTCGCTAGGTGGGCCTGCCGGTCAGCCCGGAATGCGCGCTATCTTGACGAACCGGCTCCATCCTCGATCTTCTTCCCAACCATGATCAACGTGGTGATTGATAAGGGTGAGCGGAAACGCAAGCTGACATGAGCTAGCTGCGTTCGACACATGTACGAGCACTGTACCTTTCCCATGTATCCACGGCTGGGTCGTACACAGGCATGTATTGATGACATTTGTCATAGAACCTGCTTGTTCAGCCGAAGTCATCGTGCCACGATGACCCACAGTTGGACGAGCTCCTCCCCAGTCTTGCTAGAGCAAAACCCCATGTCCACCGGATCAGAGAACGTGTGAGCCAGACTACCTCGCTGTTGAAGCAGGAATGACTTTGCATCTGTCGCATTCCGAGGACTGACGCCGGGTTGGGCGTCACCAAGGCCATAGTCGAAGGGCCGTTCGAATGGCGTCGTCGCATCGTCAGGTGGTCCGCATGGCCATTGGTCGTCCTGGAGTAGGTGCCCGTCGGCGACCAGGCGAGCGGCTTCTACCTGGGACAGCATCGCCTGCAGGGGCGCTTCGGGATCCACAAACTTGTCGGCGTCATCCGTCGTCTGTCCACCCTCAGATGCAACAGAGAAGAGCATCGGGCTGCTCTGGACCATTGCAACCTCCTAAGGTCAGCCGTATTCGAGATGGATGCTGCTCACTGGGGAAGAGCGCGCCTCAGGTTGCGGAGGGCGCGACACAGCATCCTCTACTTGCGACAGGTTCAGGTTGGATGTAAGTCCTATCGATTGTCTCTGAAGTGCGACCATCTCCTTCAGGGCGGACTGCATAGACTCCATCTGTTTTTCGAGGACCGCGAGTCGCCTGTACGAGTACAATGAGCAGCGGCAAAGGTTGGGTGCCCGTCCAGGCAGAGCTCACTTGTCATTCTTCCCCTGTGTCTTCTTCCGTTTCGTGGAGCGGAAGGTGCACTCATGATTTGACACCCGACAGCGACGACAAGGAGGGTTCTCCTTGCCGATACATCGCATCTTCAAATGACGGCAATGATCCTGGTCGTTTAGCTCCGAATATTTCAGACGAGCAGCTCACGCATGCGAAGTTCATCGCTGGGGGAGTGTCAGCACATAGTCCTCGGTGGCCGACGGGCGCCTGCTTATGGCTCACGACTGCTTGACGCCTCGGCTTGATCGTTCATCCTGAAGCGAAATCGTGGGCTGTCAATGTGATGAGAGGCAATCAGCTCTGGATCTCGGATACATGTCACGGTGGTGTTGCCGGGATCGCGACCGGGAGCCTGAGGGGGGATCCAACAAAGTTCAAAATGGCCCTATCTCACGTGGGGATCGTCTGCATGGGCATGTGCATCCGGCCAAGGTCAGCCCTGTCGTGTGCTTCTCTTCCTTTGGCCCGCCTTAAAGCTGCATGCAGAGCAACGGCGCACAGAGGCAGAGGCGGGAAGTGGACATAATGATTCCGAGCGCTCACTCACCGGAGTCCGGAGACCGGTACAGTATCCCGGATAGTACCGGAGAACCGGAGCGCCGGTCGTGGCGTGGCACTCGAAAGCCCGTCATGCCTCACGTCGTTACGACGCTGACCTCCCATCCTCGAGACTCGGACGATCATCCGAGAGACCCACGAGCGTAGGTTCGGAGGGTGTGGAGGCCGGATGGCTCGGAGGACCCCACGTCCGAGCACCGGGCCCCAAGGTGACCTCCTCAACGTGGCTTGCACATATTTAAGGAGCTCCCACGGAGCCCAAGAGACCCCCTCTCATCAAGCCACAGACCACAGACTCACGACAAGCATGCTCCCCAGCACCGACTTTGACGAGAAGGAGATACTCCCCGGCGCTGATGGCACCGACAAGGCCGTGACCACTCAAGATGATTCGAGGGCATTGATCGATGCCGCAATCGCTGTTGCCGAGTACGAGAAGACACTCTCCTTCTCCCGGATCTTCAAGCTCTACTGGAAGGGCGCCGTCTGGAGCATCGTTCTCAGTCTCGCGCTCGTCATGGAGGGCATGGACACAGGCTTGGTCAGTTCTCACTTGTAGCCGCTCTGGTTTTTTGTCGCTGAGACGCTGTGCCCCTCGCAGATCAACAATTTCTTCGGCCAAAGCTCGTTCATCAACCATTTCGGGTTCACCGATGCCAGCGGAAAAAAGTACATCCCGGCAGACTGGCAGGCCGCCATCAATAACGCGAACAACATCGGTTCGATCATCGGGCTTGCGATCAACGGCTGGGCCCAGTCACGATTTGGGTCTCGAAGGGTCTACATGGTCACCATGGTGCTCATGACGGGCTTCAGTGAGTTTGGTCGCGGATTGAGGTACATTCCATGTCCTCCTATAGTCGGCGCTGACGAGATCAGTCTTCGTCCTTGTCTTTGCCACGTCACTCCAGATGCTCTTCGCTGGCGCCCTACTGTGCGGTATCCCCTGGGGTATCCTTCGTGAGTATCCGTTGGCACCTGGGAGCGGCAGCGATTGACGTTCGAAGAAACCCTCACCACTGCCTATGCTGCCGAGATCTGCCCGCCCGCTATGAGAGGCTACCTAGCCGCCTGGGTGGCAATGTCTTGGGGAGCTGGGACGTTTCTAGCCACCGGTATACTGCGAGGATCCTTGTCCCTGACGGGTGACTGGGGATGGAGGGTCCCCTACATGCTGCAATGGGTCTGGCCCGTGCCGCTGTTCGTCGCCGCGTTCTTCGCTCCTGAAAGTGAGTTCGACATGGTGAAGAGAGTGCTGACCACAGGTCCATGGTACCTCGTGCGGATGGGCAAAATTGATCAGGCGGAGACGACACTCCGACGATGCGCCAGGGCCGGCCATTACACCGAAGACACCATGAGGCAACAGATCGCTCTCATGGTGTACACCAACGAAGTCGAGAAAGAGGAGTCGGCACATGCGACCTCCTACCGGGATCTCTTCAAGGGTAATAATCGTCGCCGGACCGAGATCGCTTGCGTGACATGGTTGATCCAGATGACCAACGGTCAGGCGATCTGCGGATATGCGACCGTCTTGTGAGTGCAGTGACGAGCGAGACCCTCCGGCTTAAGCCGTGCTGAACCCCTCAAGCCTCCAAGCCGCTGGCATGCCGCAGGTCCAGGCTTTCAATTACAGTATGGGCATCCAGTCAGGCAACATCTTGGGCACGGGTGTGGCAATCTACCGTATGTTAAATCCGCCAGTCCGAGCTGACTGAAATCAGTGATGCGATTCTTCGGTCGTCGGACATTCTACCTGGCGGGCCAAGGCGGTATAGGATTCTTCATGCTCATCGTCGGTATCCTGGGCGTCATCCCGGCCACGAGCGGAGTGTCTATTGGCATCGCGGCGCTCCTCGTCTGCATCAATCTCACATACAAACTTACGTTGGGACCGGCTTGTGGGTCCAGCAGCGCATCGGAGGTTACTAAAGTGTTGCTGTATGCTAATTGGCAGGCTACGCTATCGTTTCCGAGGTTCCCTCTGGCCGAATCCGAGCTCAGACCGTCGTCCTCGCCCGCGCCAGCTACATCTGCATGTCCCTCGTGATCAACCAGCTCGTCCCTCGCATGCTCAACGCCACGTCCTGGAACTGGGGGGCGAAGTGCGGCTTCTTTTTCCTCGGACTCAACATCCTCACTTTGGTGTACACTGTGTTCCGCATCCCGGAGACCCGCAACAGGACCTACGCCGAGCTCGATCTGCTGTTCGCCGAGAAAGTACCGGCGAGGAAGTTCGCCTCCGCCACTGTGGATGGTAAGTCAGCTGCACTAGGGCGATGACTGACAGCCAGTGACCAACGGCTGCCTTCACGAGAATAACTCGCTGGACGTGGAGGGTAAGGGCGAGATACAGCAAATCGAGACAGCTGGACCAGTGAAGCGCTAGCTGTTGGAAGAATGCGGCCCAGTCGAAAGCCGTGGCATCAAAAGACAGGATCGGGAGTGGAAGGCTGAGTTCGGATAGCCGTGGTTGTGACTTGTGGCCGTCGTTTGTTTTGATACTGTATCTGGAGTTGGAGTGTCCCTCCTAGCACAACGTACTGTATGTACTGTAGGAGGCAAGGGTTGGGTAGATGGATTGCGGCATACACGGCAATGTCCTGGCTTTCCTCGGACACGCGCCGCTCATGATAGAGGCTTGGCACCGCCACCACCACGGTGTCGTCCCACAAAGAACTCCTCGTCCATCAGAGAACTACCTGTAACCATGATTTCCAGTGTCAATACTGGCACGACCCTGTGCCGTAAAAGTTTACCTCTGACCGAGCTCACTACTGCAGTACGTATTGAGCAGCAGCAGCGGAAGGCGTGGGAGTTGTCGTCCACAGTGTCAAAGGGAATGTCACCGAGTTCTTCCGATAGCCAAGGCGTGCCCGCGAAGTAGACATGGCTAACTCCATTGTCGTTGATGGTTCTCAATGGTACGTGCAACCGAAGACCTCGATTGTGAAGACATTGCTCCATTCACGCAATCAGCTCCGTCGATGTGCTCCCTGTCCTACCATAGAAGTACAAATACAGCGGTAGGATGACCTCGCCCCCTCTGATTTCCAGTTCACAATCTTTCCTCGCCCCTCCTCCGCATCGAGTCCTCGATTTAAGCTTCTGACAGCATTCCCTTTCTGCGTGCGAGATCCATCTCTTACCACAACTGAAGCCAAGATGGACTTTGCCGTTGCGGCCGGATTCATTTCCATGTTGTCCGCTGCGCGTCAGATGTCCAACCCGGAGTGTGTTCTTACTGGGCGCGGAACCAAAGATGGGATCAGCATTCACCCGGACGCCGACGACGAGGATTTAGCAATCGTCAGATACCCTCGAGGGGTCAGCACCTGGGGTACGGATGAGCCCACCACTTCCGCACCAGTGGACCCGGCTCCTGGCCCCAGCGTTACACCCGAGCACGACGATTATGCAATCACCGAGCGAGAGAAAGAATCAACATCCGGAGAGAAAGATGCAACATCCAGAGACCGTCCCACCAAGCTTCTGGGCTTCCTTCCGGACCTGCTCGTTCAGCGAGAAAGGACGTTGGGCGACAAGACCGCTCTCACCCTTACCGGGAAGGTCTTGGCCAAAGCATGGTTCACCGAACCCACGTACCGTATCAACCTCGAGACAGAGCTCTTACGCGGTCTCCGTAATGGGGTATCCGACGAAGAACTCTCTCTCGTCCGCGACGCGGTGTCTGGCAGAACCGAGCCAGAGTATGCGGAGGCCCTGCAGTCGGCATTGGCGAGGATGCAGGCCCGCTTCGACGCCTACCCGAACCCAACTGTCGAGAATTTCGATTGGCTGGACACTGAGCACCTCGAACTCAACTCCCCTGCCTCAAGCACCGCTGGCGTCCACCTCGGAGCGTTCCGCTTCCGTTGGGATGACCTGGTGAAGAGTGCCTATCAGGACGGCGCTGATGATTCTTCGGCTGCGGATGCCCAGTCTCTCTCAAGAGCAGGAGACTTCTCTGAGAAGTCCGAAGATCCCTCCGTTGCGAATGAGAAAGGAACGGCCTGATGGTGCTCTGAGAACGAGTTGCTTGCGAATGAAGCACACAGGATAGGAATTTGACTGACCGTCGATACAGTACAAGACTGTAGTTCACGTAGCTTTGAGATGCACGGTTCGTACGGGGCGAAACGAAACCAAACGTCACTACCAAGCCGGCCGGCTTCCCGTGCACGCTTGATCTGCCTGGTTTGCCACTCCCCACCCCAGTTATGCAGTAGCCCCCTGGTTTAAACATCCAGTTCGAGCCCTAGTCATACGCCACGCGGTCCGGACTCGCCCTTAGCCCTTGGATAGCCGCCTCGCGGTCACTCCCCTTTCAAAGAATCTCTTCTTCGAGCGTACCCCACGTCAGTCGTTGACGGCCCGATAAGCGGTAGGCCGGTCTGAACTCGCTTACGGGCAACGAGAAGGCGTTCCTCGCGACTCTCCCTTCTGAGAGCCTCTCCTTTCACCGTGCAGTATTGTACTCGTACGCGCGAAAGGATTACAAACGGCGGGCAGGTGACGGCATGATACTCGTACTGTGCCTCATCTATACATATACTAGTCTACGGCCCCTCGTAATTTATTGCACTCTAGACCCACCCGTCCCGCTCCGCTTTGACATCTGCTTCGGCACCAATCGAGTCCCTCAGCTCACGAAACGATTTGATTATACATACACGACAACATACGGAGATTGAATCGTCATGTCCACTACCGGATACAAGCTCGACGACTCTCTGCTCTCAGTCAGGCTCAACCCACTCGACGAGGATGTCGTCGAGGTCACCTACTCCGATCTCGTGTTGAGGACCAACACGGGCGGTGACGGTGGGAGTGAGGGTGAGAGCTCTGGAGGTGTCTATGCAGGCAAATTGACAGAGAGCTTTCGGCGCAAACTCAAGTGGGGCTTGGATAGAGCGTTGAGGAATACTTCGGCAGATCAGCTTCAGAAAGAGTGGGAATCGCTCAGGCGGGGTAACGCTGCTCCGACCGCCACCTCAAGGCTTCGGTCGTTCTTGAGCGAGTGTACCCAGCCCACAGCAGACGACTTTGGGCCCATGAATGGTGCGGCTGATAAGGGTAAGAGTGTCGATACCGAGAGCCACAACAAGGGGACCGAGTCGTCTACGAAGAACCCCCCGGGCACCATCGCATTCAGAAACTTGTCCGTGCGCCCGTCGCACTTCACCCGGGCTCGTGAGCTCGATGAAGTTCCCAGTGGCTGGACGTCCTGTCAAGTCGACTACAGCAAGGAGACGAAAGAACTGACTTTCACTCTTCCTTGGCTTATGACCATCCTTCCGGACCCGGAGAACCCGGCCTACGCCGGTTTCAAACCACTCAGTGATGTCGAGCCGCTTTTCGTCGCCTCCGCAGTGCAGTTTGTAGACAAGCTCAAACACGAGGCAGAAAGGGTCAGCAACAGCTCGGCTTCAGGTACCCACTCAGACTCGAACCCGCTTCATTGGGCGGCATGGTTCGACCCAAAAGTCCCCATCACCCGACCCGGTGACGAGTACAACGAAGCCACCTTCGTGGCCCGCCAGTTTGCCAATGATCACTTCATTACTTCCAGCAAACCCGTAACTCCAGAGGAGCAGTTTCACCCGGAAAACTATTCACTCAAACCTTTGATGCAGGATGACGTGGAAGGGATCACTGTGAGAGTGCAGTGGTACGTCGAGGAGGAGTCTCCTAGCGCGGAGGCCGACGAGTGACACGTGCGCACAGTACAAGTACTTGCCTCACGATCAGTACTCGTACACTTACACACACGCTTGACCGCCATGTCTCACAGTCTAGACCCCCACACACTGTACATATCCAGTCCATCATAATTCCAGCTTTTGTCGATGCGATTAACTCTGAAAGCTCAATGACACGAATGTTTTGCAGCACTTCCTGTGCGAACATTCACTGTGCGGGTACTACATGGACGTATATGTATATATCCTCTGACGGGCCATCCTTTCTCCTCTCGCCGAAGCGGAGCCCAATCCCCCGTACCTTTGAGCAGGTGCCGGTCGGGAGAAGTCCGCCGTGCTTCTTGATCAATCCTCATACTGTCGAACATTCCCATCCAGTACATCATCACAAGACACACCACCTTGCACAGTCTCGAAAATGGACGCCGGTGGGATGACCAGGTAGGGAGAATGAGTCGTGGTGGGATTTGCTGACATATACTGTGTCTCCACACCTAGTGAATACCACCTCGACATCTCGGGTCTCTCCGTGACGCCGTGCCCGGATCACGAGAATCATGGGCTGATCACCTACTCGACCAGGGTTCTGAGCGGGCCCTTCTACGAGCTTCCCCCGGTCGGCTACAACGCCACGACAGTAGGTCATATCAACAAGACCTTTCAGAGGTATCTCGAGAGCGCCTTCAGCTTCGCCTTGGTGGACTACATTCCTCCGCAGGTACTCGAGAGCCATGTGGAGCAAGTCAAGACCAGTGGCAGCTCACCTTCCATGGTGTACCTCTTGCGCTCCATCATGACCGGAGGTCGTCAGCCCACTCGGTCCGATTTTGTGCCCATCGCCAGCGACACCGGTGGAAACTCGGACAGCGACAGCGACGGCGACGGATTGGCGAGCTTTGCCGTCCCGTTGTCCAATCTGATCGAAACAGGTTATCAAAGACTGCACAAAAGCTGCTCCATCTACACCTCCGCCGCGTGGAGCAAGGTCGCTCGCCGAATGACTTATTACTTCGGCAATGTCTTTGTTTACCATACAGTTGAGAAGGGCGGGAGGTTGGGTTACATCACCCACTCGATCGACTTGGAGCTCACTGACGACGAGGCGGAAGCAATGGTCGCGAATTGGCAGCAGTCCTTGATGAACCGACAGATCGACGAGATCTGCCATGGTGTGACGGACGATGCTATCCCAGAAGATATCGAGCAGCTGGAGGAGGATGCCAATGCTGAGTTCAACATACCTGTCGCGGATTGGTGCTGCCAGCATGTCGGGGTGTATGGCCCGATGAAACCCGAGGACGACATGGAGGAGGACGATCCCGAGGACTCTATCGAATGAAGCTTACCGTACTTGCTGTACTCGCTTACCGTGCTCGGTCCGTTATCCCTTGTTGTTGACCCAGATGCATGCGTCCATGCGATCACGCTTTCACGCTGACGCATCTCCTGTGGCGTCTCCTCACCATCCGCCACACTTGTTACTGCCTCGCCACTGCCACTTTGCCCTCGGCCATCTCGGGACGTCATTATTGCATTCATTCCCGGCCGCGACGACCGACCGACCAGCCGACTGACTTGATTGCAACATCTCCCTGTCTTTGCATCATCTTCTTGACACAGAATCCTCACGTAGTACTCGTGTCGACGGAAGGCTCTGCTCGGCAACCGGTCGAGTGCGCAATTCGTCCCCCCGCTCGAGCCGAAGCCTGTGATATCAGCCCGCAAAAGATCTTCGCCCGACTCATCACCAACCATGTCCTTCCTTCCCTCCTTCCGGTCACTTCCTCTAGCGACCCGACTCCCGCGTGCCGGGTCGTCGGCAAGCACCCCATTCGCAGCCACCGGCGTCCGCTCACTCTCCTCGACGTCACTCACATTGCGGGCACCCGTGCCGTCGTCGCCCCTCACACCGCCGCGATCAGCCGGGAGTCATGGAAGCGCAACGCCCGGGACGTCGGGTTCAGGCTCGGGCTCTTCCTCTGCCAAGAGGCCGACGCCCACCATGGTGTGGTATCGCGAGATCGTCCCTGGTACGTGATCTTATCGTGATCATTCTCTTCGGTCCCATGCGCGCTCTTTCCACTCCCCTGCCGTTCACAAGTGGTTCACAAGTGGATTTCCCCGCGTCACTTCGATCAATGAGGTGCTAGAAGAGATATTGAATACTGACAATCCGGTCTCCAGCCATGGTCCCCATCCTCCTCCTATCCACCACCATCTTCCTCTCCCTGTCCCTTCTCCGCACCCATCTCTCCCACGCCAAATCCCTCGAAGAGTCCTCCGCGCGGATCGCCGAGCTCGAAGGCGAGCTGGATCGGGTCAAGAGGCAGCAGCGCCGCGCGATCGAGAGAGAGCGGAAACAGAGGGAACGCATCCTCCCCATCGTGGTGGAGAAGGTGTTGCAGAAGGTCGGCGCGATGCAGGGGTCTGAGCACGAGGAGGAAGAGGAGGACGTCAAACACGCACCGTTGCTTGTGTAGTGTCTGAGCGAGGACGGGGCCGAGGAATGGAATGGTGGATGTGGATACGTATCCGCATCTCATGCTTCGACGAGGCGGGTGGATGTATTCGAGCGTCACCTCGAATCGATCGTAGCTCCGGCACGTCTGCAGGCTGGACTCGGGCTTCGTAGACAGGTGATTCTGCTATGCAGCGCAAAGCCAAACACGGCAGGCCTGATTTGTACGAGTTACCCGGCGGACCTTTCTCATCACCATCGATCTCGCCAGAAGTGATTACGGCTCGCGCACATCTCCCGCAGCACCACCGCTATCAACATGTGCACATGCATAATACCAATAGCACTCTTCACTCTACTCTCCCATCGTCACGTCCTCGCCCGCCGCATGCTCGGCCGGGGGCACCCCTTCACCCGTCGTCCCGGCCCCCTGTCCCTCACCCTCGGTCGCCTCGCCTGCCTGACCCTCCGCTTGGGGCTGTTCCTCCTGGGGACCGTCTTCCGGCTCGCCCCTGCTCCTCCGCCAAGCCCGCAGGAGCTGGTCCACATCGTCGTTCTCCCACACTCTGAAGAACCCGCGCTTCGCCGGGCCAGAGGCCGCCACGTTCTCAATCGACGCATCGGGGGTGCCGATGATGGCGATGGAAGTGTTGGCAATGGTAAGGTGCTTGTCTTGCTGGAGTGTATCGGCGAGAGCGGACAGGCCGTGGTTGATGAGCTCGGGGAGGGAAGCTGCACAGGGTTGAGATGGGGTAAAGTGTGAGATGAGCGATGATGAAAATGGAGGGGAACGTAGGTTGGAGCACCAACAGAGAGGACACGGTCGTCAGCCGTGTCTCATCCGTCGGGATCTGTTACCTACCACTCTCGAACGACTCGAAGTTCTTCTCCAGGTACGTCTTCGCGCTCTGGCTCCGCGCGCCGATCGAGTGAGCATAGTACTCGAAAGCGGTTCCTGCGGGGGAGAACTCGAAGAGATGGGGTCCCGTCTCCTGCGACGCGTCAGCATCGACCCCTTACGCCCATAACAGCGAACATGGGTGGGAAGACCCGCTATGCCGCGTCGGATGGAGCCACGCCGCACTCACATCCTGCCCGATCACGAGGAAGCCGACTCCATAAGGTCTCCGCCCGTACTGCTGCGTGTTCATCTGCGCCTCTGCGGAGCGTCAGCAACTACACCGGCAGCACGCCGGACCGTGCATAGTCTTGTACAGGTGCAACCGGGCGAGCAACTGTGACGCACTGTCCGAGATACCCTGCACAATGCGGGCCACGGGGATCGGCCTGCCGTAGAGCATCTTCTCCGACATGGCTTGCTGCCGCATCGAGTTGCTAGATGTATGTTAGCCCGTGCGCCGCAAGCGACTCATTTCGGGAAGATGTTTCACAGCTTGCCCGAGCCAAACGCCGACGCACCTGAGCACACGAGCATCGCTCGTCAGACCAGCAATGGCAACACCAACATGATCGTCGATCCTAATGAGCTTCTTCTGATACGTCGCGAGCTCGCCGGTTGATCGCTACGTTGTGTGAGCTACCGGTTCCTCAGCTTCGCGCAGGATGGACTCGCCTTCAGGGTGAGCAGCACAGCGTGGGTCTTTGATCGGAGACCGATCGCCGCCGAACCTTGCTTGACGGCTTCGAGGGCGTACTCGACCTGGTGCAACTTGCCCTGGGGCGACTAGAGACGGGGGTCAGAACTGCGTCAAATCGGTTGCGCGGTGTACCCTTCTGGCGGACAGCGAGGAGATCCGAAGCGATGCCATTTCTCGGAATTGTCCATGCTATGCCACTCACAAAGGTGGTGTTGTCCGAGTCGTAAGAGTTTCGGAACTGAAAGAGCTGTCAGAGGGTCGCCTCGAGGTGGGAGAAGTGGACCAACCATGATGGAGAAGCCGCTTTCTCGGCTCGTCTACGGCAGGGAACGGTTCAGGTGGCAGATGGATGAGCTGGGCAGGCGGTCGCCTCGTGATGGCGCCTGTGTATGCGATGACGGCTGTGAGCTGAGGTGAGGAAGTTGATATCAAGTGCAGTTGAAGAGTCGAGCATTGAACATCGTCGTCAGCGTTGCGTCGGGTTCAGTTGGGTGGCCCCGCGACGCGCATACCGAGGAGCGGGATCAAAATGGAGTGGGAGATAATCAACCTCGTATAGAGTTATTAGCATTTAATCCAAATCCACCGCGGCATCACGTGACCCTGTCTCACTGTCAGAGATTTCAGAAGTCCCAGGACATTTTGACATTGTCTACATCCTTGTCACCCCACCACCGACGACAGCGCAACATGAGGCCCCTCACAGAAGAAGAGACCAAGGCGGTGTTCGAGAGTGAGCCGAACCGCTCAGATCTCGCCAAGTCATTTTCGGACAAGTATTGCTGACGTCCTGTAGAGCTTGCCAACTATATCGGCAAGAATCTCGTCCACCTCATCGACAGGGATGAGGACGATGCATATTGCTTCAGGCTGCACCGGGACAGGTGAGTGAGGATGGGTGACTGCACAACATGGGGATGAGGGAATGCCGTATCTGGTAGCTACGGCGCGGCTACGGCTCGGGTGACGAAGTGGGAGGCGGCGTTCGAGGATTGGGCGGCGGAAGTCTTAGATGGAGTGCAGGAGGGGAGAAGTCTGAGATGGAGCGCGTGGTCGTGGAAGGCTGAGCTTGAGAGCATGAGCGGGAGAGGCATGGGAGACTTTGGATTGCAGGCACCAAGGCAATCTCTGTGACGTGGACGAGGCAGCGACCCCTCCCTATGGGCTGACCCATACTAACGCCCTGTGCAGAGTCTACTACCTTCCCCTCTCCATGCTCCACTTAGCGACCTCGGTGGCCCGACCGAACCTCGTCTCCCTCGGAACATGCTTCGGCAAGTTCTCCAAGACGGGCAAGTTCAAGCTGGGAATCACCTCGTTGGACTGGTTGGCGAAGTATGCGAAGTACAAGGTGAGTCCGCAAAGGGTTGGGGGTGTCAGCTTGGGCGGGTTGAGGGTGGTGTTGCTGGAGGACTTGCCCGAGGGGCTGCTTCTGCGAGAGGAATGTTGGGGAGGTTGGAGATTGCTCTTGAGAACTTCCTTGATGTAGGGGAGGTGGAGGTCGTGACCGAAATGGTCGAGCTGGAACGGTCTGAGGCATGGGATTGGCCATACCCTCGCGTGTCCGCGCCCTGGACGGCCCGGCTGAGTGGGGAGGGCAAAGAGCAGGTTATGTGAGGTGTTTTTAAACTGCAGTGGTCCCGGGCAGTAGAAGACGAAGATTGGAGCGACACCCTCCGCGCAGAGTCGCTAACCCCCGCGTAGATCTGGATCAAGCCCGCCGGGGAGCTGCCCTTCCTGTACGGCAATCACGTCGTCAAAGCCCACCTGGGACGTATCACCGAGGACACTCCTGAGCATCAGGGTGTCGTCGTCTTCAGCATGGCGGATGTGCCATTAGTGAGTGCAAGAGGCGTGCTTTCCTTCTTGCCCCGCGAGGCTGGGTTTCGTTCCGCTTCGCCGCGCGTTTCCTGTCTGGCAGCGTCATCGGGAAACTGTTTCTTGCACGATTTCGTGTCCTTCCCACACATGGAAATTGCTGCCTAGCATGGCCGCCGAGTCTCTCCGGGTCTCCGGGTCTGAACGTATTGCACCACTCTCAACTCGTACTAACCCTTGCCAGGGCTTCGGCGTCACCGCCCGATCCACGCTCGATACCCGCAAACTCGACCCCAGCGGCATCATCGTCTTCCACCAGGCCGACGTCGGCGAGTTCCTGCGTGACGAGGACACCATGTTCTAAGCGGTGCAGCGGTACAGCGGTGCGACGGTGCGGGACCGTCGACAGGACCAGTAGATGTCATTTTGGGAGCTTGCCATATTGCATGCTGCTTTGTATGTATCACGTATCGTCTCCGCGAGTCTGCTCGAAATGCAGCATACGCAGGAGCCGTTCTACTTCTGGGGGAGGTACTTTGCGCCTGCCTCTCACGACGGCTCGTCTCGCCTGACCCGCTTGTCCAGGGCAGCAAGTCATCGACGACTTTTGCCGCTTGCTCTCCGGTCAGACCGCCAACCCACTCTCGTCGCCGTCGTCGACCGCTTGTCCATGTCCTCTCCGCCACTGTCTCCCCCAATCTTCAATCTGGCCCAGCCTCCAATCATGCCTCTTTCCCCTGTCCACGCCGCGCACACCGCTCACGCCGCATCCCCCCGCTTCTTCACATGGTACATATAATTACACTCCTCCCCCACCTCCTTCCCCCAAGTCCCCTCGGCCCCTCCCCAGAGCCTCCACCTCCCGCCCAGCGGATCATACACGATCCCCCTCGTCTCCCCGACTTCCTCCGTCCTCACGTCGTCGGCCCCGGTCGGGCGTTCCCAGACATCGTACCCCCCCATACTACCAAACACGAACCGGCGGAGTTCCTCTGGCCGGACGAACTTCCGGTACGTGTGCGTGCCCGGGGTGACGAGCCGGAGGACGTCCTCGGCCAGTGTGAGCGTCAGGAGGCGGGCGAGAGGGGTGCGAGAGATGGTGGAGAGGATGAGGTGGCCGCCGGGCTGAGGGGTTAGCGGGGAACGACGGGGGGTGGGCTTGAGGAGGGAGCAGGGCGTCTGGTGCAACACATGCAGGAGCAGCCAGGAGTCCAAAGCAGTCATGAGGGTGGGGGTGATGGCTGGTCTCGGAACGTTGCGTATAGGAGAGGTATCTCGCGAGACTCGGGCCTAGAATCCCACACGCCAGACCCCGTCGGACCCACCTTGACCATCTCGCCCAGACACTTCATGAACTCGCCCGGCTCGTCCACATGCTCCAGCACCTCCATCGCGCAGACCACGTCGAACTTCTCGCCTGCGTCCCGGAGCAGTTCCGCCGAGGTGTGTCTATATTCGAGGCTGCCCACTCTGCCCCGCACCGGTGTCCGTGTGTGTGACCCGATTGGCCCGTCCTCGTGATCGCTGTCTTTGATGAGCGGCAAGAACGGGTCTTGCCCCGCATGGGTCTTTGCGATCCCGATATTCTCCTTACTCGCATCCACACCCACCACGTCCCCGCCCAATCTCGCCAATGTTTCAGACAACAGACCTCCTCCACAACCCACATCGAGACACCTCATCCCTTTCAACCATTGCCCGACCCCCCGGGCTTTCTCCCGGGCTCTGTCCATGTGCCGGTTTTCGAAGGTCCACGGCTCCTCGGCGGAGGTATCCAGAGCGACCTTCTCACGGATGTAGGACACCCGCGCAGGGTTCATGCGGTGCAACAAGGCGAATTCGCCGGTTTCGGACCACCACTGCGACGAGAGCCGGGAGAAGTGCGAGATCTCGTCGGCGTTGACGGTGGTGAATGACGAGGAGGAGGATGAGGAGGGGTTGGACGATGCTGAGTGTAGCGATGCGGATCCAGAGGCGGTGGACAAGCCGCAGGAAGAGAGAGACGTGTAGGAGAGGGTCGCCGGACCAAATCGAGTGGGGACGAGGCTGTTGCGGCCAACTCGGACGTGGCGAGCGAGGAGCGCTCTGGGCAGCGATGGTCGAGCCATGGTGGTGAGTTGGAGGGAGAGACGTGATCGTCGCCGTAGAGTCGGGTCGTTGCACCTTTTGGGAGATGGACGAGACGAAGAGAGGCTGAAAGTGATTCGAGACGAGGCAATGTCAACGACGACACCGTTCCCGATCCGAATTTCGCCTCGACCCGGGGCTCCCAATTTCTTGTTGACGATACTTCATCCACGTTCATATCCTCGACCACTCTCTTGCTCTCTTTTCACTCCGCCTAACACTCCGAACCGACTTCGACAGCCGAGTACGGCACCATCACAGCCTCACAAGTGACATGGCACCCGAAGCACCGCCCCCGCGGTCACTGCTCATCACAGTCGGCTCCACCCTCTTCGAGGCTCTGACCACCACTTGCCTCTCGGTACCCTTCCTCTCCGCCCTGGCCAGCGCGGGCGTGGAAGACCTAGTGGTGCAGTACGGCAAAGCACAGCTGGTCCTACCCCCGGATGTGAAGGTGGTGAAAGATGAAGCAGATGGGAGTGGGGAGGCGGTCTTCCGGGCGAGTGATGCACGAGGTGGAGTCGGGGTGAGGGTGAGGGTCATGAGATATACAGATGACTTTGAGGGGGAGGTGAAGAGGGCGAGTTGGGTGATCAGTCATGCAGGTGAGTTGGGGCGAGCTGTCTAGCCCCGCGATAGTGTCTGCCATCTCGTGGTCGGTGTATCTTCCGTCGCGAACCGTCGATCATCGTGTTCGACCCCCCTTACCTCCTTCCTTCCAATAGAGGATATCTCTGCTCTGCTCTGCTCTGCTCTACTCTGCTCTGCTCTGCTCTGCTCTGCCCTGCCCTGCCCTGCCCCCGGCCGCAGCGCAGTGCCGGACTCTCCATGGTCAATCAGTCTCTCGGAAACCTATCGCACCCGTACGTGTCGTTGCGCTCACGCCCCAGGCTCCGGCTCCATCCTCACCGCCCTGCGCGCACACAAGCCCCTCCTCGTCGTGCCCAACACATCGCTCATGGACAACCACCAAGCGCAGCTCGCCCTGGCGCTTGAGTCCGGAGGGTATCTTACCGTCTCCACGCCAGAGTAAGTCCATCTTCAGCGCGCGTGTCGAGCGGACGTCTCTTTGGTGTGAGCAACAAAGTCGAGTCGAGCGGGCTGTGGCTGAGGCGAGCCGGATGTGGCTGGAGCTGAGACATCTACAGAGGGTTGATCGACGCGCTACCAGCTTTCCTGGACGGTTCTAGCGGATCCGGGCACGAGCCTTTCCCAGAGGTGCAGCAAGGCCGCTTCGCGAGCATTTTGGACGAGACGGCGGGGTACATCGGATGAGATGACCCGGTCGAGTCATTTCAAGCGGACCAACAATCGTCACACTCTGTCCTACGAGACGCGGCTCCAGACGGCTCATCTCCGCCCGTGGACCGAGGCGCGGCGGGCCAGGCAGCTGCCACATCCCTCCCGACTGGAGCAACGAGAACAGTACCCGGCAACTCATCGTGCTCCGGCTTGACAAAGTCCTGAGCTCTACCAAACCTTCGCTCGAGAAGCGTCGCGAAGCGTGTCACAGAGAGCACGGGGACTAGGGGGTGGAGCATGGCCAGCTCCTCTCATTCAGGCTTGCGCCGAACCCAATGCATGCTGTGCGCTTTTGTCTTGTCGTTCCTCGCATAGAGTGCCGAACTTGCTCCTCTATTCCGTGCTCGGCATAGTTCACTTGCCCTCAACAGCGATGAACCTGGCACATCAGCAACACGAACACGCAACACGAACACGCCAGAACGATCCGATTCCGACTCGGCGTCACCCACTCAATCTCCACGAGCACGTCCTTGGGCAGCCTCGCGACCTCGACGCAGCTCCTGGCGGGCTTGGTCTCCCCGAAGAACTCGGCGTAGAGCGTGTTGAACGCGACAAAGTCGTTCATCGACTTGAGGAACACGGTGGTCTTGAGCACGGAGGCGGGGGTGGCGTTGGACGCGGCGAGGAGGGCGGTGATGTTCTTGAAGACTTGGGTCTGGGGGATGAGCGGGCGAATGACGGGCGCAAGGATACAGGCGATACAAGTCGTTGCGGGTACAAGTGACAGGACGTTGAGTAAAAGTCGAGAATCAGTGGAGCAGATGAGGATGCGGCCAGAGCGGAAGGCGAGCGGAGTAAAAGACGATCAGGAGATTGCTCCAAAGGGAATAGGGACAGCCAGGTAAAGAAATGCCTCTCAATGCCTCTCATGGGTTCGGGAGGGAAGCCGGTAGCGTAGCGAGAGATCCCGCGAGGGATGGCCCGAAGATTCGAGTGTGGCCCGGATGTGTTTCGCCCCCATAGCGAACCGCCACCGCCCAACTCACCGTCTGCGCCTCAATGCCGCCCTCGACAACCTGCATCGTCGCCGGGTCAAGCGGGATGGAACCGGACGCATAGATGAGCTTGGCAAGTCAGCGCAACGATTCGGGCAAACATGGACCTTCTCCTTCCTTCCTCCGTCGCCGTCGGAAAGGCTCTGGGAAGGACGTGAAGTGGATTGGAGACAGAACATCTCCACCACCCCCTTCCCAGAGTCGCCGGCGAGCGACCGAGAACATCTGGGCGGGATTGGGACGTATCTATCCGGATACACGTACACCGTTGTGCTTAACAGCCTGTACCAGCTCAGCGATCAACCCCATCGTCTCGTGCGAAACCACTCACCTGGACGTAAGGCCCAATAGCCGCGGGGGCCTCTGAGTCGGCGTCAGCTCCAGCTCCAGCTCGAGCTCCTCCGGCTCAAGGCATTTCGGTCTCATCACCGAACCCATTACTGACTCTCGGTAGCGACGACGGTGTATGGCGAGCTCATGGTGAGTTGCGAGGTGAAGAACGTGCGGGTGGGGGGTGCGGTGGGATAGATGCGAGTGAGGGTTGCTGCTCGTGGGAGGAGGGTGCGGAGCATACGATGTGATGAGCTGTGGTGAGGATGAGGAGGTGAAGAGGGAAACCAAACCACTGGGATGGATGGTCGGCTCTGCCGCTCGCCGCGGCCAACGGAACGGGGGAAGGGAATGGTCCCAATTTGATCCCGTCCCAAGCGTATCTCCTCCACTTTGGTCGTCCACTCCGAGACTCTCCCTACGTCACACAACACACACCCACTTCATAAAAGACTGGCTAACTCTTCTTTCGCCAACCACTCTCCACTCTCGCCACCTCACGCAAAGACACATCCTCCCACAGCACCCCAGCCAGCTACCCTCCATGTCCAAGGTCCGCAGGCTCTCCATCCCGGCCTCCGAAGCCGAGCTGAGCAAGTACAAGTGGGTGCGGTGCGGAGTCAGCTGCCCCGCTCGAGTCGGTCGCGTGATGCCTTGCTGACCGCATGAACAGAGTCCTGGTTTTTGACTGCTATGGCGTGAGTCGGCAGATCGGACTCGCTTGAGCTCTCACGACCCTTGCTGACATTGTAGACCCTCATCGTGCGTCTCGCCCCGTCACACCGAGACCATTGACCCCACGACTGGCCCCAACGCTGGGCGCGTACAATGTCCTGGGCTTTGTCCTAGGCCTAGCGCTGATCACCCCTTTCCGCAGGACTGGGAACGGGGCATGTGGTCCAATCTCCAACCCATTTTCACCCAGAAGACGTGCCCCGATCCCGAGCGGGTGTTCGAGAGCTTCGGACAGGCGGAAACCCGCCTGCAGGGGCAGAACAAGGGCATGGAGTATCCGCTCGTTCTGGAGCAGGCGTATCTCTCAGTCTGCGGAGAGCTGAGGTTGGCTTTTGATCCCGGTGCGGCCATCTTCCTGTTTTGAGCGTGATCGGAGGCTCGGTGCTGACTTCCCCGCCAGACGCCGCTTCTGCCTTTGGCGCCTCGGTCGGATCCTGGCCGCCCTTCCCCGACTCGTCTCTCGCCCTCGCGAAGCTCAAGGACCTAGGCCTGAGCTTGGTGGTCCTCAGCAACGTCGACAACGCGAGCTTCGCACAGTATGTCCGGTCTATCTATCACCCCGGACCTGCCCCCGGCTTCGAGAAGTCAAAGGTCCTTGGCCCTAGCCCGTGAGAGGGTGCTGATCCCGTGCTAGGACGCGGAAACATCTGGAAGCGGGCTGGGAGTTTGATCTCGTCTGCACCGCGGAGGACAGTGAGTACTGCGTCAAGGGGCATTTTGCTCGGCTCCGGTACCGTCGCAATCGCGAGTTCCGCCACAGTCGACGCGAAGGAACTCCCGGGGCGGATCGTAATCCGCCGTTTGCATCGCCTGCTGACCATCCCCAGTCGGATCGTACAAGCCTGACTTGCGCAATTTCCAATACGTCCTCGAGGCGATCGACAACGAGCTCGACGTCTCGCCACGCGAGGTCCTGTCTGTTGCTGAGAGCAAGTACCACGATGTCCACCCGTGCGTAGCGGCGGTGTTTCCAGTTCCAGTGGAACTCCTACCTCCAATCTGGAGTACTTGTAATGTCCCCGCCCAAATTCCGTTGCCTCCGCTTCTTCTCCCCTTTGAACACGCAGGCGCACTCTAGTACCAAGCCGCACACCATCGGTGCATGCTAACTCAGCTTGCACAGCGCCCAGACCATGGGCCTCAAAACCGTCTGGATCAACCGACCCGAGGCGGTCATGGGCAAGCCGAAGGACGAGTCGATCCAGCCAGACTGGGAGTTTCCGAGCATGGAGGCGTTTGCACATGCGATGGAGAGGGCGCATGGAGTGGTTTGACCAGTGGAGGTGCGGAGGTGCGAGGCTCGCATGATGTGCATGATTCGCGAACGAACGGGCTCTGGACCTGCGAGGTTTCTTGGCGAGAGATTGGGCGGGTGAAAAACCACACCCCGGCCCGGACTCAGGCTCGGTAGACTTGGTGACTTGGGAAGCCCCGCGGCGAAATATGTCGAAGAGCACGGGTTGGAGACACGAGGACACATACGTCTGTTGTGTATGGCGCGCTCACAATCGGCACAAGTAGAGCGTTCATACTATTTTCCGCGCCCATATCTGTACCATTCCGCCATAGGCGCAAATCCTGCGTCATGTATTAATGTTTTCAAGTCTGTAGGTTGAGACAGCCGAGCTGCAGAGCTTTTCGGACTCGCACAGCTACGGCAAGTGTGCGCCGATAAAAAGCCACTGTTGACGAAGCATCCCTTTGTATCCAGCCCAGCTATCCAGCCTTGACAGGCTGATGAGTCTCCGCATCGAAGCTCTGGTCCGGGGGGTGATACCTCTTGAGCTTCTCGTGCTCGAATCTCTCTCCCGTGAGGTGCTTGCTGTCCACCGTCCCTCCCGTCTTTTGCGCGTGGGCCGATAGTCTCTCCAGCTCCTTGGCGACTTTAGCATCTCGTCCAGCCTGGGTTCTCGGCTGATACCGGCGCCGTTCCGCTGCGATGTGCCAGTCGCCTAGTCCCTGAGGCCACCGTCCCAGAGCCCGAAGGGTGTATTGCTCAACGAGCGAGTAATCGTCCGGATCCTGCCGGTTGAAGTTGAGTGGGGCTACCAGTGTGGTAGTCGGGTTGCATATTGCGCGGAAGCGACGGAGGTGGTTTCGAGATTTTGAATGGGGCATCATGGGATGGCCAAAGAAGACGTCGCCAGCGGTCCCAGTGAGCTGCAAGGTCAGGTCAACACGTCTCACCACGTCTCACCACGTCTCACCACGTCTCACCACGTCTCACCACGTCTCACCACGTCTCACCACGTCTCACCACGTCTCGACACGCCTTGAAACGTCTGGAACGGTCAAATGTGGGGGTGGGCTCGCTCACGTAGACAAAGTCCTTCTCGTCAATATCCTTCATACAATCCAGCAGCACCTGGTTGGAGTAGCCGCCTTCGGGGTGGTCGTATAACCACTGGAGAACCCTCGGGAGGGCTTTGGGACAGATGAGCGTCGGCCCACCGTCCGGGACCACATCGGTATAGAGGCAGACGGTGAGCAGCGCCTGGTCAGACGAGTCGAGGTAATGGTCGAACCAGTCGCCGTCGATGTGCCTGCGACGCGGTGAGCCATGGGTAATTAATGCTCCGATACTGTTGCGACGTATGAACGTGTTCTTCGGTATATCTTACCAGTTCCCGGTGTCTCTTGGATGTACGCGCTGCCCGGCGGTGTGTTCCGAGCCAACATTCACGATCAGACTATCTCCAGAGGTCGAGAAGATATCGTCGTCCCATCGATCCTTGCCACCAACCAGCTCGGCTACAGCCAATGCGAGAGTCAGATCGTCACTGCTGGTACAGTGTCCACACAAGGATGGACAGACCGTCAGACAGACGTACAGGCGACGCCCCACGCTTTGGGCATGTGCTGCGAATGCTTGACCTCCCTGTGTCGGGGCATATGATACGCCTCCTCCGTCCAAGTCGACTTATCATGCTCGTCCCATCCGAGCCTGACAAACGCGTTCTCGGTCCACGCTCGGATATGCTCCGAAGGAACACCACCGTCCACCTTGACCCAGCCGTGATCGAGGAAGTGAGCCCGCTGCTCGGGCGAGAGATGCTCGTACGCGATGGTCATTTCGATTCTCTTCTTGTGACTCTGGGAACTGACACCCAGGCGAGCGGTCGTTGATCCTGTGTGCTTATGAGCGCTCAGCCTGGGCAAAGAGGACTACGATGAGGTGGAGGAATCGGGCCGCTGTGATCGGGTCTTTTCCACTTTTAGCCGAAGGGAGGAGGACAGGGTGGAGGGGGAATGGTTGGCGACCACTGTCCAACTTGTGCAGGCGGTTACAAGGTCCCCCGGTACAGGCCCGAGGCGATGCCGACGCTCACGTGATGTAGGGGCCTGTAGGGGCCTGTGGTTGGTGTCGCCCCCAACATTGCGACTTGAGCAGGTACTTGAGATGAGCCGACATGACCGTCTGGGCCCCCTCGCGCAGTCATGCTGCCACTCACTCGCGCCACGAACGGATTTGCTTCCGTCCCGGTCCGGTCCGTTCGCCCTCCACCTCGGCAGTCTACGTCTACTATCCACTACTCGATCAATGAATAATCTCGACCTGCGAGTGCACTCAGTCTTTGGATTCATCAGCGCGGTTTCGACAGATCTAGCAGTGAAGAGAGACCCGCCAAGCTCGGATATCCAGGTCTTCCCGCTCTTCCCTCACTGACACCAATCTAACCCAGAACCGCCCGCCTGCCCACCATGCTCCCCCCGGCGATCAACTTCCCAAAATGGCTCGAGGAGAACGGCCACCTCCTCAAGCCGCCAGTGGGCAACAAGTGCATGTACAAAGGCGACAACTTCATCGTCATGATCGTCGGCGGCCCGAACACCCGAGTGGACTTCCACGTCAACACCACCGAGGAGTACTTTTATCAGTACAAGGGCGCGATGACGCTCAAGGTGGTTGACGAGGGCAAGATCAGGGATATCACGATTGGAGAAGGGGAGATGTTCCTCTTGCCAGGTGGGTAATAACGTCACTGCGATCACGCGAGCACGCGAGCATGCGAAATATACTACGACCGTGTGACCAGGTAGTCGCATCGAGTACCCCGCTCACGCTCACGCTCACGCTCACGCTCGCAGCCAACACGCCCCACTCGCCCCGCCGTGTCGCCGACTCTATCGGCGTCGTCCTCGAGATGGTCCGTCCGGGAGACGCGATTGGTATGTCCGAGCGTTTCTCTCCGTCGCGTCACTTCAACCCGCACCACTTCCACGTCTACTCCCACGCCCATGCCCACGCCCACTCCACGCTGTGGATCCCCGGAACAGCACTACCTTCGATCGCACGGTCCCCGTTCCCGCCTCGGATGTGTGTAGTCGCTCACGCAACACAGACACAATGCGGTGGTACTGCCCCAACCCATCGCACGGGGCCGATCTCGTGCTCATCAAGGAAGTGACCTTCCACTGCTCAGACCTCGACACGCAGCTCAAGCCGGTGATCAACCAGTGGATGGCCGATGAGGCGTGGAGGACGTGTCAAAAGTGCGGGGAGGTGGCTCCGGCGAAGCCGTGATGCGATTCCGAGGAGGGCTGGATACTGAGGACGGCTCGAGTGGAATCTGTTGAGTGGGATCTGTTGAGTGGAATCTGTTGAGTGGATTCTGTTGAGTGGGATCTAGTGAGTAGAGGATGTTGAGTGGAAGCTTTTGAGTAGAGGACGAAGGAAGCTGGACGAAGGCCCAGGGACGGAGGGGTCGTCGTCACCACCGGTGGCTCCTTCGCTGCTTTAGTCTCGACGCGAGGCGTCCTGACGGGAGGGTTGTCGTGTGTAAGTACGCAGTGTGTAGTTCATCCGCTCTAGATCAGTAATGCACATCCTCCGGAGCGCCTCGCAGACATGTACAACATGTACAACATGTTCATGCGGCTTCGAAGCGTAATCCAGCGATTCCTTGGGTAGCCGTCGCAGGGTGTTTGCCACTCGCATGTCGAGAAGTGCAACAGTGAACTGGATTCATGCTATGCTACTATCCTATCCCAACTACTGCCGTGTCGATCTAAGCACCACCGAATCGACGGTGAGGTCTAGTACGGCTTGGCAGCGGCCTGGCACGCCTCTAAAACGACGTCAGCGGGCGCGCGGGGCCGGGGCCGGGGCCAAAGCCAGAGTGCACGGTGGAGAAGTTGCGACTCACTCAGCGCTTCGAGGTAGTATGAGCACGTGTTCATGTCGCCGTTGGTGGCCTCGAGGCACTTGGTGAAGTCTGCAAGAGTCAGCGGGGTCTGACGAGGCGCGCAACAACGGTCAAGAGCGGTATGGCTAGTCCGTCGTGGGCCGATAGCCACAACCGAGGAGGCATGGGCATTGCAGCCACCGGAGGGGTGTCCTCGAGCACAACTTCTTCTTCCACCTGCACCTCTGTCGACAGGCCGGGGCAAGAAAACGACCCGAGTCATCCGAACCACTCACCCTTCGCCGGGATGTCACAGTTCCCCGTAGCCTGCTGAGCCTGCCTGGCGTACTCGGCCGGCGGGGGCGGGGCGTCCGCCGCCTGTGCCGAGTCCGCATGCCGCGATCCGCCAAAGAGCATGTTCGAGATTCCGTGGCCCACCACCGAACCCGCGACGGCACCGCCCATGGTAGAAGCGGCCTGGGCGAGCAGACCAGGCTGGCGCCCCTGCGTCTGAGCGGGGTGCTGGGCGGTAGTTGGGTACGCGGTCTGCTGGTGCGGCTGCTGGGGGTATGCGGCGGTGGAGGACTGGCGGGTCTGGCCCGAGGGACCGGAAGGCGCCGAGGGCCTAGCGGCGGGTCGGGCAGAGGAGCGGGACTGCGAGGGGAGGGGGATACGATGTGGGAAAGGTCGAGAAAGAGAAATGCCGGTGGCAAGAATTTCGAAGAAACGTTCGTCAGCGAGAGGATCGAACGGCTGGGAGGCTTTGCGTGTTGGGTAAAAATCATCACTCACAGAGCGGGGCATGGTGGCGGGTTTGTCTCGACGTAGGGGTTCTGAGTGATGCGATGCGAATCGGGTGCTGATGTGCGAGGATGGATGCAGAGAGATGTGTTGAGAGCGCAATGGCAACGTCAAAGACAAGCGAGTTGAAGAGTCTCGACTTGTTCTCGTCGGCCATTCTCGGCTGGGGACGGACGCAAGCGTGGGCGTGGCGGCACGGGATCAATTTGGAGGGGGAGGCATGTGGCGCCGAAGATGTTGGACGGCGGACGGCGGACGGCGGACGGCGGGGCAAGGCCGAGCTCGGGCATCGATCGATGCGTGCATACGTGCCTCCATGCATGGGACTCGTCAAGTCGAGGATGGGTGGGCCATACCCGACGGCATGCATAGGTCTTTCAGTTCGCTACAACTCTTGTGGGTCTGGCTGGGTCTGGAATGAAGTAAGATTACAAATCGGCTCGACTTGAGAGCCTTCCCGCACGCCGCTCCGTGGTTGAGCGCTGTCGCGCGCCGTCACAACCCACCCGCCTGTCCGTCGCGCCACTCGAGTAGATTTCGCACTCGTTCCGCACTGCCTTACGTGCCCTGCCGCATGGGCTTGACCACACCACCTGGCCGAGCCGGGATGACTCCAGACTCTCCGATGCGCCGCCGCCTGCTCTGCTTACGACTTGAACTTCCCACCCGCGTCCGAGTGGCCCAGGTTCAGCTCTGGCTGGATGATATTTCGGATACGTTGTTTCAATATCTTCAACTCCGGAAACCCGCCCTCAGTCTGGGATGTCAGCGCCACCCCGGCAAACCTGCACCCAGGCCCTCAATCGTCCTGTCGACGAACACCCTCCTTCCTCCTCCCGCTCCGTCTCCGTGATCAGGACCCCCACCTTCCCGTTCCGCTTTCTCTCCGTGATCAGTACCACCTGTTACCGGAACCTCACTCACCTTCCTGTCCCACACCAGCTCCCCGCCCTCGCCCCGGTCCACCCACACGCGGAACCGCCCGCCCGTCTCTGGCGAGGTGAGCGGGAGGAGCGTGATCCCCTTGAGCACGGGGGTTGGGAAGGTCAGAAACAGCTCGGTCTGGGTCCATGTGGCCCGTGGTGCCCTGTGGAGGTCAGCGTGGTTCGAGGACCTTTATGTCCTCCATGCGCCCCAGGTCTCGACTGGCCTAGCACATACAAGCCGAATGGGAAGTGACGGCGTGAAACGGCGAGATATGAGAGAGACGCACCAGCGACACCGATCGCAGAATTCAATGGTGATATGAGGGTAACTCGGTGTCGGCGGGCGGATGTCCGCAGAGGAAGCAGCATGCGAACGAGCCTCAGCCAGGCCTGCGACGGACGCTTTCTCGGGACTGGTGAGTGTCCCAAATGTGGATGACGCGCCCGCGGCGTCCACCATGACGGCCTTGGACGCCGGCTGGGCGGAGGAAGACGGTCCGGGAGCAGAGGCGGGTGCTGGAGCCGGGTCGCAGTCGGCGCAGACCTCGTTTTGGGACATGGTGTCGAAACAAGGTTGAGGTTGGAAGTGTCAGCAACGCTTGTCAAACACATAAATGTATCCAATCTCGGCTCGGTGACGAGATCCGAGACGGGATCAATTCCCGAGGCGTGTCACGTGACTCGGCTTTTCTCCAAAGTCAACCAGTACTGCTAGAGAGCGCGACGCGTCGAAGCAAAGGTAATACATATCCCAACCTCATTCTCTACTGGTTTCTCATCCTTGCCCATCCCGCACCGTCAGTTGACTTCTCTGCGAGAGGGAGAACCGCGCCAGCCAAGACTCCTGACGCCGTTTGCATTGGCCTTTCACCATTTCATAAGCGAGAACACCACACCCCTCCAGGCAAGATGTTCGTCCCTTCTTCTCGTCACCTCAATTTCCGCGTGATCCCCGCTCACTCACTCACCTCCTCAGGTCCTCCGACCCTGCTCAGGCTTCCGACGTCCCCGTCCCGGCCGCGGTTCCAAGTACCGCACAAGAGGTCCCCGCCGACGCCGACCCCGCCGAGACCCGCGCGCAGGCTGACAAGCTCATTGCGGAAGGGAAGAAGGCGATTGCGCTCAAGTCGTGGGATGAGGGTGTGGCCAAGTATGCGGATGCCCTGGATCTCATGTGCGTGTGGCCGCTTTCTACGTGCTATGATGCGCGAGGTTGTGGTCCTCGACCAGTGGGTCAGGTGGCTCAGGCTCAGAGAGAGGGTGGTGAGGTGACGTGGATGGACACGGGCGGCTGGGAGGGATGGACCGCAGGCGGAGCTGCCGCCCTGTTCAAGCGCCAGGGATGTCGTTGTGACTGCACTTCGCTGTGTGGGAGATCGGCCGGCGCGTATATGAGACCGTGACTGTATTTTTAGTCCGCGCAGTTCGCGCTGACTCGTGCAGGCGCCAGCTCGTCGGCGACTTTGACCCCCAGATGGCCCCTCTCCTCCTCAGCTACGGCAAGGCGCTGTACGAGCTTGCGTTCAGCCAGCAAGGCGTGATGGGCAAGGAGGAGGTCGCGAAAGAGACGGAGCCTGCGCGTGAGTGATCGTATCTCCTTGATCGTGGTGCCGGCCCCTCGTGACTTCCTTGACGTGTGACGCTTGCGACCCTCGCTGATAGCCCCAGTCGAGGCCGAGGCGTCCGGGTCCAATCTTGTCGAGTCGGCAGAATTCGATGATCAAGAGGACGACGCGGCCGAGGGTGCCGGAACCGCGCCAGAAGGTGAAGGCGAGGGGGATGACGCCAATGCCGCCACCTCGGCCCAGGCGGGGGACACGTCCATCGCCCAATCCGCGGCGCCGGACGAGGAGGTCGACGAGCCCGAGGACGACTACAATGCGGCGTGGGAGGTGCTCGATGTCGCGAGGACGATCTACTCGCGTATGGTCGAGGGCAAGCAGGAGGGGGAGGCTAGGGAGGAGAGGCTCTGCCTCGCAGAGTGTTATCTCGCCCTGGGAGATGTGAGCTGCGAGACGGGTGAGTGGGGCGTGGCCGTGGGCGGGTGTGTTGTTGCTCAGCACAATACTGATGTGTTCTTCCCAGAAAACTTCCCGCAAGCCGTCCAGGACTACTCCTCTGCACTATCCATCAAGCAAGCTCTTCTGCCTCCCTCATCCCGCGCACTCGCATCGGTGCACTACCAGCTCGCCACCGTCCTCGAGTTCACGCCGAACCGGCGGTCCGACGCTCTTTCCCACGTCGAGAAGGCCCTTGAGGGGTTCAAGGCGCGTCTGTCCGAGCTCTCCGGGGATGTCGCTGCTGGGGACGAGGTCTCCGAATTGAGCGACAAGGACAAGGAGGCGGAGAAGAAGGACGTGCAGGCTCTCCTGGGCGATTTGGAGGTCAAGATCGAGGAGCTCAAGGCGGCGCCTCCCGCCGAGGATATCGTCAGCGAGAGTATCAACCATTTGCTCGGTCAGCCTAGCTCGAGCGGAGGCGCAGGCGTTGCCCAGCCCGATAACGCACCCGTCAACGACCTGACCGGTATGGTTAAGAAGAAGAAGAAGCCCGCCGCGGCGCCGGCGCCGGTGCCGACGACGACCACGACGAACGGAGAGGAGGTCGCGAACGGGAAGAGGAAGGCAGAGGAGGAAGTCGGCGGAGAGGAGAAGAAAGCAAAGGCGGCGGAATGAGCGGCGGGTCATCGATCGATCGAAATGCTCGTCCAACTCGTCGTCTCGTTTCTGCTTCCATCCGTCTTCGTATATGCTTGTGAATCGCCTCCCAGTGAGCGCCATGAAAATAGCAGGTGTACAGAGCTGCAGAAGCCTATACCGAACCCGAGCCATCCACATGCATTTCTGTGCTCTACTCTGAGCGCGAGCGAGTCCAGCTCGGACTCCACGACCGATCACGACTTGAACTCCAGTCTAGCTTCAGCTTATGGCGGCTGCGGCTGCGGCAACGACTCCGGCTCCGGCTCCAGCTCTGAGTCCTTCTCCGACACCGACTCTACCTCCGATGCTCCATCTGTTCTCCTTTCCTCTCCTCTCAGTGCTCGTCACCTTGCGCACTCGCTCCGAATCAGAAGAGCAAGCTGAAAGGATATCCGCCATTCTTCATCCGGAAGAGCTTGATGAGTAGGGAGAAGACGACGATGAGGAGACCGAGCCAGAGGTAGACGCCGACGCGCTGTTTGGCGGGAGAGGACTGGGCGGGGACGAAGACGGTGAGGGCGATGATGGAGAACGCGAGGAGGCCGTCTGCGGGGCGTTAGCGGTGTCTAAGAGAACGGAGGGGACGAGGCGGGTAAACTGAACGGTGAATGGGGTAGATAAAAAAGCGCCGGGAGGTTGAAAGTTCAGAGAGAGCAGGCAACGGTGCTGGTAAATGAGAAGAGGCAGGAGCTTGTGCAAATGTAGGGTAGGGGTATGGATGTATGGTTTGAAGTACGGTGGGGTCTACAACGAACTGCGATGGAGACTGGATGGAGAGACGACAACGCGACACCGATCCAAGCCACTTACAGATCCCGCCTACCACCTGACTCTCCATGCCCAGCTGGTTCTGATACCCCCCCGCGATCCAGCTGACCTTGCCACTCTGGTCGGCGGCGACATACGGCGCGTTCTTGATCTTGTTCCACATGTATCCGCTCGTGAACGTCAAAATGAGGATCATGGAGGTCGCCCCCCACAGGATCCGGGATTGGAGGAGCGGGAGGACGTAGGGCCACAGACTGTAGATGATCGCCGTGGAGACGATGAGGCCTACGCCGGTGACTATCAGGGGGATGGGGTTGAAGGGGACGTGCAGAGCGAAGGGGACAAGGTGGTTTTGGATGAAGTTGTGCAGCTGGGGTGCGGCGAGACCGCTACAACACACCCATCAGTAATCAGTATTGGTCAGAGGGCGCAGGGCGCAGGGCGCGGGGCACGGGGCACGGGGCACAGGTCTCAGGCAGGCCGGGGGATCCCAGGCTCGTTGAACCGCAAAATCAAAGTGGGAGAAGGTCGTCGTGTAGCTGACGCAAAGTCGAGAAGAGGCATTCCCGACCCACTCACTTCCGGTTCACATCGTAGCTGATCACCTCGAGCTTGTTCCCCTTAGCCGGACCCGTGGCGGACGGGTGGAACTGCACCGTCGGCGCCGACGACAGGCCGAGACGCTGATAGATCGCCTGACCGTCCGAGAAATCGAGCTCGGCGAAGAAGTGCGTGTCGCGGATGTGCGCTGGCTGGCGGCGCCACGATGAGGAGACGAGGCGGAACGAGGGTTCGAATTCACTGAGGCGGGGCGTTAGCGGGATGCACCGGCGCGGTGCAACGATACGCTTCTGGGACACTCCGAGACAGGGTGCGACAGTGGAGTGAGTCGGAAGTACAGGTGATCGACAGGACTGCCGTTCCCGCCTCGCCGCCATTCGTTGTCTCCTTGCACACTTTCGTCCCTCTGAATCCGACGCATCGCATCACTCACTGGCAGGGCTGGCACTTGAACTGCTGGGGCAACGCCGTCAGGACGACCAGCGCCGAGTAGTCCCTATCCGCCGCTAGGAGCTCGTCGTATGTCTCAGAGTTGAGCTTGATCACGCCGTCCTTGGACTTGGACGCGATCGCGGACCAGCGCGCCGAGTCTGCTGCGAGCGAGAGGGGGAGGAGGGGGAGAAGCAGCAGCGGTGCGAGAAGGGATAGGGGGGTCGGGACACGCATGGCGGAGAGGTGGATTCGGTACGCTTCCTCGCACGACTGTGAGGGAGGTCGAGGGCGTGGGCACCGTTTTGCTGAGCGAGAGCGAGAGGACGAGAGTTGGGACGATATATGCAGCTGCTGCGAGATGCTGTAGGTAGCAAAGCAACGTCGCGCTGGAGACTGGGAGGATGCGGGGTGAGCGGGGCGGAATCTATTTCGTCACCCCATTTAACTCACCCCTTTTGCCGCCAGCTGGGTCTGGGTGGCTCATACGTACAGCCTGGTCCTGCACCATCACTTCATTTCTTGATCTATACCTTCAGTAGTTCCATCCCGCCGGCACCATGTCCCTCGCCGACGCCTTGCTCGCCGACCTCGATGGTCTCTCGGATGACGGTGGCTCTCCCGAGCCCGAGGTCTCCCAACCCACCGCGGGACCCTCCAAAGGTCCAGGTGCAGCGCCCGGCATCGGTTCCATGCTCCCTCCCCCTCTCCCCGCCAAGGCGCTCAACGGCGCTGGCGGCAAGTCTGTGAACGGTTCCAGCTCCGGGTCCGCCGTCCACGGCAAGCGACCCGCAGGTGCCATGGACGATGAGGGCGAGGGCGAGGACGAGGTCATGGGAGAGGGAGGAGACGACGGTACGGACTTCTTACTTGAAGGGGGGCAGACTGCCGTGGGGTTCGTACCAGAAGGAGGGGTCAGGCCGGCCGATGAGCTCGATGCGGAAGAGGTGGAGAAGGAGGATATGACGGGGATGACTGATGTGGGGACGGTGGCCAAGCTGCTAGGAGGCAAGAGGCTCAGAGAAGTCCTGGAGGTGAGTCGGGCCGTTGCTTCTGGGTCGATGTTTGCCACCCGAAACTTGAGTGGCGAGTGTGTCTATGGTCTCACATCCGCTGACGGACTTCAGGGCATCGAGAAGTACACCGACGCGCCGAGCGACATGTCTACCGCTGGAGGGCCGCTGCAGGAGAATCCGGAGTACCACCTCGTCGTGACTGCCAACAACATGTCGGTGGAAGTCGACAATGAGATCCTGCTGGTGCACAAGTTTGTGCGAGACCACTACGCGCCCCGTTTCCCCGAGCTCGAGCAGCTCATCCACGAGCCTTGGACATACCTCGCCGCGGTCAAAGCTATTGGTAACGCCGAGGACCTCACCAAGGCCCAACTCCCGCCCAACACCCTCCCGGCGGCCACGGTTCTGTCTATCACTCTCACGGCGACTTCTACGCGGGGACGGAAACTCACCAATCCCGAGTGGCTGACCGTTCAGCGGGCTGTGGACGTCGCGGAAGAACTTCGCCGTGCGAGGGAGTCGATCTTCGCTTTCGTCGAATCACGGATGGCGGCGGTGGCCCCGAACCTTTCTGCCATTGTCGGCACGGGCATCGCGGCCAAGCTGCTTGGTCTCGCTGGTGGTCTCCAGGCCTTCTCTCGCCAGCCATCATGCAACATCATGCTCTTCGGAGCACTCAAGAAGACCCTCGCGACGACCCACCTCTCCGCAGCGTCCCAGCAGCGGCACACGGGGTTCATCTTCCAGAGCCCTATTGTCCAGTCGGCACAGCCAGAGGATAGGAGGAGAGCCCAACGCGCCGTGTCAGCCAAAGTCGCGTTGGCAGCGAGGATCGACGCGGGCAAGGGCTCGAGAGACGGGAGTTACGGGAGGAAATGTTTTGGCGAGTTGCAAAAGAAGATCGAAAGGATGGCGGAGCCTCCTCCCAACAAGATTGCCAAGGCCTTGCCAATCCCGCAGGAGACGAACCGCAAGAAACGAGGTGGGAAACGGTGAGTGACCCGAGACGTCCAACACGCAAACACCCAGACACGCATTGCTATGGCCGCCCCGTAGCTCGTAGTGTTCTGGAGCAATCGGATCCAGCTGACGCCACCCCCGTAGCGCTCGAAAGCAGAAGGAGGCGTACGCCCAGACCGAGCTCCGCAAGCTCCAGAACCGGATGGAGTTCGGCAAGGCGGAAGAGGAGGTGGGCATGGACGACGAGACGGTCGGTCTGGGTATGATTGGGAGCAGCTCCGGCAGGGTCAGGGCCGAGACTGTCGATGCGAGGAGTAAAGGTGAGCCGGTCCGACTTCTTCGCAATCAACTCTCACTGTCATTGTCATCTTGCTGTGCTTCGATGTCTTTTTCGACTCTCACTGTCATTATCGTTGTCTTCTTGCTTTGCCTCGAACTCTCCTCCTTCTTTGCCAGAGTCCGCTTTCGAAGCTACAACAGCTGACGCCCGCGCTTAGCCAAGCTATCCCGAGCCAACAAGCTCCGAACCCAGCTACTGGGCCGCTCAGCCCTCTCCACCGACGCCAAATCCGGTACATCCACCTCCCTCTCCTTCACCCCCGTCCAGGGACTCGAGATCGTCACGCCCTCGTTGGCGGCCGCGCAGAAGGTCCAGGCGGCGAACGAGAGGTGGTTCGCTGGAGGCACGTTTACACATGTCAAGAAGGGGGGTAGTACGATCCCGGGCCAGGGCGGTGGGGCCTAAGCGGGGAGGGGAAGGTTGAGGGAGCGGAGCGAGACGAGGCGGCGTATGTATGTGCGCGCGCGCGTGTGGAGGAGGGCAGACGATGGAGAAGGTCCGGCGAGGAACTCCCTCCGAAAGGAAGAGTCGCGAGATCACGAGAGGATCCGGGAGTAGTGCGTTGGACATGGTATAGAGGCAATGGCACTGCTGCGCGCAGATGGCATATGCATCATCATGACGGCGAATGAGAGCGAATGCGACCGGGATCATCTGTAAACTGACTCATGTCCACGGACAATGTCGCGTCATGTGCCCCGATCAGGTCCGGCTTCCTAATATCGCTATCGAGCCACCTAAAACCTCCCACCTCCTGGTCCTCCTGATCCTCCCGGTCCTCCAGGTCCTCCCGGTCCACCACCGAACCCACCCCCAGGACCTCCAAAGCCCCCGCCCCCACCATGATGCCCCCCCGGTCCTCCGAACCCTGGTCCACCTCCGAACCCGGGTCCACCTCCGCCGTGATGTCCATGATGTCCCATTCCAGGTCCGCCCATCCCTCCGCCCATCCCTCCTCCCATTCCTGGTCCTCCCATTCCCGGTCCCATTCCTGGTCCTCCCATCCCCGGTCCACCCCCATATCCTCCCCCTCCAAACCCACCCCCCGGCGGCCCGTGTGGGCGGTCGTCAAAGTGGTTCGAGTGGCAGAGACCCTTGGTAGCGTGAGCTTGGTCTCGTCCGGACCGGGGCAGACCACAGTCCTCTGGATGAGGAGACATACCATCGCAACTTGGAAGCTTCTGGCGTGTCACTGGGATTTGGTGGAGAGGTGTCAGGAAGTCGAAAGTGTAGTCAGAGATAATCGCTGGGGGTAAAGCGTGAGTAGCTCTATGCGGCGAGGACGAGATAGATGTCGCCTGAATACTATGCAAATGTGGAAGTTGACGATGTCCGGTGGCAAGAGGCACCTCATATCCTCGTCGTGCTTGGTGGTCAGACCCTTGGTGACGAGCTCTTTCCCCCTACTTCCAGAATAGCTGCGGAGACCCGTCGGACCGTCCTGTGCGACACGACTCTCGCTCTAACATGTTCTTGGCATCGGTTCCCCTTCCTGCTTCGCAGCCAAGTCGTTGCAGCTCCGACTGCGGTTTCATGAACTGCGCCTGAACGTCATATCCCTGCCACCAAGCCACGAGCGACGAGCCGCGCCACAATCATCCAGGCATATCTGACGTGGCATTCACAACGCACCACCGACCGCACGATCTCAGTCACGTGACTCCGCCTCGTCCGCCTGGATTCTTCGCCTCTAGCCACTTGCCGCGACTACATCTTCTCAAAATTCTTATACCCATCAACCCTCGCTCACCACTCGACATATCCGGCGCCTGTACCCTCTCAAAACGGCCGGAGGATGTCCGCAGACACCCCAACACTTGAGAAACCCCTTCCGGGGAGCTTGGCTCGCCTCGCCGAGTTGCTCCAGGACGGAGCGCACCTCTTGACTGTCGGAGATGAGTCCATCTCGCAGGCCGCTCTGCTCGCCACGAAGGAGATCTTTGACCTCGGTGGGTCGAGCGGGTTCTCTCTTGGACGGCCTTTTTGAGGATCTAGTGCGAACGGAGAGGAACTCGTGCTGACGAAATTGTCCGTAGCCCTGGTGTGCGAACCATTGTCCCACCCCCACCTCCACCCTTTCCTCGCTTCCATCCTCGAGACCCCTGCTCCCACACTGCGCTCCTCAACACTCGCCAAGACCAAGGGCAAGCAGCCCAGTCCACCTCCCGCTCCAGCGCCCGAGGAGGTCCTGCCCTACACGCCTCTCGGGGAGCTTACCGTCGAAGGCATGGAGCCGGAGCAGGTGTGGCAGCAGCTCGAGCTCCGGACCGAGGGGATCGGCAAGGTCGTGAAAGAGGTCGGGGCGGGTGAAGGTAACGACGAAGATGAGGATGAAGAGGGAGAGGGGAGTAGTGATGAAGATGACGAGGACGGATGGGAAGATGGGAGCGATGAGGAGATGACGATCGAGGAGTTCAAGCGGATGATGGCGGAGCAGGGGATTGATGATGAGAATGAGGAAGGGAGCGGAGGGGATTCGGAGGACGAGGATGAAGAGGGGTTCAGATTGAGGGATGAGATGAGCGATGAGGATGACGACGAGGAGGAAGATGAGGAGGAAGAGGACGATGATGATGAGGAGGAAGGCGAGGACGAGGATGAGGATGAGGATGAAGATGAGGAAGACGAAGGCGAAGGCGACGAGGAGGATGAATACGACCAGCTCGAAATGGACGGTCTCGACGTCGATATGGGTTCCGACGAGGACGACATCGAAGACGACGCGGCCTCCGCCGAGGACGATCAAGGAGAAGACGACAATGACGACCTGCCCGGACCGTCTCGCCGGCACCGCCACCCCACGCTCGACGACGAGTTCTTCAGCATCGACGACTTCAACCGTATGACCGAGGAGGCCGAGGCTGGGCGGCTGTCATCTGGACGGCTGGGCGGGGAGGACGACGACGACGATGGTGATATTGCGGATATAGGGAGCATGATGCTGTCAGGTCGGGAAGAGGAGGACGGTACGTCGATCACCGTCGACTTGCTTGTGATTCCATGCGATGCCGAGACGCTGACATGGTGAAGGGATCATGTACACCGACTTCTTCGACGCGCCGAAGAGGGCGGGGCCAGTCAATGGCCAAGGAAAAGGCAAGGGGAAGAGCAAAGGCAAGGCGGAGAAGGGGAAGGGTGAAAGAAAAGGAAAAGCAAAAGGGGTTAGGTTCGGGGAGGAGGAGGAAGATGCCGAGATGAGTGAGGAGGAGGACGCGGAGGAGGACGCCGGTCGGGGCGTCATGGGCCGCGTCAAGGGCGATCTTTTCGACGACGACGAGGAAGAACAGGAAGAGCAGAGTGAGTCTGGCTTCTGGCAGCACAGTTCGTTCCGTGTGCGGCTGACCCTTGCAGTTCTGTCCACACACGAGAAACAGCAGCTGGCATTGGCAAAGCAGATTGCCGAGCTCGAGGGTCAGGCCATCGGACCCAAGGACTGGACGCTTCTGGGCGAGGCGTCGTCCCGCGCCAGGCCGGAGAACTCGCTACTCGAGGAGGATCTGGACTTTGAGCAGGTCGGCAAGGTCGTGCCGGTGATCACGGACGAGGTGGTGCAGAGCTTGGAGGAGATGATCAAGAAGAGAATCATCGATGTGAGTGGGCGCTGCATCATGGGTTCTTTGCTTCGGCGAGGTTGTTCGTGTCGTTGCTGACGGGAGAACAGAACAACTTCGACTCCACTGTTCGAGTACGAGCTTACGAGCCAACGCCGTTCCTTCCGTCCCGATACTTCGAGCTGCAAGACACCCAGTCGTCCAAATCCCTCGCGCAGATCTACGAGGAGGAATACCAAGCGGCCGCGGCGGGAGGCAAGGTCGTGGACGCTCGGGACGAGAAGCTCAAGAAGGAGCACGAGGAGATTGATAAGATCTGGTCCGAGATCTGCTACAAGCTTGACGCGCTGAGTAGTCTCAACTTTGTCCCCAAGCAGGTGAGCTCGGGCGGCGACCTCGACTACTGACTCTCCACATTGCATCACATGTTTGACTAACTCTTGTTCAGCCCAAAGCGTCTATCACCACGATCACCAACTTGCCCACAACATCTATGGAGTCGGCTCTCCCGCCTACATCTGCTTCCACCACGCTCCTCGCCCCCGAAGAGCTGTTCAATCCGCCTACCGCTCCGTCCCTCGTGGCCCGGAGCGAGCTCACGCCCGAGGAGGCCCAGCGCGCCAGACAGAGGGCCCGAAAGGCCAAGCAGTCGCGGAACAGGAAGCTCGGGGATATGGCCGAGTTGTACGGCAAGAAGAAGGGCGCAAAGGCCGAAAAGGAGGAGGCCCTCAAGAACCTCGTCAAGGGCGGGAAGGGCGTCACGGTCGTCGGCAAGGGGGACAAGGAGGCGGGCAAGGCGAGGAAGAGGCAGGGTGGAGACGGGGAAGGGGAGAGGGAGGACGGGAAGAGGCTCAAGCTGTAGGCGGTCACGGCGCACGATACATGGAAACGAGGTGGTTTCCAAGGTCATACCGCGCATATTGCGTGTCACATCGCATACTTTGCATGCAGCCGAAGCCGATGCATTTCCAGACGAGGGCGAGTTGCCGGAATCGATTTATAGCACCTCGTTTGGAGAGGTCGGTATCGGTGCCTGAGTACGAGAGATTATTGACAACGACGACGACGACGTCGCTCCGGCCGGCCGGGTGTTTCGTGTTGCGTGTCGGCGTCGGAACGTGTAAAACGTACGCAAACCCATTCCCGCATCCTCTCTTTCGCTTCACCAAGGTCATCTGTTTCGCATCTCATCACTGCATTGGGGGTTCGCGTCGGACTCCGAGCCCAGACGCTGCAAACGCCCACACCCGCCACAGGCAGCGCTCAACTTCAATCTCGTCATCTATCCGTCCATCCGGGAATCTGTCATCTCTACTAGGTCTTGAATCACCTTCGACTTTGCTTCGACAGCGCGGTTCTCCCCAGGCGCAAGGCGCCCGCCTCCAGCGTGTCGTCCACCACGACCCCCTCTGACCGCCCGCTCCTGCGGGCCCCTCAACCCCGCCCCCACTCTTTCCCGCACTCGTCCACGCACCCGGCGTCCTCGTCGCATGCGCACCACCACCACCGGTCACGCCCACGATCCGTCTCTCGCACGTCCTCTTCCCCCTCCCCGCCTCCGCTTCCGGTATCCCCTCGCTCGTCCAGCCTCGCTTTCCCAAGGGAAGCAAGGGAGAAGAGGAGGTCCTTCACCGCTCCGAGGACACCCCGGTCCGCTCGTGCCCACCTCGGAACGGGGAACAGTCTTCGCTTAGACCCCGCAGGGGAATCTTCCACGCGCTCACACTCCGGACCAGGAAGTGACAGCGCGAATGGTGCTGGTAGAGCTGGAGGAACTGCAGGGACTGGAAGCACAGGAAGCACGGGATGGTCGTATGGCTATCCCGATGAAAGTCCTGTCAATGGGTTGAATGGAGACGACAGGGGATGGACCACGCAGTATGGAGCGTCGGCAAGCTCACCCGGCGGGGGGAGCGAGGAGGAACGAGGTGAAAACTATTTTGTCAGTGCGAGAGGGGACGAGACCGAGGTGGAGCTTGAGCGCGACGGGTCGAGCGCGCTGGGAGCGGGAACGAGTGCGCAGGGCACCCTGGGCAGCCTGGGCCTGTCAGAGATGAGGAAGTCTGGCACACCGAAAGTGTGAGTGATCACGTTTCGCCCAGCCCTTGAGCCATATGTGCGGGAACCAGGTTGACTCTCGCTGATACGACCCACTGCGACAGGTCGCCGCCACTGCCTGTGCCGCTTCCGCCATCGAGAGGCTCCGTGGCTGGCCGGAGAGCAGCTACGAGGGAAGCACACCTGGGATCCCCAATCCCGACGCTACTGCCCATCCGCATCGGTCTGTCGGGCCTGGATCGTGCAGATGCTAAGGGGAAGGGGCGTGGCTGGCTGGGGTTCCGGCTGACGAGGAGGCGGTGCGAAGACGGACTATTACTGGGTGCGGTGATGCTGGGTGTGTGGAAGCTGGGAGCGGAGTGGGAGGAACGCGCCCTGGCAGGTGGTGAGTGTCTCAACGTGCGGTGAAAATCACCATCGACGGCCAATGTGCAGAACGTCAACTCTCTTCGATTCCTATCATTGCCAAGGCCTGCAGATGAGTCTGCTGACACCACGCCCGAATCAGAAATCACTCTCCTCGTCGGTCTTTCCATCATCTACGTTACGTTCCGCGTCCGCCCCTCACCACCTCGTTCACCCGTCTCGTCGTCCCATGGCCGTCCGCAATCGCCCCTCATCGCCTCGTTCGCCCTCGCGCAGAGCACAGGGCACAGCGGACACAGCCAGGTCCGCGAGCGTGCACCTCGCATGTCGACGAGTCACGGGACAAGCGGGTTCATGGCTTCGTCGCCGTCCGGTCTGCGGGACGAGCTACGGACCGCTCAGGCGATTGCGAGTGACGAAGATGAGGTGTTTGGAGTCGGTGCGAGAGGATGTGTTTGGGGCACAGCGGGGAGAGAGTATCGGTGAGTGACGCTCTCGGACTCGATGGAGTCGAAGGGTGAGAGAGTCGCCGAAACTGACGTGAAAAGTGATTGCCTGGACGACGGAATTCTCTTTGCACTCCTACTAGCGCCCTTGGTTGCCTCGGCCCTGCTGCATGGTGCACTCTCAACGCTCGCAGCGGATCCGACCGTCGCTACTCCGAAAGGGTGGATCATCGAGTCCCCATTAGTACTCGCTTCCACGCCAATCCGGCAGCTACCCGAGTCGCGGACTCAGCACGCACTCCGGGCGACCGACGCAGTGAGGGCCCTCTCGGCGCTCGTCACTTCGCGGCGCAATCTGGTACAGCTCTTCACCCTCTGCTCGTTCGTGCTCCTCGTGCACCTTGCATGGTCGCTTCGCCTCGAGGTTCGACTCATCAAGCGGGCGTCTCAGCCGCCGGAAACACCCGCGAGCAGTACGATGGAGCGAGACAGCAGCGAGCCGCGGCATGCGACAGGCGGATCGAGTGCGATGTCCACCTCGCCCAACCCGACGGCTGTCAGCGGGACGTACTGGCTCCGAAGGGGCGAATGGCGCAGAACAAAGAGCGTCGTCGGTTTCTCGTTCCTCGTCACGGGTGGTTGCGTCGTCGTCAAAATCGTGACAGCGCTCATCGGTCGTGGCGTTTGGTCCGGTGAGTCCGAGATGCATTTGCGGAGGCTAATGAAGAGACATGTCACCTTCGGACATCGTCATCGCCACGCTGTTCTACCAATTTAGCATCTACGTCTGCGTCCGCCTGGCTCGTCGGGGTTTCACTCTGGGCGAGCTGGCGGTGGTTTGCAACGCAGCGACCGCGCTTCTCATGGAGACTGTCAACATGACCCGCATGAATGTGAGTCGTCATCGGATCATCTGTGCTTCGTCTTCGTTCGCCGAGGTGACCGGTGTAGATCCGAATCCTACGTATACCCTACATCAAGACCTACCGTCTTCCAACCCCACTCCTGACCTTCCAACTCGCGTTGATCCCTGGCTCTCTTCTCGCCGGGTTCCTCCTCTCCCCGCTCTTGTACCTCTCAAGGCATCTCGCCCAGAGACCTGCCCACCGACTCCGCTTCCCGCACGAGAAACCGGTACATCGTCGACTCCTCGCCCTGGGGTTCTATGCCGGCGCGGCCCTCGTGTGTGGCGGTCTCGTTGGGACGTGGACCAAGTGGTGTCTCGACTGGCGTGACCCATTTGCCTGGGTCGTGCTATGGCTTCTTGAAGGGAGACGCGCGTGGACGCGCCCAGCGCTCATCAGCTATTGGGGTGCTCTCGCCGCGATCTCTGTCGCCGGGTGGAGCAGGCAGCTGAGCAGGGCGAGAAGACATCGGAGATATGTCGTTCCTGGCGTCAGGGAGAGTGGGTCCTCGGCGCACAGTCACGGAAACGTCCATGGCCATGGCCACGGTCACGGACACGGGCAAGGTCATGGTCACACTCATGGCCATGGTCACAACGCGCCGTCACAAGCTGGGGCAACGCACAGCCATGATGGCGGAGACGTGTCTGGTCTGAGTGGCGTGGCGAGCCAAATGATGGATGCGGCGGACCAGAGGATGCCGACTCTGTCGGTCAATGCGAGGAGAAAGTTCTTCCATGCGTTGGCGGTGGTGATGTTCGTGCCCGGCATTGCAGTGGATGTGAGTGATTTGGCGCAGGCGCAGGCGCTCCGATTTCCTTCTCGCGATGGCATCCGCAGTGCTGATGATGCTTCTCTAGCCTGCCTTCACACACCTGTCGTTCTCCGTCGCCTTTGCCGCCTTCACTTTCGCGGAATACATCCGCTACTTTGCCCTCTGGCCATTTGGGGTCAGCGTCCATCTCTTCCTCAACGAATTTCTCGACTCGAAGGACTCGGGCACGGCCATCCTCAGCCATTTCTACCTGCTCGCGGGATGCGCCTCGCCTCTGTGGCTCGAGGGGCCGAGCGACATCCTCGCGTACTTTGGGGTCCTGTCACTCGGCGTGGGGGACGCATTGGCTTCGATCGTCGGTAGGAGAGTTGGCAAGGTCCGGTGGTCCGCCGCGGGAGGGAAGACTGTGGAAGGTAGCGTGGCGTTTCTGGGCTCGGTGTTGGTCTCGACTATCTTTCTGTGGGCGTTTGGCGCCGTTGGTAACTTCAGAGTGAGTCCGCTGCGAAGGTGACACGAGTGACCGACCCGATCCCAGACCCCGACCCCGACCCCGTCGACATGGGTTCTGGTTTGCGATGATCTCCACTGACGCGTATCAGCCCGTACCGTACGTCGTGGCCACTGTACTCGCCACGCTGCTCGAGGCGTTCTCGGCGCAGAACGATAATCTCATACTGCCGATGTACGGCTGGGCGGTTGGCACGCTTCTGGGCGTGTAAGTGGTGTCTACGCGTCATGTGCCATAGCATGCATATCACTCTTTGTCTCCGGCGACCACCCATGCAATGTGATGACGACTCCTCTCGCTGCTCGGCGCCATTACTCGCCATCCATGGTCGGGTTTCCATTCTACCGAGATTGATTCGTTGCGCGCTTGATAAGCCCGCGCGCAGAGTGTTCTGGCTCATGGCCGAGATGGCCGCGCCGGTAACTGGCTATACGAAGAGGGGGCGTTTTACCTCCAACGCTGCTCCTGCTCGCTGTGGCTTCGGTCGACGTCGACGCGGGTACCCCTTCCTTCCGCAGAGAGACGAAGGCGGTCAGGCGGACCATGAACCGAAACGCCGGATGACCAAGAGTAGCAGCTGTCGCAACTGATCATGCTCGAGTTGTTTCGTCGGTTCCCACGAGTCGGGCCGGGCTCGCCTGCTCGTCCTTGGCATACATCAGTACACCCACACGATGCGCATGCACGCAACACGCGACACACTCTCGCGCCTTTCCCGCCCCCGCCCCCGCCCTCCGCCCTTCGTCCTTCGTCCTCGCCCCTGCCTTTCCTCCACTGGCCGGTTAGTCCCAGGGGATCCTCGTTGCCTCGCGACCAATGGCGTGAGGGACATAACCCCCATCACATGTATTAAAGGGAGTGCATGATCATATCGCTCCTCGTCCTTCCGCCTGGAAGTTATCAGTCACCCCTCTACTCGCATTACAGTGACTAGCACTCCCCAGCTCCTTGCCCAGCATGCCGCTCCCCACAGACCCCAAGACCGTCGAGACCTCCAACGGCATCGTGAACGTCCTGCACGAGATTTTCGGGCCGCACCCCGGCTTCCGCCCCGGTGAGCACCCCACCATGTCCCATCACCGCGCACACCGTAGTCGCGCTGACACCACCCCAATCAGTCCACGCCAAGGGTATTCTCCTCTCTGGCCACTTCAAGCCCACTGCCGTCGCCTCGTCCCTCTCCAAGGCTCCGCACTTCAACAACCCTACCACGCCCGTGATCGCGCGGTTCTCCTCCTCGACGGGCATCCCCCAGCTCCCGGACACAGACCCCAACGGGAACCCCCGTGGGTTTGCCTTGCGATTCCAGCTGGCCGAGACGCCCCGCCACGTCCACACCGATATCGTCTCGCACTCGACCCCCTTCTTCCCTGTCCGCACCGGCCAGGAGTTCCTCGACTTCTTCACCGCCGTACGGGACAACAAGGTCCCCGACTTCCTCTCCACCCACCCAAAGGCAGTGGTTTTCGTCCAAGCCCCGAAACCTTTCCCTGCCAGCCTCGATCGCGAGGCGTACTTCTCCGTCAACGCCTTCAAGCTCATTGACAAGGACGGAAAGGAGACTTATATCCGATACCGTTTCGTCCCCGAGAAGGGCGTCCAGCATCTCGGGGAAGAGGACGTCAAGTCCAAACCGGCAAACTATCTCTACGACGAAGTCGCCCACGCCGTACCCATCGTGTTCAAGCTCATGGCCCAAATCGCGGGGCCGGGAGACGTCACGGACGATTCGACCGTCCACTGGCCGGACGAGAGGGAGATCGTCCAACTCGGCACGGTCACGCTCGACAAGGTCGCCGACAACAATCCAGAGGAGCAGAGGAAGATCATCTTTGACCCCGTCCCGCGTGTCGAGGGTGTCGAGCCCTCGGACGACCCCCTCATCGATGTGAGGGCGGGGGTCTACCTCATCAGCGGGAGGGAGAGGAGGGCGGCCCACCCGGCGCCGGCGTAAGTTACGGATACATGGCCAAGGAATCGATGCCTGGGCCAGATGCACCTCATTTCTGTTGGTAGCGTTGTATATATGTGTGTGCTATGGAATCACTTTTGCCTTTGCGTATGCATGCAGACGACTGGACTGCAAGGGGAGCAAGTACCAGGAGTATCATCTCCATCCCATCTGCTGTTTGACCCGTGCCTGAGCCGAGCTGCTGTGACGTATCGCTGCCGCAAGACGATTGCTTGCTCTGGCCACCTATTTCACTCGACTCTTTGACCTTTGTCATCGTCTTGTCCATCTTCTCCGGGCCTGCTTGCCCTGTACATCTATACGTCCACTTCGCACTTGCCACTATGATCCGCCCCTTGCCCCCCCTGAAGCATCCCCTCCGCTCCTCTCGACTCGCACTCCCCCGTCCTCTTCTCCCTTTGCTCCGACCCCCACCCTCCCGCCTCTCATCCAGCAGCACCATCGTCGCCGACGACGTGACCGTCACCCCAAAATCCGAGGCCAGACGCAAGGCCGACTCGTTCTACATCTCCAACGTCCTCCCCATCGCTCTCGGCAAGTGGGATCCGCGACCCGCCCTGGCCGCCTGGCGGGAGGAGACGCTTCTGGAACGGCTGCACGATATCGGATCTGAGATCGCGGGCCACGAGTTCCGGATCGAGTCGTGGGAGATCGCCAGGAAGGATGGAGGGGTGTTCCTCCATTACACCTACGTCCCACCCCCGCCTGACGCCCTTGAGGTAAAAGCAGAAGAGGCGGAGGATCTGTACAGCCTAAACGCCCTGCCGGAAGCTACGACCCCGGCCCCGGATTCTCCGGGAAGACTGTTCCTCCCCCAGCTACTCGAATCGGCGAAGAAGCACGGTGGCTTCCCGTCGTGGGCGGGACAGTGGTGGGCAGATATAGAAGGGCGGACTCCGTCGGACCGGGTGCCCGGACACAGAGTGTGGTGGAACAACCGCAGGACGGGGATTTCCAAGGTCGGAGATGATGGGGAAGAGGCGCTTGTCAAGGGTAGTGGGGCGGGTCTGTCCCTCATACAGGCGGCTGCAGGTGGAGGGAGAGCATGGGTCGTCAAGGGCAGGCAGTGGACCGAGGTATGTGCGACCAAATATCAATAGGGGCAGTCGCTGAAACGCACAGGATATGAGCCGCTTCCCATCGAATCGGCTTCGAGTCGAGTTTGACGGACCGGATGTCTCGCAGGAAATGCTGTACACCCTCTTCCGGGTGAGTTTCACCTACCTTGACTGTTCGCTGCTAGAAGCCACGACTGAGCCCTCAGCCATACGGACGCCTATCGGACATCCAACCTCCCATACCTGTTCCCGCAGGCTCCCTCCGGTTCGCCAGTCTCTCCTTCTCCCGCCTCTCACCCGCCACGACAGCCATCAATGTCGTATGTCCACTTCTCTACTCTGATCGTCTCTGAACTCGTCTGACCGATTCAGCTGCACGGGTACTCGACCCCTACCAACACTGCGGACTTCACGGCCCGACGCGCCGGAAGCGCTGGCGGTTCCGAGGCCCCACCTATTCCTCTCAGCAGGTTACGGCTCTACTACGAGCGTCCTCTCAAGGCCCACGCCATTCGCGACTGGATCAGTGGCCATCCCCGGATAGCCCTTCCCGTCATTGCCTTCCTCATCGGTACACTGTCCTACACCTTCTTCGACCCCATCAGGGCGTTCTTTGTCCGATCCAAACTCGAGGGCGTGTGGGATCTCGAGCAGTATTCGCTCATCAAGTGGGTCAAGCAGAAGCTCGGCCTGTTCAACAGTACCCTCGGTTTCTTCCGGACCTCGTCGGGTGGCTCGACGAATGAGGAGGGAGAGTCAGTCGGAAAGAACGCCTGGAAGGATCGGATCGACGCGGAGAAGAGCGTGGAGAGGTGGTTGTCGGAATACCCATCCACTTTCATCACCATCACAGGTCCACCCGGTAGCGGAAAGGCCAGCCTGGTCCAAAGGGTCCTCAAGCAGCAGGCAAAGTGAGTCATCCGACTCATGACCTCATCTCCAGACAACCGCTGACCCACGTAGACCTGCTCTGGTGATCGACTGCGCAGAGATCGCAAAAGGGAAGAGCGATGGGCAGCTTATTGGAGCTTTAGCAGAGCAGACTGGTGGGTGGTCTCTGAACGCGGCGTGTCTGTGGATCTGCATCTGAGCGTCCTGCAGGATACTGGCCAGTGTTCTCTTTCCTTTCCTCTCTGAACGGTCTTATCGATCTGGCTTCCGTCGGTCTCATCGGGCAGAAAGGTGAGTGACAGTGTTGGCCATCTGACTCGGCTCTGAAACCTCGTAGCCGGCTTCTCGACCCCGGTGGACCAGCAACTGCGGTCCATGCTGGAGATTGTGGGCGGCAGCCTCAAGGATGTCTCTGCGCACAAACAAAAGGCACACAAAGCGGCGATTGCGGATGAGAAGGAATGCCGCTTGGTCCAAGCCGAGCACGAGCGCAGGCGGGATCTAATCATCCGCGGAGCCTACCATGACGGCCGACTGGACTATGTGTCGGGCAATGGATTGATCACGGAGCTTGGCGTGGGCCAGGAGCCGGTGTACGAGGCGGATCTGGGACCGCCGCCCCCTCCACTCATGGATGACACTGCGCCTATCCATGGTGAGGGCGCGCCGCCCACCATGGGATCGCTCGACCGAGGAGTCATGCCAGCAGAGATCCCTATCCCCGAAAGCAGCCGCGACGGCGATATCGAAGCCGAGGCGGAAACGATCCGATCCTTGCCGATCGTTGTGCTCAAGAACTTTGCCCAGCGCAACGCCAAGGGTGATCTCTGGAACGTCCTGTCCGAATGGGGGGCCTCACTCGTCGAGAATCAGGTGGCTCACGTCATCGTCATCACGGAAGGTCCGACCGCTACGAAGGCTCTGACCCGTGCTCTGCCCGCCAAGCCGCTGAACACCGTGGGGCTCGCCGACGCCGACGAAGCCAACTCACTCGACTACGTCAACGACAAGCTCGTGTCGAACAAAAAGGACGGTGCCACCGGCCTCTCGAACGATGATGCGGTGCAGATTGCAAAGCTCGGAGGAAGGATGGTCGACCTCGAAACTCTGGTGTACAAGGTCCGGACCGGATCCAGCATCAAAGAGGCGGTGGATGACATTGTGCGGAGAAACGTGGTGGAACTGAGGAAGCAGGCGTTTGGGGATGACGCAGAGGATGCGAAGAGCCTTCCATGGACGAGAGCCCAGGCTTGGAAGATTGTGTCGGACTTGGCCAAGAGCGGCGAGGTGAGGGAACACATGCGCCAGACAGACAAGAGGACTGTCGCTCACGTTGGCTGCTAGCTCCCGTATGCCAAGCTGCTGCAAGAGTTCCCGTTCAAGGGCTCCGAGTCGAGCCTCAAGGCGATGGAGGAGCATGAACTCATCTCAATTGCGTATTATGAGGGACGAGCGGACAAGATCCGACCTGGAAAGCCCGTCTTCCGCTACGCCTTTGAAGCGCTCGTCGACGGTGAGTCGGGTTGTTTCACTCCTACTGCTCATCTCTTGAGATGAGCCCCGTGCATGGCATTGGATCGCAGCGACCTCTCTATCAGAGAATGATGCGTGCTGACGTCCGCTCGCTTAGACCCCGTGTTCAAAGCCACCTGCCAGATCGAATACAATTCTGCCGTGATCGCAAAGGCGGAAGCCGACATCCGTACATACGAAGCGGAGCTCACAAACCTCCAAGCCATCACCGCCAACGGCGGTGACACGGCGCTTGGAGTGGAACAAGGAGGCTTTTTGGGTATCGGCAAGTCTTCAGCCATCAGAGAGAGGGCGAGGGCGTTGTTGGAGAAGATGGGCAAGACGGTGGACAAGCAGGGCAAGTTGGAGGGTGAGAATGCGGAGATGATGAAGTTGTTGGGCAAGGCGTGAGGGGAAGCAGGAGGTGGGCAGGGGTTGTGAACTAGAGGCGGAAAGCGAACCAAAAGGTGCGGAAGAGTTGCCAGGCGGGTGATACGAGTAGATATGTTGGGTGACTGGGTGGTGGGCGGAGATGCAGCGGAAGCAGTACAGCATCAGGCATTCTCAGGCTCAGGCTCAACGGTTGTTCGGCGCCGAGAGGCTTGAGAGGCTGAAGAGGCGGACGAGGAGGCGGGGCTGAGGGCTGTAGGACAATACGCGCGGGGCAGAGCCCGGGGGAAGCGAGAATACCGAGGCATCCGAGCCTCCAAGGCATCCATTCGCAGGTTCTCCGCTGGGAATGTAAACGCACTCTGTACTCTTTCCCCATTGCCCCAACCCACAGAACAAGCGCCACGTGAGCAGCCCCGGACCCGGCCCGGTTTTTCGGACATGACCGTGTCTCGACCAGCGCAGCAGACGCGAGAGAGCGAAAAGAGTGAAGTTTTGAGCGGCGCGAACAGAGACCGACGTCCGGTGCAGCGGGGGGGGAGGGGAGGGGAGGGGGCCGGTGCATTGAGTGGATTGAAGTGGAGGTCAGCAAGGGAAGGAGGAGGGGGAGAGAGTAGCTAAATGACGCGAAGAGAATCCTTCAATGTGTAGTCGGTTCAACGAGCCCTTTCACCTTTCCCTCGATTCACATATATCCCTCATCATCGTACTCGTACTCGTACTCGTACTCCGTGTGAGCCGGTGCTTGTACTCGTAACACACACTACTCTTCCTCATCACGTCCCCACGGGCTATTCGATGGCCTCGCCCATATATCTGCCCACCGTTTCCTACCTCGACGCACCGAGTTCATCTTCCTCTTCCTCTTCCTCCTGGTCGTCACAAAGTCACCGTTGCCATCGCCCGTTCCTGATCCCGATATTGATCCTGGATCATCATGAATCGAACAATCTCCAACATGTCCGCCCGCGCTCTCGCCACGAGCGACACGGACAAGCCGAGTTACGCGCCCACGGACGCTGTCACGCACGCGCCCATCCTGGAGGATCTCGAAAAGGGGCTCGAGAGGGTGAAGAGTATTGGGAGGGAAGAGTCGAGGAGGCTGCCCATTACACGGGAGCGGGGGAGAGAAGAAGTAGAGGAAGGAGAGAAGGAGGGGAAGGATATTGGAGATGAACAGGTGGATGCGGAGGCGGGAGAGGGGGAGATGAGTGCGGAGGAGGAGCTGCCTAAGAACAACCTGCTCGTCGTGATGCCAGCGTAAGTGCGAGAGAATGATTCGTTCTGGGCTTCCTCTCGGGATCGAGACGCCTACTCCTGCCCTAAAAACGTCGTGCTGACCAGCCAGACTCGGTCTCGTCGCCTTTGTCGCATCGCTAGATCAATCCGTGAGTTCGGTGGTTCCCTTATGTCCCGTCACAGCGTCGTCATCGCTCACACCTGCAGATCATCTCCACCGCCCTCCCCACCATTGCGGCCGAGCTCGGGGCGACCCCTTCACAGTACTCATGGGTCGGCACAGCCTACCTCCTCTCGCAAACGCTCATGACCCCCATCAACGGTCGTGTGACGGACATCATTGGCCGCAAGCCTGCGCTGTATGCGTCGATCGTCGTGCTTCTGGTGTTCTCGGCGATGTGTGGCTCCGCGAAGAGTATTACTTGGTGGGTAGAGCTATACCTCCGAGGGACCAATCCGAGTCCGGGTCCGAGTCCGAGTCCGAGTCCGAGGTCGGTGCTGATACAGAGACAGGTTGATTGTCTCAAGGGCGTTTGCGGGACTTGGCGGCGGGTCCATTGTCGGTTTGACGTGAGTCGAGCGTTTCCATCAGCGTGTCCATCACTTGGCTCAGATTGAGGACTACGAGCTGATGATCCCCCTCAGACTCATTGTTGTTTGTGCGTACGGCCCGACCGCCTGAATTGGGAATCATGAGGGCAAAGGCTGACCCCTGCGTAGCGGACATTGTGCCCCTCGAGAAACGTGGAGCGTACCAGGGATACATGGGCATGGCCTGGGGCTCGGCCGGCGCTCTGGGTCCGATCCTGGGAGGTATCCTGACGTCCAAGGCTAACTGGTGAGGACTCGGTCTGCGAAAGATGCATGCCGTCCGAAAACATGACTAACAGTGTTTGCTAGGCGGTGGTGTTTCTGTATGTGTTTCGTCTGGCACGACGTATCCGTGTGCTGAGGTTCTAGACATCAACCTGCCCGTGTGCGGGCTCGCTCTTGCCGCGCTCATGTTCACACTCAAACTCAACCCCTCAAGGGGCAACGTCGCGGAACTCAAGCGCACCTTTGACTACGTCGGCCTGTAAGCGATCCCTACCAATACCCTGTTCGGACCCCACAACAGAGCTGAACTGTCCCTCTCCCTCTCGCAGCATCCTCATCCTCGCCGGCTCCGCGATGATGATCATCGGCTTCTCCACCGCCGCAGACGAGGGATTCGGTGTGCCCCACGCCTACGCCGTCATCGTCGCGGGGGTGGTCGTCGTCGCAGTCTCCATCGTGCACTTCATGACGACGAAACGCAACGCCATCATCCCCGCCCGGGTGTTCAGGAGTCGCACACCCCTCTTCTTCATCATTGCGAGCTTCTTCAACTCGCTCATGTTCATGCCCGTCAACTTTCTGTTGCCAGAGTTCTTCCAGGGTGTGAGTGGAGTGCGGTGTTTTCTCACTTCGCCCGTGACGTTTCGCTCCGATTGTATAAGCTGAACTCCACACCAGGTTCAGGGCGCCAGTGTCTGGGACTCTGGTATCGCCCTCGTGCCCTTCTCCGTGGTCGGGGCCGGCTCAGCTCTCATCGGTTCGTCCACCTTCCACGCCGTCCTCATCCAGATGGCAATCTCCTCGCTTAGCGTGCCACGCTAACATCGTTTAGCCGGACAAATCACCGCCCGCTTCCATATCATTCGGCCGATCATCTGGGCGGGCTATCTCTGCGTCTCGCTCGCCTATGCCCTGTTCTACGCCTTCCTCACTCCGAACGTCACATACCCGGTCCAGGAGACCCTACTCGCCCTCGCGGCATTCGGGTTCGGGCTCGCCATCTCCACACCGATGCTCGTCATCCAGGCGGCGATGCCGCCGCAGGATATGGCGGCCGCCACGTCGGCTTGGGTGTTGGTCCGCTCCCTCGGCGCGACGATGGGTGGGTACCGAAAGAAGCACCGTCGTGCAATCGACCAAGAAAACGGCGGATACTGATGGGTCATAGGTGTCGCCGTGCTCACGGCTATACTCAACACGGGTATGCGCTCGCGCTTCTCCCAGATCGAAGGATACGGAACCGTCTTCTTCTTCCCAACCAACCTGGACGGGTATCACGCACTGCACGATCTCACCGACACCACGCTGCGAACCACCGTGCTCTGGGCGTTTGCCGATTCCTTCCGCGTGAGTCGGCGTAGTGACCTTGTTCACCTTACTGCGCCTAGCCTCACCTCACCTCACCTTACCTCCCCTCACCTCACTTCACACTCCAACTCGCTACATCCGGCCCATCTGTGCACCAATTCCACGACGACCACCCCTGCTGACCCATCGTAGACCTGCTGGATCGTCGGCTGCGCGGCTCTCGCAGGCTCTTTCGTCCTCACCCTATTCACCAAGTCGTACAGCCTCAAATACTCGCGGGGCGCTCAGGTCGAGCCCGCCACGCGCCCACCTTCAAAGCTGTCAAGCGAGGGCAGACCGGCGAGCACGGCCGGGACACTCTCTGTGCCTGTCACGCCGGGGACGGAGGGGAAGATGCTGGATCTTGAGCAGGGCATGGCGCCAACGCCAGATGGCGACGCCAAGGCCACTGTGCCCGTGTTGAGATAGCGAGAGTCAACCTGTCCGTTTGCCTGGAACGCCGTAGTCGGCCCGGGGGGAGGGTGAGGTGATGCGACGGACAGACAGCGGACAGGACAGCGGACAGCGGACAGCGGACAGCGAGAAGCATTTCCTACAGTCAACGTATAATGTCCGAGTGCACCGCATGCAACGAGCAAGGACATTGCATTCTACAGTATTTCATCTCACTCGTGCCAAAAGGTGAAGAGCACATCAAGAGCACTTCCCGCCGTCGGGTGCCTGATTCCACGAGCCGTACCGCACTCTTGTGTCCGACTTTTCCGCTTTACTCAAGACACCAACACATCTTCCTTTTCTTCACGACCACCAAGCAAACTCGTACGCTCGCACGCTCGCACGCCCGCACGTCATGACTCCTCAGCTCGACGCTGCGCATCGTATGCTCACCTGGTTCCGGGAGAACGGCGGGTACATCCATCCCTCCACGGTCCTCAAACCGGGTATGTGCACTCGACATTCCACTCTGTTCCATGTCCAGCTGACTCTCGGGCGCACTGACCGTGCTTCCTGCAGATCCCGAGACTGGCCTCTCAGTCTTCTCCACTTCTGCGATCGACAGTGACACACGCCTCGTCTCGTGCCCCTTTGACCTGGCTGTGACCGCGCCGCTGGCGACGCTGGCGATATGCGAGGTGTCGGGTCTGAAGGAGGATGCGCTGGTCTGGCCGCCCGGGACCTCTCGGGCGGGTGAACAGTGGAATGAGAGGATGCGCATCGCGGCGTATCTGGGACTGCACTGGGTGTGGATCGATCGTCAGGCCGAGTCATCGTGCGTAGCCTATTGTTTTCGAACGCGGTCCGGCGATGGGTTCTGTATCACCTGTCTTGTGCCTTAACCTTTGCCTTTGCCTTTGCCTTCGCCTTTGCTTCTGCCGTTACCATCCGTATGTTCTTGGGACACGGACACACCAGCTGACGGAGCCCGATCAGACATCTCTACCCCTCAGTGTTGAGACATTGGCCGTACATCGAGTCCCTGCCTGCGCCAGAGCAGCTACGGACACCGCTCTACTTCACCGACGACGAGCTGCGGCTCTTGGAAGGCACCAACCTGCTCGGTGCGGCACAGGACCGGAGGAAGCAATGGGAGGAGGAGTCGGGCGTCGTGCGAGACGCACTCAAAGAGGTCGAACTGACGCGGTGGGTGCGGCTTGTCGTCTTGTCCCAATCCACCTGCTGGGCAGATACCCTCCTCCCACCCACCCAGGATATTGTTCGGCATGGGGTTTGACTGACTTTGTCGTTGTAGCGAACGGTACTTTGCCGCCGCTACGTATCTCTCGTCGAGAGCGTTCCCCTCCGCGCTGCTCAAGATACCGGAGAATGGGTCCAGCACAACCACCTCGGCAGTGAACACCTCGCCAGATGAAGAGTCTCATCCTGTGCTCCTCCCCGGTGTGGACCTGCTGAACCGTCAGTCGTTCCTTGCACTGCTTCACCGCGGACGACATCATTTGTGGCTGATACGAGTTGCTTCGCATGCAGATGCGCGCGGACAACCTATACTTTGGCTATCGGCCAACGTACCCTGCCCTATCACCTCACAGCCTCTCCCGTCCATCTCACTCGTCACGACTGGGCCGCAAACCCAGGACACCCAGCTGTACAACAACTACGGTGCCAAGCCGAACGAGGAGTTCCTCCTGGGTTACGGCTTCGTCCTCTCGCCCAATCCGGACGACACGGTGATCCTCAAACTCGGTTTCCCGTCTCTTTCTCCGGCAGTACAATCTGCTCTGACTCGGAAAGCGCTGGATCCGGCGAAACGTTTCGCCCTCCGCCGGGACGGGGAGATCGACAAGGACCTGCTCGAGGTCCTCCGAGTGGTCATCGGAGGAGGAGAGGAGGAGGTGCACGTCGACGAGGAGGACGAGCACGGACTGCACGACAAGGAGGAGAAGGAGATGCAGCTCGAGATGGACGTGCTCGGCACGGTGGGACAGATGTTGGAGGACAAGTTGGCGAAATTGGAGAATGGCCCACCGGAAGGACTGGTAGACGTCAGAAAGGATGTGAGGGCGATGTGCAACGTGTATCGACAAGGTGGGTCGGCGTCGGTTATCGGGTACGCCGTGCTGACGAGCGCTCTAGGCCAAGTGGAGATCATCAATGCTGCGCTGGACAAGCTGGAGACAAGGACGGAGCGTTTGGAGAAGCTCATCGATCAGGGCATGGGCGAGTGCAGCTGCTGCGGATAAGCGTCGCATGGGCATGTATCATCTAGTTCACGGAATGGCAGGGCGCTTGGCTGCTGAGGGCAACCAAACCAAATCTCAAGACGAGGCAATCACATCGACTTATGTGCCGGGAGAGGGTATGACCACGAACTGAGAAACCGACCCGACTGGCGCTCGTGGTCCAAGGCATACATCGTACATCTTCGTCGCAATGACGGAAGCCTAAACACAACTCGATACGGCTACCGCCAAGGCGCGGTGGCCGGATGGTGATTGGTACACCTGATCGAACCTCGATTCGTCGCTCTCGAACTGCAGACTTCGACTAGGTCCTACTGCCAGGTGCTACTCGTGACACTGCGCGTGATTCGAAAGGGACCTCTCGCTCCTTGCTCCTCGAGACTTGGCAACTTCCCTCTCCAGTCTCTCCGTCCCTGTTGCGCGCCGGCGTAATGCAGACCCGCCGGCGTCCGCGTCTGCATTACGCCGGCGCCGCCATCGGTGCGGTCTCCATTGATGAGCCAGCCGCCTACATGGTCGTCAGATCGGCGACATCGGAAGGCGAAGGCGTTGTTGAGACCGCAGTGCTCACCGATGCCATCGAGAGACGCTTCTCCCGCTTGACCTGGTAGTCCTTGATGGCCGACTTGATTGCGTCCTCCGCGAGCAACGAGCAGTGCACTACGCGCGGCGTCAGCGAGACCGACGACATGACAATCGAGATGGGTGGATGGTTACGCGACTCACGCTTGACGGGAGGGAGACAGAGCTCCTTTGCGATCTCGGTGTTCTTGACCTGTCCGGCCTGCTCGAGGGTCATGCCCTTGACGCGCTCCGTCATGTATGACGACGAGGCGATGGCGGACCCGCAACCAAAGGTCTTGAACTTGACGTCGGAGATGACGCCGTGCTCGTCCACGCGGATCTGGAGCTTCATCACGCTGGCGAAGAAGTCAGCTTGGGGATTCGGCCGACGAGAATGGGAAAATGAAAGGCGTGGGGAATGCAATCGCCGAGCAGGGTGGACTAGCACGTGTGACATCCTGGTGATTTGCTAGGATGCAAAGGGGCTCGACTCACTCTCCACAAGCGGGGGCGCCGACGAGGCCCGTTCCGACGTCGATGTCGCCTTTGGGCATGTTACCAACCTGCATCGAGTCAGCGACGACCTTATCAGATAACCCCGATAAAAGCCGCTCTAGGATCTCGCTCTCGCCACAACTCGCCACACCTCCCCATCGTCGCCGGGTGCGAACCTTCCCGTACCGAATGACAGCGCCGGGCAGGGGCATGAGAAATGGATGCTCACGTTACGGGGGTTCTCATAGTGGTCGATGACTTTTTCGTGGTAACTCCTCTTAACAACGTTGAAGCCCTGGGCGACGATCGGCCGTGCGATCGGCTTGGCCAGCACGGGTCGCGCAAAGGAGGTCGAAGCGAGAGTCGAGGTGGTACGGAGTGCGCTGCGCATGATGTGGGTGTGGGTTGGTTATGGATCTTTTGGCGGAAGATGAAGCGGCGAAAAGGAAGTGTAGAGAAGAACAAGTGGGAACGTTGAAATGGCGATAGGTGTAGTTGGAGTCAGCAAATGGCAAATAATGGCATCGGCCGGCGATTGACGACACTCGGTCACGGGATCAAAAATAGTCGCCACACCAGGCGAACGGAGCCCGAACGCCGAAGCGAGAGCGGCGTTTGAGCGTGTGGCACTTGTCGCTCGTGTGGCAACATGGCCACAGCCTTTGGGCTTATGGACACTCTGGACGATCCCAATACATACTATCGGATGGAACACGTGAACGGCACAAGCAAAGTGGTCAACTCGACGACACGCCCCGCACACATCCTCAGTTCGCAACGAGAGACTTGCCGACCCAGCCCTGCTTCTCCAGCTGGCGCTCAAACGCCGTGATGCTCTCGAACGCCGCGTCGACGTGCGACTTTGTAGCGGCGCTGACGAGCGGGAGGGGTTTTCGGCCCAGGGCGGCAGACTCGGGGTAGTTGTTGCACTTCTGGACGGCGTACTGCGGGGAGGCGAGGGCGAGGGTCAGCATGTTGCCCGTGTAGACGAGAGTAGGCCCAGTGGTCGGGGGCAAGCAGGCGTATGAAGCAGTAGAGATGGATGTGCACGATGAGAAATGAAAGGACAAAGGATGAAAGCACGATAACGGTCTTACCCACCTTGGTACCCATGATGCCGCCCTTGCCCATCCCCCACTCGGCCTTGGAAACCTCCCCGGCAATCTCGAGCGCCTCGGCGGTCTTTCCAGCCTGGAAGAGCTCGAACGCCTTCGCGCAAGCACGGGGAGCGACGTTGGCCATGCCGGTGATAGCGCCCTTGCCGCCGACGGAGAGACCGCCGAGGAGGTAGTCGGTGGCGCCGCCCAGGACGGTGAATGAGGCTGCGGGAGTCAGCGAGTGGGTCAAGGAGAGACAGGCCAAGAAGCAGCGGCGAGAAGAGGGTGCGGGTGAGACGATGATGTTAGAAGAGGTATGATAGCTTGGGGAAGGGTGGGGAGCAATGGCACCAGCTTGGTTCGCAAGACCCACTCTGGAGACCCTTGAGCGCAGCAGACTCCCGGGCGATCTTCCCGACGTCGTGGTCGGTGTGCTTGATACCGGCGATGTTGGGGTGGACGGCCAGTCGGAGGATCAGGTCGGTGTCCATGTTGATACCCGAGCAGACGCCGGGGTACGAGTAAATGATGATGGGAATGGGCGAGGCGTCGGCGACCTATCACGTGTCAGCGGTGTCTGGATGCTGATCTTCACGGCATCTGAGATCGAGGCGACTGCCCAGATACCGAACAAGGGGTCGATCATGCCACTCGCGCTCACTCACGTCCTCGTAGAAAGACTGGATCGCGTCAGGAGTCATCATGGCGGGGAAGTACGATGGCGGGAGGATCAGCGCAAAGTCCGCCCCGACCTCGGCAGCGTCCTTGCACAGGATGATGTTCTCGCGGGTTGACTGGGCGCCGACAGTTCCGGCGATGATGGTGCCCGAGTTGCCGATGCGGGAGAAGGTCTCCTTGGCAACGCGGATCATCTGCGTGGTCAGCGTACTCCACGACTATGGTCATCTGACGAATGCTCGTGAAGACACATTTGGGGAGGGGTTCAGGAAAGGTGGGGCAGACCCATTGACGGCACCGTTGACTGCTCCTGTTCATGACATGGCCACGACCCCGAAAAACGCTCTCCGCACTCACCTGCTTCCTCTCATCCCGATCCAGCGCGACGGCCTCGCCCGTGCTCCCCTGGAGGACGACGCCCTGGATGCCCGACTTGGCGAGGAACTCCATGTGCCGGGCATGCGTCTCGAGGTCGAGGTCCTGCTCCGCCGTGGGCTGGAAGAAGGTGAGGGTGGGGCAGTAAATGCCCGCGGGGAGGGTCTTGGGGGTGGACGTAGCGACGGGCATTGTGCGGGGGGCGGCGTGCGGGGGTAGTGAGCGAGCGAAAGTGGGTGGATGAGTGTTACAACTGGACGGGCGAGTCGATCGTGGTGTGAGAGATGAGAGCGAAGTAGTTCAGATGACAGGAAGTATAAAAGAAGGAGGGGGGCGGACGGCTTTGCCCGTGGGACACCAGCGCCGAGCCACTCATCGGTATTGAACGGCTACCGGCCCGGGCACGACGCCGACGCCGACGACCATGCAGGTGCGGGCGGGCTGGCGGACGAGGTCGACTGCCGGCACGCACAGCAGACGAGGGGACAGTCTCGGCGTTCGGCCCAGCCGATGGGTCGAGGAAAGCAACGGGTTCGGTAATTCGAAGAAGGAAAAGTCGGCAGAGTCGGCAGTGGCCCGAGCAAACAGGACTCGGTGGCGAGCCGGTCAACGGCGCCGTTCGGTACGGTTCGGCCTCGTGCCGAACATCTATTTCGCCTGGTCCTCATTCCATTCTCGTTCCCTGCCAATGCTGGCGGATTGATCCGGTTCAACATCCTGAATAGCAGGGATTCCATTAGCGATCATTGGTATTGCTCTGCTGGACCTCCGTGTTCTACCCTTGTGGGACCGGGTCGACCGGGTGAATACCTCCCGTTCGGACTTCGGGGCAGTCGTGTCCCCCAGGAGGCGAGACGTGGCTCACCGCGAAACTCCCCTGCATCCCCTCCGAGTCTCCGACCCCCGTAGACCCTGTCGCGGACGCCGCGTTACACCCGTTCCTTCGCAGTCGACTCGTTCCCGACTCGAAGCCGAATGTGGATCGCAGCGTCCCGAACGTACGAACGAGCCGCCGAACCGCCGGGAAAACGAGTGCTAACAGCGTGGAATGTCAGCGCGCCGGCGGCATTGGTATTCGTTGCCGCAAGCATACCGCATGGGTGTGGTATTCTGTAGCGGTATAAAGCCCCCTCACCACGGCAACTCGCGCGGCACGCATACGCATACGCCATACACGTTCCTCCTCACGCACAGTCGAATCGTTGCATACGGCCGCCCCCCTGTCTTGCAGCCTCATAACTCTCAACACGTCGTGTTTTCGCGCACACTTGGACACTGTCTGATCGTTTGTCATCCCCGCTAGATAACTACACGACATGGGCTGGAAGGTAGTTGAGGACCGGCCAACGCCTCCCGAAGTGGTACGTCGACGCGGGTGCGCGCGACCAGCGCACCATCGCTGATCAGGTTCAGTACAACTGGCGACTGTACTCGTCCGCCATCTTGATTGCGTGGGGCGCAATCACCTTTGGGTGAGCAACGGCACGGTGTCAGCCCTGGTCGTGAAGTTGTGCTGACATGCCTAGATATGACGGCGCTTTCCTCGGCACCACCATCGCGCGGGCCTCTTTCAAACGCGAGTCGAGTCGAGCCCACACCGCTACGCCTTTGACCCCGCTTACGCCTCGCAGAGTACTTTGGCCTCGACAAGCTCTCTTCCACAGCATACGCCAACGTCTCGTCCAACATCACGTCATGCTTCCAAGCCGCGGCGTTTTTCGGCGCCGCCGCGTCGTGGGCCTCGCTCGAGTCGTTTGGCCGTCGCATCACCCTCCAGATCTCGTCGGTGCTCTTCCTCGTGGGGTGTATCCTCCAGACGGTCCCGCCGATGAACCTCGCGTACATCTACGCCGGCCGATCCATCTGCGGCTTTGCAGTCGGTGGGATCACCGGCACCGTGCCGTCGTACATCTCGGAGCTGTCCATCCCCTCCATCCGAGGCAGGTTGACCGGTCTCTTTGAAATTGCGTATCAACTCGGCACTGTGATTGGTTTCTGGATCAACTGTGAGTGACACGCATATGCTTCAGGCTCGACCCAGCTACACAGGCATAAGACTGACTCGGTCAGACGGGATAGACCAGCACATCAGCAAGACGTCAAAGCAGTCCTGGGTAATTCCCATGGGCGTGCAGCTGATCCCGGGCGGTGTGCTACTCATCGGCACCTTCTTCCTCAAAGAGTCGCCCCTTTTCTACCTCAAGCACGACAAGGAAGCCCAGGCGGTCAACTCTTTGACGTATCTCCGCAAACTCCCCGCCGACCACCCGTACATCATGGAGGAGATTGGGCTGTATCGCGACAGGATCGCCCATGAGCGATCGGTCGTCCGCGGCAAGCCGGGCCTACTTGGCTACCTCCGCGGCGCAGCGAGGGAGTGCGTCCTGCCCGGTATCCGCAACCGTGTGGCTCTGGCCTTTATCATGTTTGCGCTGCAAAACTTTTCCGGCGCCAACGCAATCAACTATTACGTGGGTCGACGTGATGGCTGAGATCGGGAACGTCACTGAGCCGTCACAGTCGCCCACTCTGTTCGCCTCGATTGGCATCACCAACACCTCGCTCTACACTGGCATCTACGGCCTCGTCAAGGCCATCGGCTCGATCATCTTCTACGTCTACTTTGTGCGTCTGAGCGAACGTCTGAGCGAGCTTGATCGCCCGTCTCCCTCTGCTCAGATCCCCGAGCACGACTGACCTCTCAGATCGACATGTGGGGTCGCCGTCAACCGTGGATGTTCTCCTCCATCGCCTGTGCCGCCTGCCTCCTCTACGTCGGCATCTACGTCAAAGTCGGCCACCCGGCCACGGCGACCGTCATCTCCGAATCGACAGCTCGCGGCGGTACCGCGGCCACCACGCTCATCATGTTCTACTCTGTCTTTTGGTCCTTTGGCGCCAACGGTCTCCCGTGGATTGTCACCGCTGAAATCTACCCCATTGGCATCCGCGGCCTGTGCGGGGCGTATGCCGCGATGTGTCAGTGGCTCTGGCAGTTTGTGATTACGTGAGTGGGACGGCCACGTCCAGTACGCGGCATCACGAATACGCGGCATCACGAACCCGAAGAAGATTGACTGACGCTCCGCAGCAAATCCACCCCGAGTATGTTCCTCGCCATGGGATGGGGCGTCTGGATCTTCTTCGCCGGATGTCTCGTCCTCTCCGCCGTTTGGGCGTTCTTCTTCCTCCCAGAGACCAAAGGGCTCCGACTTGATGAGATGGACGAGCTGTTCGGGTTCGCCGGTCATGCCGACCCCGCCACTGCCGGGATGGCAGTTCACGACAAGGCGCCAAAGGTGAACCAGGTGGAGGTGGTCTGAGAGATTCGAGGAGAGATTCTGTCTAGGATCGCTGAGCGTCCATCTATGCATTACGCCTTGGATGATAGTGAATTGAAGATGGTGTGCGGCGACGTGCACCCGACTGGACTGGCACCCAAACTCATTGCCTTGTCTCGTCGGCATCTACGCGCCGTCGCTCGGGCCAGTGACAAAGCAATGCATAGGTGTATCAATGTCCCAGACCCGTACCCAGTCCTTTTAGATAGGAGATTATACAACAGATTATCCGTCGGCGCATGGCTCCGATTTCCGAGGCAGAAACCAAGCCCTCGTGCGCCTAGTTGTGGTCCACAACGAGGTTCTTGACCGAGGCGAGATCCGCGAGGACCATCTCTCGCACGAGCTCCTCAAAGTCGACCTTGCGCTTCCAGCCGAGCATGCGCTCAGCCTTGGTGCTGTCTCCGTGGAGCAGCTCGACTTCGGCGGGGCTGGGAAAGTCAGCGCGGGTCCATGGCAGCGAGATCTTGAGAATTTGTTGCTCACCGGAAGTACTGGGGGTCGATGCGGACGACCACCTTGCCGGTCTCGTCGCACTTGCCGACCTCGTCGACGCCCTCGCCCTCCCATCGGATCCTCCTGCCGACGACGGCGAACGACTTTTCGATAAACTCGCGCACAGAGTGGGTCTCGTTGCTACGGGGGAATGTCAGTCGTGCATAGACTGCAAGGCGGAGTGACTCGCTCACCTGGCCAGAACAAAGTCCTCTGGGTTCTCTTGCTGGAGCATGCGCCACATGCCCTCGACGTAGTCCCGGGCGTGTCCCCAGTCTCGCTTGGCGTCAATGTTGCCCATGTACAGGCAGTCTTGTTGGCCGCAGCTGATCTCGGCGACGGCGCGGGTGATCTTGCGGGTGACAAAGGTTCGTCCTCGTCGGGGCGACTCGTGGTTGAAGAGCACGCCGTTGCAGGCGAACATGTTGTACGCCTCTCGGTAGTTGACGACGCTCCAGAACGCGTAGAGCTTGGCGACGCCGTAGGGCGATCGGGGATGGAAGGGCGTGTCCTCGTTCTGGGGGATGGTGCGGACCTTGCCGTAGAGCTCGGACGTCGAGGCCTGGTAGAACTTGACGAGCTTTTCGAGACCGCAGGTGCGGATGGCGTCGAGGAGACGGAGCGTGCCAATGGCGTCGACGTCGCCGGTGTACTCGGACATCTCGAACGAGACCTTGACGTGGGACTGGGCGGCGAGGTTGTAGATCTCGCTGGGCTGGACCTGGGAGACGATGGAGACCAGGTTGGTGCTGTCGGTCATGTCGCCGTAGTGGAGCATCATGCGGGGATGGTCCGGGTCGTGCTGGTCCAGGTACAGGTGCTGGAGACGGGAAGTGTTGAAGCTGGACGAACGACGGATGATGCCGTGGACGGTGTAGCCCTTGGAGAGCAGGAGCTCGGCGAGGTACGAGCCGTCCTGCCCGGTGATACCGGTCACGAGGGCGATCTTGCGCCTCTGCCAAGCGTTGCGGGTCCAGCCCTCACCGAGGAGCGAGAACATGCTCGTGGGGGAGTAAATGGGGATACCGCCGGATCGGTCTGTCTCGGCGCGGCGCGGCTTGGTGCCGTCCCAACCTCCGTCGTCGCCCTCGCCTTCCGAGTCTACGGGCTCGGCGAAGCGCGGGGGGCGGGGCATGCGGGCGGGAGCGTTCAGGTTGGACCTGGGAGTCTTGGCGTTCAGCACCTCGTCGGATTGAAAGTCCCGGTACGAGGGCGGGTTGCGCCTGATGGGCGACATCCTGCGAGGAGGAGTGTGCGGGTCAGCCAGCGAGGTGACGTCGGTGATGGGTGATGCGAGGCGGTCAGAGCTGGACAGAACGGGAGACGAGCAGGGAGAGGATTCGGCGCTACGAGCGGCGGCGGTGGGGATGGAGGAGCTCATGGCGGTGGTATTTGAGGCGTCGGGCGGGGTAATTGTCTGGGCGAACAACGCAATGGGTCACAGGGGAGGGGGGGTTGAGGGGAAGCTTGTGGGATATACTTTCCAGACTTCCGAGAGCGACCAAGTGGAAGTTGAGGGGATGGGTGGGTGATTTGTCGTCTAACTTTGCTCACGCTGAGCTTCTTAAGTACCTCGGACGACGGATCGGAGCATGAGAAGATGTGCTCGGCGTGACGAGAATTGAGACACAAAGCGGGATGCATTCCCCTAATCGCAGGTCCGAGCTGCTGTGGGAGTTGGCCCGTTCGGCTTGACAGCTGTACGACATGTGGGGTGTGAGATCTGCCACGCGAGAACAGTCCGGTTCCCGCGGGAGTGACTAGGGCAGCGAGCGAACAGTAGTATACTCTGCACTGGCCTACAGCACCCTCAGAGTGCGCATTTGCGGACGGTCGCGGCGTGACACTGCTTTTCGCTAGGTTTGCGGGGAGGCAATGCTCCCGCAGCGAGGGCCTTAGCACAAGTCCTGCGGGCCAGACAAGATTTCCCCGGGTCACACGATCGTCGTAACCTCCCTTCCTTGCTCGTCCCGCCGCCATCCCTAAAATCAGCCCGGCAGAGGTCCCAAGCTTATGGTCTCGGGAGGGCGTCGAAGTCTCTCCACCTCTGGCTAGCGAGCAGCGGGCACAGAGGCGACACCCTGCACCCTCCAGTCAGGGATCCGGGGAGAATTGATAAGAAGATTACGACAGAGCAAACGGTGGGCAGCCCGGGGCAAGATGGCAGGAAGAGCCTCGCGGCCACACGGGAACCTGAGTAAAGTGGGGTGAATCAGGCACCCCTCCTTCCCGAGCGTCTCACAGCTGGATTGGATCCGTTGCGGCGACGGCGACGACTACTGCCACCGGATGAGTACTCCGGTTACTCTGAGCGAATACGGGTCGTCCATTATCCTTGTACTCGATGGCGGAGCCTAAGCATACAGCTTGCAGTAAATAAACATCTTCAACAAAGCATGCACATTTAAGCTTGGGCCGCATTTGCATTGGCGAGGCTGAGGTCAAACGTGGCGGCCACGAGTGAGACTTGGCCCGAGCCATACAACTGAAATTCCAGGGCCGTTCAGGGTGGACCCGGGGAAGCGAGCAGGGCGGGACGGGGACGGCGACAGAAGCGACCAGGGGGGGGGGTTGGATTAATGTCTAGGTTAAGTGGCAGGCTGTGCCAGTCACGTGATGTTGGAGCGAGGCAAGCCGTGGCATGCCTAGTTTTTAAGCTGAGGTCGGTTTCACATGCCTAATGGACATAGGTGTTGTGAAGCTCGGGGGCGGCCTGGCCTTTGCACCGCGCCATGCAGCAGGCGTGGCGAACCAACTTTTCCCACAGCCCAACACCCGGCACACCTAGACACACACTTTGTCAAGCACCATCGATCCCTCACATTGCACCGCCCAAGACAGAGGCCCTGGGCGTGCAGGCGTTTTCGTTTCGGAATCAAGCAAACAGGGCGTGGGCAGGCGACAAAAAGAGCTCTTCCTCCCTCGGCCAGGCGCGACGAGTGTGGTCGGATTGTTCAGCACTCGCAAAATCTCCGCAAAGGGGCCCTGCCCCTCCACCACCAACGCCAACCACCGCTGCTGCTGCTACGGCTCCTCGCTTCGACGCTACCACCACCACCACACCGCAGCAACGGTTTGCTTCTCCCTCACTTCAACCCTCCATTCCTCTCCCTTCCACCCTCGTGCATACAACAGATTCGCGTCCCAACCCTTCCGCGATTCGACCACAGCTTCGTGCTTAACAACGCGGCCCAACGTTCTACCATCGCGCTCGCTCTTCGACCCTCGCACTCGCACTCGCACCCGCACCCATCAGACAGGAACGGAACGTAGACAAGGCTCAAACGTTGGCGTCTGGCACGAACGGATCGTACGCGTTCGTCCAGCCTCCGCGACATTGCATCGTCTGGGATGAGCACGACGAGCACGACGACATAGCCCCGAGGCAACACGAGACGACGTCGCGACGATTTCACGCCGTCGACACGACCACACCCACACTCACACCTTTTCCGTACCACGGCAACATCCCGTCGTTGGGACAGTGTCGCAGAGCTCAACTCGGTGTCTCGCTGAGACACTCAACTCACCCCACTCCGAGCCCACCTCTCCACCATGTCATCGCTTGCAACACCGCCCCCGCCATCGCCGTTCTCCCCTCCACCTCTCTCCGCATCGACAACCACCAGCACCGACGCGTACCGCTCCTCACCCACCGCCTCGCCTCTACCCTCATCGGCCGGTCCCAGCTCGGCCGGCAGTCTCTCGCGATGGAAGTCGGTCTTCCGCATCGGCAAGAATGGCACGACCACACCGACCACACCGAAAGGCTATCACTCCCGAACAACTCTCCTCGGCGTCGACAGCCCCTTCGCGACGGATGCGCCGGGCTCTCTCCCCGACTCTCCACGTCTTGACCATTCCGCGCCGCCTCCCGTCCCCGGCCGATCTTTCACCGATCCCACGCAACTGTCGCAAATGCTCGAAAAGGAGCTCGTGACGGTGCCCAAGATCCCGGATCTCGCCAAGCACTCGCCCTTGCTCATGGACAGTCCGCTGCCAGAGGACGAAATCCGCGGACCCAGCACAGGGTCGAGCTACAACGTCCATCTCGGTGCGGCCGTTCCGACTCCGCTCGAGTCGGTGCCGCTGGGAGAACCGCTCAGGCCATACTCGTCCGTGACGAGCGACTCTGTCCCCACGGACAGGTCATCCCACTCGTCGTCCTCCCGCATGCCGGCCTCGTCCGTCTCGACCTCGGGCGGCGCCCTGAATGCGCCCTCGATGACATCTCTGTACACCCCCGGCCCCAGCGGCTCGACGACCCCGCTGCGCTCCGCCGGTCTAGGGATCAACGCGTTCAAGTCTCGGTTCTTCTCCACGCCGACAATGCCCCCGTCCGTGGACACCGCCGGCAGTCCGAGGGCTTCCGCTTCCCGGAGCAAGGCAGAGGTCTACCGCTCTCTGGGCAAGGACTACGGCACTGGCCCCAGCGCCAGCGCCAGCGCATCTGGCCACGGATCCTCGCGCAAGAAGAGCGGCGGCGGATCGAGCGTGTCTTCGTCAAACAATGTCCACGCGTCATCGCCCCGGACACCAGGCAAGAACGGGCTGTTCCCACCCCGTGTGCCGAGCGGCAGCTCGTCCGCACCAAGCAAGACCTCCGCGACGGCTAGATTCCTCCGACGAGTCGCCTCGGCCCCAAACACAAAGGCCTTGCTGAACCATATGCATGGGCACAACTCGGTGCCTGCGGTCCCACCTCTACCGCCGAAAGACAAGATCCCTCCTTCGCCGAAGATCGTCATCCCCAAGGACGTCGACCTGAACGACCCGCCGTCCCTCGATACGTCCCCTGTCTCGACGCCGTTCCCGTCCGCATCTTCCTCGTCTCTCTTCCGCCCGCCAAACTCCCCCTTGAACCCCTCCTCGCTGTCCGCCACGGGCACACGCGGCGCCCGTGCCCTCACCGCCAGCTCGGCCGGCAGCGCCGTGTCCAAGATCAGAGAAGCCGCCGTCGGTCTCGGCGTGGGCACCCCGCCAAACGAACCGCATCACAAGACCGTCTTCCGCAGGACGTACAGCTCAAATTCTATCAAGGTCCGCTCCGTCGAGGTCTCGCCGAGCTCCTTTCAAAAGATTAAGCTGCTCGGAAAGGGCGACGTTGGCAAGGTGTACCTCGTCAGGGAGAAAAAGTCGGACAAGCTGTTCGCAATGAAAGGTGAGTGAGACATCGCGGCGATCCTCGCTCACACCGCAGTGTTGTCGAAGAAGGAGATGATCAAGCGAAACAAGATCAAGCGGGCACTTGCAGAGCAGGAGATCTTAGCCACCGCAAACCACCCGTTCATCGTTACCCTCTTCCACTCGTTCCAGTCGCAAGATTACCTCTTCTTCGTCCTGGATGTGAGTGGTCTCACACCCGACGTGTCGTGCTGAGTCGCGCAGTACTGTATGGGCGGCGAGTTTTTCCGCGCGCTGCAGACACGTCCAGGAAAGTGTTTGGCCGAGGACCACGCCAAGTTTTACGCCGCAGAGGTCATTGCCGCGCTAGAGTACCTGCACCTCAACGGGTATATTTACCGTGATCTCAAGCCCGAGAGTGAGTGCGGTGATCGTCGAACGACCCGTGCTGACTGGTCAAGACATCCTGCTGCACCAGTCAGGCCACATCATGCTTTCCGACTTTGACCTGTCCAAGCAGTCTGGAGAGCCGGGCGGTGCACCAGCGGGGATCAAGCAGAGTGGACCAAACGGGGTGGGTTCACTCGTTATCCAGCGGATGTAATCTGATGACCCCAGGCCATCCTGGTCGACACGCGCTCCTGCATCGCCGACTTTCGCACGAACTCGTTTGTCGGCACGGAGGGTACGTCCAACTCTAGCGGTGCCCTCGGGATACTGACCGTCCACAGAGTACATCGCGCCAGAAGTCATCAAGGGCTGCGGACACACCTCCGCAGTGGACTGGTGGACGCTTGGCATCCTCGTCTACGAGATGATTGTGAGTGACCAAACGACGAGAGGTGCACGTCGCTGACCCCGCCAGTTCGCCACCACCCCGTTCAAGGGCCCCAACCGCAATGCCACGTTTGCAAACGTGTTGAAAAACGAGGTGCTCTTCCCAGAGTCGACGCCGGTGACAAGGTGAGTGACGCGTCTTCACATCTCGTGTCGCCGTTGACCTCTGCAGCATGTGCAAGTCGGCGATCCGCAAGCTGCTCATCAAGGACGAGCACAAGCGGTTGGGCTCAAACTCGGGCGCCAGCGAGGTCAAGCAGCACAGGTGGTTTGCCACGGTCAACTGGGGTCTGCTGAGGCACATGACGCCGCCGGTGAGCTCGAGTCTCCTGGCACTTGCGTCGCAATTGACTGACCGCCCAGATCATCCCCGCCGAATCCAATGGCATCGACGCGATCAACTTCCGCACGATCCGCGACTCCAAATCCGTCGATTTCGAGCGCAGTGGCGATTTTGACGGAGATGTGATCCACGCGCACGCCGGCTCGCCTTCGGTCACCAATCCTGGCACCCCTGGGATGTTGACTCCGAAGGAGTTGCAGGGGACTACGCCGGAGTTGCCGGGGGTGTCACCGGGTCCAGGCGCAAAGACCGCGCACGACAAGGAGAAGAATCCGTTTGGGGAGTTTAGCAGCGTGACGAGAGATGTGGGGTATTTCTGAGTGGACCAGCAGGAAGCGACGGAAATGATGAGGATTGAGGTGGGATGAGCAAGGATGGTGGTACGAAGAACCACGGAGTGGGATCGAGTTTGATAGAGCGGGATGGAGAGCTGTAGATTCATTGTAGCGCCGGCATATAGGTACACGGAGGGGACACTGTCCACGTGTCGTGGGCACGGATCGCCCTGTTGTAGATAGCGTGTTGGTCAATCATTTTCGCTCCGGAGCAACGAGCCAGCCATATGCATTGTCTGCGAGCCTTTGCCATGTGGATGGAAGTCGCCGCCACACCACACAAACCGTTGTCGACGGAAGCAAATTTGCCTGACGATTGTTCAAATGTCGGAAGATCGTACCCATCTTGAGTCTTCCCTTTGCACTGTCTCTCTCGTGATCCCCTCGCCATATTCATCTACGATTGACTGGTATCGGCATTGGCGGGCATGACGAGATAACGACGAATCGTCTCCGCCCGACCACACCTTGCGATCACTCCCTTCTCTTTCCCGATCACCTCACCCGCCCCCCGCAGCCCGGGGCTTCTAGGATGAGGCCGTCCCATCTCCCCGCGCCGCCAATACCGGGAGGTCGGATCGCCCCCTCTGCGCTCATCCACGTGCTCAGTATTGTGCAGCGGGCATATGTCGTCCCGCAGCGGGTGGCTTCGAGTGCGCCAAGCCAGGCGAGGAGGAATTTGTCGGTCCTGGTCAAGAGCAAAGCCCGGTGTGAGCAAACTGTCACGGTGAGTTTCGCCTCTGAACTCGAATCCTGATCCGGGTGATCATGTCGTGCGCTCGCGGTGGAGCGGTGACCTCTGTGTTCGCTCAACTGACCCGACGTAGTCCCCGGCGAGCTCCCGATCTCGACAGAGAACCATCAGTACCCCGGCCAACGAAAAGTACCGCGAGTACGCTTCGTCCGCCCAGGCAGTGTTGGAACACGAACACGATCCGCCAGACCATGTCGACTATGACCATGACCAGCGGCACTACGTTACGAGCCAATCGTCACACGATCCACACTCCCCGTTTCCCGACGGCTCGGCACCGTTGAGCTCCGCTGGCGCTCAGCAACATCCACCCCTCACCACCCTTCCGTACCGCCTCCATCAGTCTCTACTCAGGTGGAAGCAGGTCTCCTTTACACCTGTCAAATTCCGACTGCAGTTCGAGGGCCGATCCCTCGCGCCCATGACACTTGCTTCGACCACGACGCTCTCGCAGCTCTGCTCGCTCTGGCTCTCACAAGCGACTCCCTCAGACTGGGCATGGCTGGGCGGTCAGCTCGGTCACATGGTGTCTGAGCTGACCTCCCAGTCGCCACAGTCTCCAGACCCTGACCCAGAGGTCCTCCGAGTTGGACAGGCGTTGCGGGCGTATGCCCTCGCGGTGTTGGAGCAGGATACCGACGCGAGAGCGGCCTTGTTTTCTTCGAGGGACGAGCGACCAGATTGGCAAATCAAGTTCCCGCTCCCCCTCGCTCTCCGCGCCCTGACACGGGCAAGGCTGGACGAGTGGCAACTCGCTCGACGCGAGATGGTGCAGGCGATCAGTTCCATGGTGAATCGAGACTCTGCGATCTTGCGATCGGAAGTTTCGTGCTTGAACGAATACGCCAGGCTCGCAGACGTTGCAGGGCGGGAGGAGGAAATCGTCGACCTGCTTGTGGCAGGAAACAAACGGCTACGGCACACTGTGATCTCTGGATCTCACGAGGATCCCGGCAAAACCTCAATCGCCAACTTCTTTTCGTCCGGCATTGCCCGCCTGCGCCACCCAGCAGATTGGCTCACGGCGCGCATGGTCGTCTCAGACTCAAACCCTCGATGGATAGGCAATCAGCTCGGTCCACTCTTCGTCAAGGTGTTTGCTCCCCACCCGGAACGCGCCCACGACGCGCTCTTGATCGTCCACGCCCTCCAAGCGGCCGATATCTCTGTGCCCATCGAACCCGCGCTCCGAGTGGCCGTCAACCTGTCACGTGCCGGATCACATCAGAAGGCCATCGGTTTGGTCGCTTACATTCGTGAGCAGGGCGTCGCTCCGTCGTCCGCGAATTGGTCGCGAATCCTGCGCGTGTATTCCTCGGCGGGCGACGTCGAACAGGCCGAAGCGACGTACCGGGCACTGGAGCAGACGGATCAAGTCGACAGATCGAATCGTTTCGATCTCGCCTCTGCGTACGCTGGTCGAGGCAACGTATCGGCAGTCTCGAATCTTCTTTCAACCGATTCGAGTCGACCGCTCGACCAAGACATTCGGGCTCTGCGAGTCATGCATCTGGCCAGCGTCAACGCGGTGGACGTCGAGTTGGCCAAAGTCTATTTCGACAAGATCAACGCGCTCCAACCCTCCGTGCCCATCTTCAACCGCATGATCAGCTTCTACGCCGCTGTAGCCGACGTGGACAACGCCCTCGCCACTTTCGATTTGCTCCTGGACTATGGTCTCCCCCCCGACCGTGCATCATATACCTCGCTCATCGCCCTGTTTGCCCACCGGCGAGATCTCGTGAATGCTCGCAACGTCTTTCAGGCCCTGCTCGATGCGCAGATCGACCCCGATGCGATCGCTTGGGCGGCTCTGTTGAATGCGGAAGTGGAAGCGGGCAATTGGCTCGACGTCGCATCTCGCTGGGCGACATTGCCTTCCGACATCCAGTCTCACACCTCGGTCGCCACCGTTGTCCTCAAAGCGTTTGTGCTGCTTGGGACGCCTACGAGTCAGGTGTTGGCTCTGTACCGCTCGATCAAGGAGCCGACGAAGTACCTCTGGGCCTTCGCCATCCAGTCCGCGGTCGACAATCGTGATCTCACTCTCGCAAGGGATCTCTACGAGGAGATGGACTCGACTGCCGCCGAGTCACCTCACGCGCCCAAGCCGGACGTCTACACCTTTTCGATCCTCCTCCACGCGTACATCAAGACCGACGACTCGGAGAGCGCCGGTGCAGTGTACGACGAGATGCTCAAGCGAGAGATCCTCCCGTCCAGTGTGACTTACTCGATGATCATCGACTCGTTTGCGTCCGCCAGTGGTCAGCAGTCGTTTGAAACGGCCCACGACTTTGCCATGTCGATCCACCGGCACGCCAGGGCCGAGCTGAACCGTGCGCGTGGCACCGTCAGCGAAAACCTGTTTGGCCCCCTTGTCGACGCCTCGGCCCGTGCGGGCGAAAGCGATCGTGCCAAGGCGTATTTCGATCTCGCCACGTCGACCTCGGCCAGCATCCACACGTATACCCAGCTCATGGACGCGTATCGTCGCGCTGGCATAATCGACTCAGTGCTCGACACGTGGGGTACCGCCTTCAAGATGGCGTGCGACAACACCTCGAACAAGGTGAAATCGCTGACAAGCACGACATTGGCGACGGCAACGAACACACGGGCAGATTCCGGCCGCGTTTCCGCGACGACACGCTCGCCGGACAACCTGTTGTGTTTCCCCCTCTCTGTCGTCCTCGACTCGCTGTCATCGGTCGGGAGACACGCCGACGTCCAGCGCGTGTGGTCTTCGGTCAAGGACGCTGGATTTGGTTTCGATTCGCAAAACTACAATCACTACGCCATGGCCCTGGCGCGGACGGGCGATATCGAAGAAGCGTTCAAGGTCGTCGAACGGATCCTCATCCCGCGGTGGTCCGAGATCCGAGACCGCCGGATCGCAGCGAAGCGAATGACCGCGGATCTACCGCCCGCAGAGTCGACGTCCGCTTCACCTGACGATCAGGGCGAGACGGCGATAGCGGACCTGCCCGTGTCAGCGGCTTTCAGACCGCCGAACCGTAGGCACGAGCACCGATGGGACCAATCCACGGAACCAGCCCTGGGCTGGAAGAGGAGGCAGGACGCGATCACCCTCCAGACCCTCACGACCTGGCGCCCGACCGACGTGCTGTGGAGACCGTCGTTCCTCACCATGTCGGTGCTCGAGCACGCGTACAGGCAGCTCGAGGACGCGAAATTCCGCCGCGTCTGGGTCGGTCTCCCCGCGGATGAAGGGGAGATGGAGGGTGATCTGGAGAGTGAATCCGGAGGCGCGAATGGACCAGGTCGAGCTCAAGGCGAGAGCGATGCGGCCGGGGATGATGCCGAGGTGATCACCTTCCCCAGCTTTGGGAATGCCCCGCTTCGTGACGCCGAGGGCAATCCGAAAAAGATCACCCCCAGCGCCATGATCGCCAGACTGAACAGAAAGTATTTCAAGGTCATGGCGCTCATCTCGCTGTATCGCCGGAAAAAGGCGGCGCGGTCGGAGCAGGAGCGGACGGCGAAGTGAATAGACGTCGGATCATATCCAGCATAGCATCCACTCCACAACTTGCATATCCAGTATAGCATCCACTCCACAACTTGCATTTTGTCTCATGCATAAGTTCCGAATGATCGACCAACCCCTCAAGTTCTCTGTGCTTTGTGCAACCGAACTCGAGCATGTGGGACGTTGCCCGGCAACATACGGCCCGGTGCTCGCTCTCGGCGGATTCGGAGCGTTCACGGCGGATTGTGGCAGTTCTGGTCCAGGTGACATGAGACTTTGCAGTATATAGTCCGTCCCACACCAAAGGTCTTCTTCGCCTCTTCATTCGCCAAGTCTCAAGTCTTCCCGCACTCTTATCCGCGTACATTGGTAGCACGATCCACACCATGCCTCCTCCGCTGGTCACCAACATCTACACAGCCGATCCCTCGGCGCACGTCTTCAACAACCGGATCTACGTCTACCCGTCGCACGATCGGGAGACCAAGATCCCGTTCAATGACCGCGGGGACCAGTACGACATGGTGGACTACCATGTCCTGTCGATGGACCGCGTGGGCGCGAGCACCACTGACCACGGTATCGCGATGCGGATGGAGGACGTCAAGTGGGTGAAAAAGCAGCTTTGGGCGCCGGACTGCGCGAGGGGAAACGATGGGAGGTTTTACCTCTACTTCCCTGCGAGGGATCACGAGGGTGAGTGGGGCGGGGGCACTATCCAGTCGTGATGCCAGGTGGCGCAGAGGCAGAGAGTTGCTTTGCCCTGATTGAATGAAGGCAGTGCGCCAGTCGCTCAGCAGTCACGCTGACCTCCCTGCTTACAGGTATCTTCCGCATCGGCGTCGCAGTGAGCGACAAGCCCGAGGGGCCATTCACTCCTGACCCCGAGCCCATCCCAGGCAGCTTCTCCATCGACCCTGCCTCCTTTGTCGACGAGGACGGCAGCTCGTATCTCTACTTTGGCGGGATCTGGGGCGGTCAACTCCAGTGCTACTCGTCCCCTTCCGGAGGCACCTTCGACCCGTCTCAGGACGGCCCACACGAGCCCTCCGGTCCCGGCGTCAGGGCTCTCTGCCCTCGCGTCGGCAAGCTCTCGGCGGACATGCACACCTTCGACGGACCGGTGCAGGAGATTGTCATCCTCGATGAGAATGGTCAACCCCTCTTGGCTGACGATCACGACCGACGCTTCTTCGAGGCATCATGGATGCACAAGAAGGATGGGGTGTACTACTTCTCCTATTCCACCGGAGACACCCATTTCATCGTGTACGCCACCTCGACGTCCCCGACAGGACCGTTTACCTACCGGGGCAAGATCCTCGAGCCGGTGGTGGGATGGACAACCCACCATAGTATCGTCGAGCACGAGGGGAAGTGGTGGTTGTTCTACCACGACTGCGAGTTGAGCAAGGGGGTCAGCCACCTCAGGAGCGTCAAGGTCCGGGAGATCAAGTACGACGAGCAGGGGAAGATCATCACCGAGACTCCGTGATGCACGTGTACGAGTGCTGTACGAGTACTTGTATCGTACCGTTGACAGCGCATGCATAACTTGACGACAAGACCGCGGAGGCCGGCGTCGAACGACTGAAAGGAGGTGCCGCGGTCATGATGAGGACAAAGTCGAAGCGACCGCCCAAGCGTCTTGCACGACGTCGACTGCTTCGAACAAGGGTACTTCCAAGGCGAAGGACGGACAAGGCGAAAGACGAAGGCGGAGGCCAATCTTCCCCGACTCGTGCATGGAGGGTACAGGGTATCGGTGAGCCAGCATATGCCATAAATGTGTACGCACGAGCGCAGGCATCTCTCAAATCCCCACCATCCCCACCATCGACCCAAGTGATACAGTACGAGTACACGAATAATCAACATGTCGGAGAATACCCAGGCCATTCTCAGATACGAGCTGTACGACGCATGCGACGAGTTCAAAGAGGCCTATGAGACGAGCGACAATAAGAACATAGAGGGCCATTTGTTCGGCTTGCTCAACGCCACGAACGAGGCCAATGACAAACTAGGCGAAGACAAGTTTATGAAGATCGACGAGTACTTGGCCCGATATCTCGCCTTGGCCGAGCCCTCGCCCGACCAGCCAGACTTCACCCAGTTTTCCGAGGCAAGCGTGAAAAACATGAGCTTGGGCGACAAGTGGACCTCATTCCGCCAGTCTTGTCGCGCTTACCAAGACGCGGTGGACTTGTCGGAGGAGGTGGAGGCGTCCGAGGAGGCGCAACAGATCCTCAAAGAGGAACGTGACAAGGCCAGTCTCGTCCGAAGTGTGTGGCACACGACGCTGCCAGAGACCGTCCGCCTCCTCGTTCCCTACAAGATCACCAAGGACACGCTGTCCTGGTTCGACGCCTTTCCCGAAACGCCGCCCTCTCGCGATGATCTCAACGTATTCAAGACCGAAGAAGCATTTAGCGATGCTTTCACAGATGTGGTATCTTTGGTCACTTCTTATCTGCCTGACGCTTCGTTGGAGGACATCACGAAGGTCAAAGCTCAACTCCAGGAGATTGCCCCGGAAGCCGCGGAAGGGCTCGACGAAGTGCTTCGATCTTGGGACGTAGCCAAGCGCAAGTCGGAGTGGGCCGTGTGGGTCAGTGCGCAGGCAGCCATGGATTATCTTGAGCCTTCGACGAGCTGAAGCTCCGCCCCTACGTCGCGCGCATTCACAACAAAGGATGCACGAGTATTGGAGTCATAGAACGAGTACCGTCCTAGACGTCTTGACCGTGTTTATGCAGAAGTTGGGTTAACATATTGTAGCGGTGACCTGCGCTATCGACATTGACCATATACCGTTTGACAAAGCGATGGCAGGGAGATGCCATGCAATGCATAAGCTAACCGGTACAAGAAAGCTCCTACCAGTGCCATCACTCCTCTGCATCGCTCCCGTCCATTTCAACATCGTCGTCATCTTCTTCGGAGTCACCCGTAGCCTCCGCGGTGTCCAGCAGCTCCCTCCACTCAGCCTCGAGATCGGCCAATGCCGCGGAATCTCCCCTGACCTCCCTTCGCGTTACTTCCACCGCGTCATTGGCATCTTTTGCTCTACCCGACTTGAGCAAGTGTTCCGCCAGCGTCATAACCGCCACTACCCTTTCACTAGGCGTGGTGCAGACAGATCGCCAGGCTTCGTAAGTCGCCTGTACGGCTTGCAGATCAGACCCTGCGACGGAAAGGAGCTCGAACCCTTGGCGGTAAAAGAGTGGTGAGGGGCGATATGTCGATTGGATCTCCTTCAATCGGGCGAACAAGTCGGAAGCGCTCTCTGCGGAGTGTTGCAGGTAGGCGAGTAGTAGCCGCGAGTGCAGTTCCGGAACAACGTTGCCGAGCCGCAGACTCTCACGGAGGATCTTGCGGATCATGGCTGCCCTGACTTTGAGATCGGATGCGGCATGTCGTCCGGTTGACTCCGCATTGAACCAAGCCAGCCAAATGGCTATCACGTCCTCTTGATCGCTGGGAGACAAGCCCGACCGAGTCACGGCCTTGACAATGGTCTCGAAGGCTGGTTTGGGCAAGTCTTCCCCGTGCTCGAGCTCGAGTACAAGAAGGCGACGTTGCAGGCCTGGATGAGACGGGTGGACGGCTGCGTGCGCGCGAGCGGCTTTGTAAACAGCATCGCCGTCCGCTGCGTTACCGAGCACGTCGAGGTGGAGGAGCAGCAAGGAAGGGGATGGTTTTCGAGACACTTTGGTCAGACTGGTGAGGATGGAGAGGAGGTAGTCTCTCTACAGTGGACATCAGCACTCGTCACCAGGCATAAATGGCAATGACGCACCAGATCCTTGTTGTCTCCGCAGGAATCAATCTGCTTCGCGAGCCAGCCTCCTGCCATGTCCACCCAATCTCCCGCCGTGTCCTCCTTGGACGCCTTTCTAATCTCCTTGCCGATCCCGCCCAGCTCGTCCACCAGCTCCACACCTTCCAAGACAACCCCACCGTCATCACGCCGTTTCGGGTCGTAAGGCCGATCATACAGCCCTCTTGTGAGAAGCAGGAGTCTTGCCCGCGCGGCGTTTCCTCCTCCGCCACTGCTCCCCTCCTCCAACTCGTCATAAACCACCTTCAAGCATCTCGTCCTCAGAGGACTGGGGTAAGATCGCAGCATCGTCAAGAGGCTCTCGCGGAAGGCGATACCATCCCCCTCCTCTTCTGGTGGTGCGTTGAGAGGAATCGCCTCGAGAGCCGACGTCAAAGCGTGAACCACGAGCTGTCCCGCCAATATCGCTTTCCTCGCCTCTTCGCCCTCGGGTCCAAACGCCCCTTCACCACCAATCAGCGCTTCCGGATCGCCCTCGTAGTTTGCGTGGGATCTCGGAGTCGAGCTCGCAAGATCGTTTTTGATTCCCAAGACTCGCCATCGCCGCCGGAGAGCCTCGACCCAGCCGAGCTCGAGCTTGACGTATTCCGTCCACAGATCCCGGCTGCCTGGCACCATACGAAGCCCGAGTAGCAGGGTCGTGCGCGCTGGCTGGGTCCCCTCCAAAGCAAAGCCAGTGTCTTTCTCCTCGGATGTGGAAGGAAGGTCGAGAGTGGACGTAGAGGGGATGGCAGAGCGAGGGAATGGTGAAGAGGGATGGAGATGGTGATACGACGAGAGGAGGTACAGCGTTGGAGATAGAGGGTGATGCTGAAGTGCGCTGAAGACAATTTAGCGAGAAGCAACACTTACTGGCTCGGAGAGCTACACACCTGTTCAGCCCCTTCGCTACCACCTTGCGCATGCCCTCTCGACTCGCATACTCGACGTACGCCAGCCAAACCGCCAAATCGCCCGGGAACTTCTGCGTAGCCCGCTTGAGGATGTACAGCACTCTCCGGGGTAGTGAGAACGTCGAAGCACTCGGCGGCGGGGGGTTGCGATCGTATCCTGTTCCGTCCATCAGTCTCTTCTCTGCGACCGTCTACTTTCAAGCGGCGCTCGCGCCCGCGCTCACCCAATCGTTTCCACCGCACTCGCCGCAGCTTTTCCAGATTGATCTCGTATTCTGCATACTTGAAGAAATCCTCCTTCCGCGTGACCCGGCGGACTAAGGACGTCTCCAAAGCCGTTCGCCGCCGAGTGATCTGATCGATCTCATTCTGTGGCAATCAGCTCCTGCGCAGGGAATCGCTCTGGTCTACGTCGAGAGGTGCATGGTGACTGACCTTTGAGAAGAGCCCCTTCTCGTGGAGGTCCTTGAGCTCGGGAAGAGTCGATTCGAGCTGGAATTGGACCTTCTCCATCTTTCAGATTCGACTCTGTGAGCCTCGGGAACCTCTCCAGTAGCCAAAGTACCTATCCGGGTTGAAGCCGAGGAAGAAGAGATGGAAGACTAGGGTATGCCAGCAGCAACACCACCAGCAGAAGACCCAACTTTTTGCGACACCATGACGTGGCTTTTTTGATCCCGTCGCAAGTGAGCTCTGCCAAAAGTCCTGGTGTCTCCTCCTCAACCTGCATCTGTCTACCTCTCCGTCCTTGCCCTCTGCTGCGCCAGACCCCATCGTAAGCAACGCACACCTCATCGACATGCAGTCAAGAACCGTCGCACGCGCCGCTAGAGCCGGCTCAGAGACCGCCCGACTCGGTGCCGTTCGCGCCTCGTCTTCGTCGGCTGGGCCCTCGACCGACCGTCTCCCCTCCGACCCCTCCTCCAGCCGATCCCAACCCAAACTTAACCCGGCTCTCCGCTCCCTCGTTGAGCTCCACCACACCTCTTCCACCTTCCTCCACGATGCCAACCAGGTGCCTCACGGTTTCGAGAATGCGTTCCGACACACACTCCCCCCGACTTTCTCGCGATACGACTCGTGGGCGAGCGACGTGCACGCCAACCGTTCCGCCCGGGGCGTGGGCGGTGTGGAATCCCTCACTGCCCGCGCATCTCCCAACTCGACGGGCGGGATGCTGGCCCGAGGCAGATCCGCGACACCCGCCAGGATGATCAACGCCGTCTGGAAGGAGAGGCAGACAAACTGGTCAGAGCAACAACACGGCGGACAGCTCCTCGAGTCGGAGAGGGAGTTGAGGGTCAAGGAAGCGCTCTACGGGACGTGGGAGAGGGGAGGCGTGGGAAAAGTCGACCCGGCGCTGGATGGTGTACTGGAGTTGGTCGAGGCCAAGGGCACGACTGTCGAGGAGTACGCCCGGGAATGGCTCCGGCGCGAGAAGGATTAGGGAGGCGCAAGCTTAACCTCGAGTGGCGCCGGTGGAGACCAAGGGAGCTGATCTGGCTCCAAACCTATGCCATCATGGCCCTGCGCACAGATGATTATATGTATCCTGCATACGAACCGAACCGCGTCTGCCATATCACGATGTGAGAGCGATGCGAGAGGCGGTTGGCCCATGTCTGATATGTTCCACGTCCGAACCCGTGAAGCCACGATATGGTCCGCTGATTCCGCCTTCCTCAGCGTCTCCCTGGGACCTGCTGCACTCGCTTGTCGCCCTTCTCCATCCGCGCACGAAGCTTGGCCTGCTTCTTGGACTCGCCGTCCTGCTGCTTGGCCTCCTGTGGTGTGCCGTTGGCTTCGCGCGGCGCACTGGACCCGAATATTCCAGGGAGGACCATGGCCAGGATCGGTCGGAAGGTGGCCAGGACCTTGTACAGCCCAAGACCGGGGATCTGCGAGGTTTGTCAGTGGCGAGTGTAAGAAAGGATCAAGGGGCCGGAGGGGCAGCCTGGGCGTCGTGGACGTACGAGGAGCCACAGCCACCATGCGCGGTCACCGAAGATAGCGCTCGCTCCGACGCAGAGCCAGGTGCCAATGAGGCTGTACCGTCAGCTCGGACGCAAATGGGGACCACTTCATGATCGGACGCTGTTGCTGGCCGACGTCGGGCGGAGGAACATCGTGCCAAAGTGAAGAGCGTCAGTCGGATCCGCCCACTCACACATCCCAGGCAAACTCGATGATACCGCCCGCATCCAGGTCCTGCTCGACGACGAGCTGACCGCTTTTGTCCTTCCTCGGCGTCCCGATGGCAACAAACCACCTCCAAATGGCGATCGTGAGCGAGTAGGTGACGGCGTGGACGATGAGAATCTTCTTGCTCGGCACGAAGGTCCGCGAGGTGATGAGCGATGCCAGAAATCGGAATATGATGCTGAAGATCTGAACCGAGTCATGGTGTCAGCATTCATGATGCTTGGACGTGCGCTGACAGACACGTACAGTGACAAGACACATCCTCCAAGGGATGAGCATTAGATTCTCCTCATTGTTGCGCGCTATGCGCTTGGTCGACGCGTTGGCCTGCGGTTCGGCATGTCAGCGACTGATTCAGCGTATCTCTACGGCGGGCCAAGCAGGCAGAGGTACACGCCAAGGGCGACTGACCATGATACGTGATGGATATTGCTGTGCAGTACCTGTTTGCGCAGATGACGACGGGGAGTAATGAGTGGGATGAGGTTAGCTAATGAGGCGAGAGAGATGTTGCCGGATATAGGCGGCGCCGCGCGGGAGCAAATGGCTCTACAACGTGTTTGACTGGGTTTACTCCCCTTGACTTTACTTTCTCTTAGCTTTACGCCTGACACCCCTTCGCGTCGACGCGCTGCCCAATGACACAGCATGATCGCAAGGACAAGCTAGCAACACGTCCACTGAATGCGTCAGATCCCTGTCGCCGATCCCGGACCCTCCGATGTGGCACCTCACCGCTCCGTGGCACATCGTCTTCCGCACCTCAGCTGTTTCACAGAGTCAAGCTCTCCTTCAACCTCGTCAGACTCGCAGAAGGCCACTGCGAGTAGACGCAGTATACAATTGAAAATTTGCCTCAAAATGTTTGGGCGATCTTGGCCGAGTGGTTAAGGCGTTGGATTTAAGGGACACCCTTTTGTCTCCCAATAGGATTCATCCTGCGAGAGTTCGACCCTCTCAGATCGCAGCTTACGTAAGATCTTTTTGTCTCGCGGCCCCTCCATGCTACCTGCACTTGGTTTGTTGCATCGAATGCGTCGGAAGACGCTTGAAAACGGTGATGACGACGAAGATGGAGTTGGATGGGCAGAGTGCCACACTCGGTGCCAAAATGAAAAATAATTATTTGCTCCCGGCGGCGTGGCGGTTTCAACACATTTCGTTTTGGTGGAGGTTGCCCGACTCCTCTGTCGTCGTCGTTGTGTTCAGCAGACCACATGCGGCTCTCCCTCACCACCCTCAAACAATCCTCCTCGTCGAAACAATGGCTCTCCCGCCAGTCCCGCGATCCATACGTGAACGCCGCCTCTGGAGCGAGTTCCGGACCGATCTTCCGCGCGCGCTCGGCACACAAGCTCGTCTCCCTCTCGGCGCGGTACCCCTCGCTCCTGCGACCGGGGAACCTGGTCGTTGATCTCGGAGCGGCGCCGGGCGGGTGGAGTCAGGTCTCGGCGCAAAAGCTGCGTGGGAAGGGGATGGTCTGGGCGGTGGACCTCCTGGGTATGGAGAGCGTTCGGGGGGTGGAGGTGATTCGGGGGGATTTCCTTTGTCCGACTGTCCAGGAGGATTTGAGGCTCCGGATCGCGGCGTATCGAGGATCGGGCCGGACAGAGGGGGGAAAGCTTGGACCGGCCGACGGAGAGGAACACTCGGGATTGAGAGACACCAACAATGACGCCGACGCCCTGGCGGTGGACACCGTGCTGAGCGACATGATGGCGCCGATGTCGGGTGTCCGGCTGCGGGACGTTCAGGCGAGTCTGGACCTCGTCATGGCTGCCACGACATTTGCGAACAAGGTGCTCCGCCCAGCGGCGCCGGGCGAGGAAGCGGTGGGGATGGGAAAGGCAAAGGTCTACCCGGGCGGCAATTTGGTGTGAGTGGTTTCACCTGGATACGGACCGGACTCCTACATCTAGCTTCCCCGCGCTCTCGCAAACTCTACAATGCGCTTGATGATAGCGGGAACTCGCCTCCGCGCCTCGGGCATCGTTGCTGACGCATACACACAGCATGAAGTACTTTGCCCATCCGGACCTCGACGCGTTCAGGAGAGAGGAGCTCGTGCCCCGGTTCGCAAAGGTCGCAGTGGAGAAGCCCAAGGAGTCCCGAGCCGGTACGTCGCGGGTGTCTTGACCATCCTCTCTGCGATTCGTGGTTGACGGGTCTTGCGCAGAATCCAGCGAGGCCTATTGGGTCTGCCTCGGATTCAAAGGAGGCGCGTGATCCGCTCCTCGTTTCTCGGCAACGCAACGGCATATACAGCATCACTCGCACACACCGCCGCGGAGGGATCTGCGCACGTCATGCGAGTGCAAAGCATGATCGGCCTCGAGACCGAACTCGAGCTACTACCACTCACCAGCCTATCGTCCTTGCGACTGCTTCTTGATCTTCCGATCCATACATCTGTGCAAGATGTCGGATATGGGGCGAGATAGATGCCTCTGCCCTTTTCAAGGTTGCTCGAAATCCTTTGGCCGGTACGAGCGGCTCCAGCGACACCTGCTGGCATGCCGTGGGTATCTCGGACCGCTCGCATTCACCAGCGTTGGCTGACGAGAACAGACGCTTCGCCCTCTCGCCATCGCGAGGTCCTGCCTGGGAAGTCCAACGCAAGCGACACCCACGCCAAGAACGCAAAGAGAGCTTCATATGACGATGGCGGCGTTGGCGAGGCTGCGCAACCTGCGGTGTCGTGGAAACAAGCGGTGAAGCGGAGAAAGAGGCAGAAGCCCACCAAGAAGCTGTACGTCCGGCACGCCTGACTTGTGCTCGCTGCTGGACTGACACTGCAGATCCGGCCAAGCTCGTGCTCCGGGCGAAGGCCCCCCTGCTCTACCCCCTCAAAAGCATACCCCGTTGGTCATTGACCTGCGCACTCCTTCTCCCCCTCCCACCTTGATGTGTAGCACCGATCTGCGCGACACACCCATATCGAGTGCGACTAGCCACTCCACCAACCGCGGCCTCTCGCGCGTGCCAACATGGGTCACCAGCCCAGCGTCGGTCTCTCGTCAGCCATCCCCGGCTCAAGACCTCATTGACGAGCTGGACAGCGACAGCGAGGTGGAGAACGAGTCAATCCCCCCTCTCGAGGCGCGCGAATATCATGTCCAAGAGAAGCCTGTCGCCGCGATCAGATCTGGAATCGCCGAATCGCCATTCGATCGGCTAGGAGGGATATGTCGGCGTCGGCCGATCTCACTATCGCCTGATCCGCCAGTCGAACCCCAGCAAGGCTCCTCCGCATCACAAGGTACATCGCGCCAGGTCCGCCGGCAAAGTTTTCCCCTGTCCGACGATTCCGACGACGGCGTCATCGTCAACGTTTCGCAGCCTGCTCATATCGTATCGCGGGGTTTGTATTGCCCTCCGGCTTTTGAACCGTTCCTGCGATTTGCTTTCGACACGCCCCCGCCGGACGGCTTCGTCTCTGCCAAGACAACGATCGAGGGCGGGGCTTCCGATGCAAGAGTCGATCGCGACGACATCGATCATGGGTCGGCGTCGACCCTTGCTATGACTGCCGTGGAGGATGTCCACCCGAGACCGGACTGCCGAGTCGATGTTAATGAGATCGACATGGACAACCAGGATGGCCGGAAAGACATCCTCATCTCGCCGGATCTCGATCACGCCGAAAAGTCAGAGTCAGTCGGGGAACAACGCAGTGTCTCCCCTGGGAGCAATCGCGATGACCTCGAAGGGGCGAACAACATCCCCCAAGTCGATTGCGAGACAAACTACGTCGGATCAGGCCCTCGCGCCGGTTCTCTGGCTGGACCTTTCACCCCCGCCTCTCGCTCGTTTCACACAGCTTCGGAGCTGGGTACTCCGCTCTCCGCCTCAATCGTCGAGCACATTCTCGGCGACTTCAAGGCGCACAACCATCCCCACAGTCCAGCACGGGCTGGCCATCTCCACTCGGACGTCATACTCGAAACGGCCTCGTCAATCTTTCTCGCCATTGGCAGGGCGCTCGACGTGCTGGTCCGCGCGAGGTCTGCATGTCAGTGCGACCAGTCGGGTGGGCGACGCTCGTCCCAAGAGATCTTGTCGAATTCGTTGGAGCTGCCGGAAACGGCGCCGACGACGAAGCAGCATCCGGAGAGGATCACCTGAGTGAGGACAGACAGCGAGGCAGAGGTGCGCAGAGACGTGGCCGGCCCAGTGTGGAAGAGTATGCGGAACGAGCCTGATACAATCATCGCTATGCACCTACATTACTAGCTCTCCATTTCATTGCCTTGAAGCATCGGATCGGTCAGAAAGTGAGGGAGAGGGGAAACGCCCCGAGACACGGCGTATGGGCATTATATGCATAACTGCCTTTCTGCGAATTGCGATGAATCCGTCGAGGTGTGCACAGTGATCATGTCCTCTGTTTTTCGATCCCATACGCAAGTGTACGAGCGCGCAATGAGCCGCGCGAGGTTTTCGTTTGAGCGGGCCGAGTTTGAGCGGTGCTGCGGGTGTAAGCACCGATCACGAAAAAGCCAACCCTCGTGCAGGTGCCAAAGCCAGGCAATCACTCACGTCCGACGATACGTGAGACCCCACTTACGCTTACGCCTCGGTGGCCTGCTCGGTCGCCTCGGCGGCCTGCTCCCTCTCGATCGGCTTCATCTCATTGGCAATCTTGGCGGTGATCTTGCGGTCGCCAACCAAGCTTCCCTCGACCTTCTCCACCGCCTCCTTCTGCTGGGCCGGGTCCTCGACCTCGACAAAGCCGAAACCCTTGGAAGCGCGGAAAGGTCGGCTACCGGGCTTGCCGCGACGCACGCCGTGGATGACCTTTGCCGACTTGACGGTGATGGAGAGGTTGGTGAAGATCGCGGCGAGGGCGTCGTCGTCGACATTGAACGGGAGGTTGGCAACGAAGATGGTGTTCTGGACCCGACCGTCAGCGTGTGAGTTTCATCACGAAGCTGTGCCGAGCACCCGGCGCGACGCGGCTCACCTGAGACTGCTCGCCAGTGAGCTCGAGACGAGGCGCGCGGGGCTTGCGCTCGCGCTTCTTCTTCTCGGTAGTCGCCGCAACCCCGCCCTCACCCTCGCCCTCGGCAGCGTCGATGCGAGCCTCCTTGGGCTTGCGTGCGCGGCCCTTGGGTTTCGGCGCGACGGCGTCGGAAGCCTCGCCTTCGACCTCGGCGCCGGTCGCTTCCTCGCCCTCCTCCGGCAGCCTGCGGCGGGGCTTCTGCCAGACGCGTCAGATATTGCACCTTCCAATCGGACCAGTCTTGGCACGGGACGCTGGCTCGAACTCACCCTCGCAGACCTCTTCTTCTTGGGCTTGCTCTCGGTCGCAGCGGGCTCAGCCTGTGCGGGCGCGGCCTCTCCCTTCTCCGCCGCCCGAGCAGCCTTCTCCGCGGCCTTGGCAGCTTTGGCCTCCTTGCGCTTCTCGTCCGCGGCGTTGCGGCGCTCCGCGACCTCCTCCTTGGACCTCGCCAGCTCGAGAAGGATCTTGCGGCCGTCGAACTCTGTTCACATCGATCAGCACGAGCCCGTGGCGTCGGCGCAGCAACGCTGTGGGTCGAGCGAACCAGACCCACCTTGGTCGTTCAGCTGCTCAACCGCCTTCTTGGCGTCGGCCTCGTCCTTGTATGATGCAAAGGCGTATCCGGCGGGGCGCTTGCCGAAGCGGAGAGGGAGGGCGACAGACAGGCTGACAAAGTCAGTGTCACGCCATAAACAAGGGACAGAGGACAATGTAGAGTAGAGAGATCAGGGATAGGGAGTAAGACGCACAGCTCGCCACCGGCCTTGCCGAGGAACTCGCGAACCTGCTCCTCGGTGGTCTGCGACTGTCAGATCGGTACCTCGCATCTCGCGGCTCGCATAGATCGGACATACCGAGTAAGAGAGGTTGCCGACGTAGACCTGTGAGGTGTGAGCCAACGCGCCCTTCCGGTCTGTCCAGTCGCGACTAGCCAGTGCACAGGCATCGTTGCCATCTCAAAGCGCTCGAGGCGGGAGCAGCCCCGGGCCACGAGTGATGCGCCGCGAGCCATGAACCGCGAAACGTGCAGCGTCAAGCACTCACCCTGAAACCCTCGTCCTCGTGAGGGATCGCGGGCTGGGCAGCCTCGGGAGCGGTCCCGTTCGTTGTGTTCTCAGCGGACATTGTGTGTCAGTGTTGGAAGTCCTCCAGAACAGAGGTAAAGGACAGCAGGGGTCGTGCGATCGGCGTGACGTCGGGTCGTGTGCGCGAGTCGGCGAGTCGTTGGGTCGTTTGGAGCCGCGTCGGTGGGCCGAGGGGGGAAGCTCCGATGGTAGGATGCGAAGGGGAGTGGGACGGGATGTGACCTGTGAGCTGGTACGCTCTGGTATGTGTGTGTTGGCTCTGGTAGTCGTGAAGAGCGTGAAGAAGAAGGAAAGGAAAGGAAGGGAAGGGAAGGGGGAAGAAGCTGGCTGGGAGCGAGTTGCTGGGGTGGCCGCGGTGGAGGGGCAATCGGGTGGCGGCGACGGTGTGTACGGCGTTATGGTCAGTGTGGCGCACTCCAACTCGTCATGACCACAAGTCAAGTGGACCATACAATCCCTGTATTGTCCTCTCTCTCTGTCTCTCCTTGGATCATCCATAGACTCACCTCAGCCAGGTGCAACCGGCAGCACCTCCCCCATGTCCTCTCGTCTCCCTGTAGGCCTCGGGCAGCTCGCTCGGCAGATACACGCCCGTCCACACCTCCCGACTACCCTCCCCCTTCGACCCTTCCTCACTTCCTCTCCCTCTCCCTCTCCCTCGACCGTCGCTTCCTCTTCCGCTTTCCGCCCAATACACACCGGGACCACCGCGTCCGCCTCTCGTCCACAGCTCCCAATCAAAGCCGCCCAGAGGCTGTCCTCCCACTTCGCTCATCTCCTCTCTGCTCCACCGAGAATACCTCACCCCCTCCACCGGTCCTTCCCGGGAGTAGGACTGCGATCGTTCTGGACCTCACGACCATGGTCAGTCCGGCAGACGTACTTCCCCAAAGGGTCGGGGTACGGGTATGGGGGTGATCCTCGTGGAGGAGGCGGAAGCTGGTGGAGCAATTTCCGGCGGCGGATCGATCGAATGCCCGAGATGTATGTGGTGAGTGCGGCGTCGCGATGTCTGCAAGCGGACAAGTAAGCGAGCGAGCAGGCCGCTGTCCATGTGTCGGACACCTCTTGTAGCGGCTTGACAAACATCCACGATACCCTCTATCGGCTGCGTTGATATCGCGCAGACTTGACTGACTCGGTGCGTCAGATCTACGGCTTGATCGGAGTCAACGTTGCCGTCTTCCTACTATGGCAATACGCCGTCCAGTCATGGCAGCGCTTCCGCGATCCGGCGCTGTATCAATGGCTCACCAAGAACTTCATCCTTAACGAGAACAACATCATGGCCGGGCGGATATGGACGTTGCTCACGGCGTGTTTCTCGCACTCGAGCGGGTCACACATATTCGTCAACTGCCTGGGGCTCTACTTCGTCGCTCCCGCCGCGGCGGCTCTGGTGGGGTCGTCGGCCTTCCTGGGATTATATCTTGCTGGTGAGACCGCCAGTCACCCCCTTACCCCTCCCGATGCCACTCGACCTGCCCACCTGCACCCGGACCGAGTCGACCGGATCTACCGCGTGACGACAGGATTGCTCGCTGATCATCGTCTAGGTGGAGTCCTCGCTTCCCTCACGTCCCTCTCGTGGCACCGCCTACGAGGCGATCGATGGCGAGGCTCCGAAGGTGCCTCGGGAGCCATCTACGCTTCGTTGGCATTCTACGCCGCCCTCTTCCCGAACACTACTTTCCTCCTGTTCTTTGTGGTTCCCATGCCAGCGTGGGTCATGGTCGGCGGCATCTTTGCGGTAAGTCGAGTCGAGTCGAGTCGAGTCTCAACTCTTACCATCCTTATCCTTCCATCGGCTCATTCCCGTCATCGTCCCCACCCCTGCGCGCTTGCTCGCTCCTCTCGCGGAGGCACCTCGTCCTGCTTCTGCCACTCCACCGCGGGGGTAAGACTGAGCCATAACGCAATGCCGGGCCGAGCCGTGCCGTGCCGTGCTGATCCCAATACAGTACGACGCGTACTCTGCCATCTTCCGCCCCGAGTCCGGAACTGACTCGGCGGGACACGTCGGCGGGATCCTCGCGGGACTGGGCGCGGCGATGATGGTCCGCCGAAGGGGTCCGCGCGCGTTCAGGAGGTGGTGAGGACGGCGAGGACGTCGGTCATACGCGCCGATCCCTGGTATCACTGTACTTTCTCATGTGGGGAGAGATATCCCCGCGTGCACACACCTCATGCACTGTATCTCAGCCGGCGCGATGATAAGTTCGTGCCCCGCATCCTCGCGCATCCTCGCGCATCCTCGCGCATCCGTTGTAACTCCCAATCGTTCCTGCCGCTCGCGGACAAACCCGACACGACCATACGACCCAACTCGACGCCTCGACGCAACCAGTTGATGGGAATTGGGATCGCATTCAGCAATGCAGATGCTAACACTGGTATGACTGTAAACCCTGGAACATCCGTTGAGCCTGAGACAAACGACCGACACGACACGCCCATCGCCATGGACCGACCCTCATCTAATCCTTCACCCACCACCCTCCGTCCCAACCCTCCTCATCCCCATCTCACCCGCACTCTATTTCAGAATCTTCGCCTTCTTCTTCCCTTGCACCACGGCTGCTTTTCTCTCCGCGAGCTTCTGCTTGTTGGCATTGGCATTCAGCCTCTTCTTCGCCGCCACCGCTCCTCCGACCTTTCCGACCACCGCTCCTCGCTTCCTGCCTCCTGCCACAGCTGCCTTCTTGGCTGGTGCATCCTTGGCTCCAGCTCCCGCCGCCACGCCCTTCTTGGCTTTCGCAGCTGCCGCACCCGCACCCGCACCCGCACCGGCGACCTTGCCCTTCTTCGCCTTGGCCCCTGCCTTCGCCTTCGCCCTGGCCCCGGCCTTTGCCTTTGCGCCGTTCGGAGCCTTCTTGGCCATCGCTCTATCCGCCATCTTCCTTGCGCCCATGGCTTTAGCCTGCGCGTCGATCTGCGCGGCCCGCTCTTTTGGGTCTTTTGAAAGACGGTCCTTTGCCCGCATGTCGGATTGTTGGTCGCTGGCGTCGGATCGGTCCTTGGGCTGTTCGAGCTCGGTATCTCGTTCCTGCTCAGTAGCCGGGTCTTCCGCTCGAGCCTTGTCCTGAACCTGCGCCTTCTCTTCGACCGGCTTGTCGACTCGTTTCGCGTCGGCGACTCTTCCATTGACGTTGACATTGTCCTTTGCTTGCACAGGAGCAGCAGCGGCAGCCGGGACCGCTCCAGCCTTTCGCTTGATCTCGTCCTGCTTGCCTTCCTTTGCCGGCACCGTGTCCTTCTTCCCACCAGCAAGCCCATTACCATCGGCAGTCTTCTTCATACCCGCAAGGACCGCCGCCTTCCTCTCCGCTATCTTGGCTTTGGCCTTGGCCTTCGCGCCCGCAGGTTTCTTCGGCGTGTCGACCTTCTTTGCGGCCGCGTCCTTGGCTTGACCCTTGTCAGCAGGTACCGGCGCCTTGTTGGCCGGTGGCGCGTTCTCAACGGGCTTCGCTGGCGCCGGCGCCTTCTCAACGGGTTTCGCGGGCGCTTGGGCGGGGTCGACGGGCTTTGCCTTGGCCGCAGCCACAGCTGGCTTTTCAGGCTGGTTGTCCGCCATAGGTTTCCCAGCCATGTCCTCCGATGCTTTCTTGGGCGCATTGGCGATGTCTTCCGAACCCACAACGGAGTCGAACGCTGCAACTTGCTCCTTCCCCACCTTGCCGCCCATTGGGATCTGCAGTTGATCGTCCATCTCGAGCAGTAGCGCCTCGGCGTCTTCGTCGAATGCCGATTCGTCGTCGTAGTACTCCTCGGCATATTCGGTCTCGGGGAACTCTTCCGTGTCCTCGGGACCCATGTCGTTCGGCAGGGGCGACATGTCGTTCGGCAGAGGCGCGGAAATGTCGTCCCACTCGATGTTGTACTGCTCTCGTATGGCTTCGTCGAGGTAGTCGGTTCCGTGAGCTGCCTGGATCGCCGCGCGGACTTCTTCGGGCGAAGCGCCCTTGGGGATCGCACCTGGCGCGCCGGCCTTGACCCCAGCCTTGGCCTTGTGCTTGCCGATGCCGTTGTCGTTGACCTTGACCTTGTCGTCGAGTTCGGGCCTTGCCATTGGCTCTGGCTCGATCGGCATGTCGAAGCCGAGACGCTCCTCGGTCGGTTTGGCGTCGACGACGGGTTGGTCGTATCCGACATCCTTGGGCACGACGACATCTTCGTCTTGAGCCTTCTTGACCTCCGGCTTGGCCTGCGGGGCCGGCACCACGGGCGCAGCGGGCGCAACGGGAACAGGTGCCACGGGTTCCACAGGCTGAACAACCCTGGGCTTGACTTTGGCGTTCCCCTTGTCGGCGGGAGCGTCCTGTCGAGGGGCTGGCTGCGCGGGTCCAACATGAGGAGGGTGGATGGGTGTGCGTCGACGACGAGCGCCGGGGAGGAGCTCCATGTCCTCGAAGCGGCGCTGAAGACCGCCCTCGGCGTGCAGGAGGGTGAGTTCGTCCGAGCCGCCGACAGTGTCAAAGTCGAAGAGGACGTTGGGGACGGTACGGCGGCCGGTCAGGTGCATGAGGAGGGACTGGATCTGGAGCGTGTCGGCTGCGGCAGAGGTCAGCACGGGACAGACGCGATGCGATGCGAGCGAGGAGAGGACGGGGACATGGAAGCGGAGTGCGCTAGTGATGAGACGGGGCGGATACGCACGGCGCTGATCCAACTCGACGACGAAGGGCGCCGGGGAGACGTGGTACTTTTCCAGGATCGACTTGGCGTTGCGCGAGTATGGGCAGTAGCTCTGATGAAGATCAGCGAGTGTCCGAGATTCCTATCTCCAGCAGCTCGCTCACTTTGGAGAACACGACCACGCGGTACCTCTTCTTTGCAAAGTCTGCCCAGCCATCCTCAAAGATCCACTGGCCCTCGTCTCCCGGGTCGATGTCCTCGAGCAGCCTCTCCATGCCCCTTGCGCCGACCTTCTTGAGGTAGTTCTTGGTCGGGACCTCCCAGTCTTCCGGGATCAACCCACCCTCCGCGATCCACCAGATGAGCGCACGCAGGCTACCCATGTTGTTCTGGTGGATGACATCCGCCCTGTGCGCCTTGATCTCCTCCTCCGCCTTGATCTCCTCTGCCGTCAACGGTTCTGCCTCCTCGTACTGCTCCCAGAACAGGTCGTCCTCTGCGATGAGCTCGTCCTCGTCTTGCGTCAACAGCGACACGCCGTTGTTGTCGCCCGCGCCGTCCTGGCCGATCTGAGCGACCTTCTTCCCCGACTTGGCCTTCGCTCCTGCTCCAGCGGCTGCACGTCCGCCCGCTCCCGCTCCGGGCTTGAAGGGTGTTTGGTCATCCCGCGCATAGAGGTGCGGTTTCGACGCGTCGTCGAGGGAGACGTGCGACGAGTGCGGCGAGTAGAAGAGGAAGAAGCACGCGAGGATGGTCGTCACCAGCACGAGGGGGACGATGTGTCGCTCAGCTCGCGCTTTGAGCTTGTACGACAGTCGTCGCGCTGTCCGTCCCGGCGATCCGGGCGCGGTGGTGAGCGGAAGGACGGGCGAGCCAGGCATGGTCGGCGAGAACCCCAGGTTGGAGGAGAGCTTGGACACCGTGACAGAGGAGAGGGAGAACGCGCGTCGAGCTGATGTCGACGGGATCGAGATGGAGCTTCCACTCGAAAGCGGCCCGTACATGGGTCAAGTGGGTCGAGTGGGCGAGTCGGTCGTATCGGTCGACTCGGTCGAGCCAGGTCGAGTCGCGGGAGGAGAATCGACAGTGGTGGATGCGGATGTGGATGTGATGTGATTGTGGGCCCGTCTGATGCGGAGAGCGGATCGAACCAGATCAGGAACAAACACAACGGAAGGAGGATGGGGAATGATCTGTCGGTCGTTGATCGTCGATCAAGCGACGAGGTGTCTTGTGGTAATGTCCTACGATATGGTCCAGGTGGTCACAGTCGATACGCGCGAAGCCTGCTTGCTTGGCGGGCCGAGTCGCGTTCGGTGCTAAAAGAGTGTGGGTGGTGGGGTGGTCGTGGTCGTGGGTCGCCAGAGTTGGAGTTAACCTTTATAAAGTGCACCTTGTAGGGTGACTTGACTTGCGCGACCTCGACACGATACGCAACGGGTCGAAACCTTGGCTCGAGACCGAGACCGACGGGATGGGTGAGAGGTGACTTGGTGAGAGTACGAGTCGCTGAGGGATCAACAAACACGGCACGACTGTCGCAACGCGGACCGAGTCCGGACGCCTCTTTGTCCGTCGGATGGTCTATGGTCGTGTCGTCCGACGGGTTGACAGCGGATGGGACGGGTACCGGCGCAGACGTTCGTGTTGATCAACGGGTACTCCGACGGGGTGCGGTTTGGTGACGGGCGTCTTGGCGTTGAGGATACGATACAACGACACACCGTGAAGGCGTGAACCGATGAACCGATGGATGGGTTGAGTCGGAAGATGACTGTGACGGCGAAACCGAGCCTCGAGAGTCGACCTTGACTCCACAACAAGTGGAAGCGAAGCCACGACTAGGAACTAGGGCCAGCCGTAGTGACTAGTGACCAGAGCAGCGAGAGGGAGAGCTAGAACGAGAGCCAGAGCGAGAGGCAGGAAAGAGAAACAGAAAACAGGCATTTCCCATGTTGGTAGGACACGACGTGGGATTAGCGCGGAGTGTAGTCGTTTTGGTTTGGCACTGGATTCATTCATTTCACTCGATTCATTCATTCCACTGTGCGCGCTTCGCCTCTGCTCCTCTGTCCTCTGTCCTCTCCCAGTCTCCCAGTCCTCCTGCTGCCCCGACCCTGATCCTTGGGCGCACGCCACAACTGTTACATTCGTTGTTGTCTCTCCCCAACTCGCCCCGGGCGCTCCGCCGCACAACGAATGGCACAGAACGCTCGCTCAGCGTTTCCGCGCCGGCCCTCCAAGCCACCACTTCGCAATCCCTGAGAACCGTCCACCACGGCGTCGCCCTCTGACCCTCGCCGTCGCTCGCCGTCGATCTCCCGCTCCAGCACCGTACGTGGGGGAGTCTAACCTTCCCATGCAGTCACATCCCAACAGCTCCGGTTAGGGACCCCAGAAGCCCCTGCCCACCAGGACAAGGGATGAAACGCCTCTACTCGGCTTTTGGCGATGCAGCCCAAATGCAATAGCTGAGGCGCATGATATGGAAGTTCACCTCCACCCGGCAGCGTGACACCGCAAGTCCCGTCGGTCACAGCGGTGTGCATCGGCGTCTCACCGCCTCTCAACGACCCTGCCTACCAAAATGCTCCGGCTCAGATCCGAGCAGCTAGTGCTGGCATGTGACAATCCACAGACATGGTACACAGACACGTCGGGTATCTCAACTTGCCAAGCTGTTTGCCGAAAGTCAAGCTCCGAGGTTGTTTGTGGTTCTTCCTCGATTCCGGTGCAAGTTTTTCAAGATGAATACAATGCGGATTCGAGGATGAGGTGAGACGCGGTGCTCACTTGACCATGGATGTCGCCTGCGAATGCCCGAATGAGACCCGCCCTTGAAATTGACGAGTCATGCAACGCCCCTTGCAGCCGAACACATCGATATCGACGTGATTGAACCACTACGAGTCGTAGCTTCGAGACAGGCCGCCTCCTTGTCAACGCACCATCCTGGGTAATGGTACCGCAACAAAGTAACGGTGTAAACAGGGTCTCGTCGTGGCACAAGAAACGGCGGCCACATTGGCGGCGCCGCTACTTCGAGCGAAGGCTTCTGGCCCTGAGGGAGAGCGACAACCTGCGTCGAGCTTGGGCCGGGTAGGTTCGGAATTGTGACTCTGAGACTCTGCGCAGATACGACACGCATGGAGCCTTGGTTGCCCGTCAAGCTGTACGGAGACCCCCTAGCGGGGTGGTTGTGGCTGTTCGTCCGCAGAGAGTCAGGTTTGGGACACACTGCACCACTGACACGTTACGGTCTCGGACGTCTCGGTCGTCTCGGTCGTGTCGGTCGTGTCGGTCGTCTCGGTCCGTCTCTCTTGATCGTCTCGATCTCTCGTGCGCATCGCGGTGCGGTGAACGGTTCGACCTCAGCGTGACCGGCCCCCTGGCCCCGTCGCCGAGGGACAAGGGCAAAGGGCAGAGGGCAGGGACTGCCGGACGTGTAACGATGATCCCTGATCTGATTTCTGATTCCTGTAAAGGCGATAAAGCCTTAAAAGTGCTCGCTCGTCCCGGAGAAACCTTTCGGAACTTCATCGGAGGATGGCACGCGTGTCTCCTTCGCGCGGGTTCCCAACACTTGACGCGCTGCGGAGTCAGGACAACAAGATACTCCGGAGGATGGTTGGCGTATGCGGGGATATACACATCCGTCCCGAGGACCACGCCCTAATGCTCCGGTGGTCCGATGGTGCGGTTCCAACAATGCCCTACCAACGAGATGGCAGTTGGTCGTAAGACGCAACGAGCCCTTCCAGCGAGCTCGCTACTGTCAGCTAGGGTATTGGTGACGGAAAATGTGTGAAGCCAGCCAGACCAGTGACATCGCACCACAATGCTCAAGGCGCATTGTACTCCGGACTTCGCCTGGATTATTATGGCAAAGACTAACTGGTCGGTGGTCGGGATAGAACCCCCGCAGCCTTCTAGCTCTGTCTCGGCTGTCAAGCTCGTCCCGGAATGAGAGGAATGGTTGGCGAAGAGCCAATTACCCAGCCCGGTTCGTGCAAGGCCCCAGGACTTGGCTGATTGGTACTGGGTTACGGGGATGTTACCACTTACATAAGCTGGGTTATTTGTCTTTACCAGAGTGTTGTTGAGTAGGCTACTGTATACACTTTACTTCACCTGGGTTGTTGTCTCTCGCCAACCACCTCGATGTCGCTCTGATTTTCAGCTCCAGCTCCAGCTCCAGCTCCAGCTCCAGCTCCAGCTCCCGAGCCATGCCCGACTCCCCCGACCCCTTCACGGCGGGAGCGCCTGTACCTGTGCGTGGCCGCTTCCTCGCTCACCAACGGGCGGTATTGGCGTCAGAGTCAGTCGGAGCCGCGAGCTGACTCGGGACCAGCGAGAGGTGCTCCGAGCGGAGACCAACGATGTGCGGCCTTTTGCCAGGTTGCTGAGGGGTATCGGGCTGAAGCATGTGAGTTGGTGATACCTGCGCGATCGTGCCCGGGAGGAGAGCCGGAGGGCCCGACTTGGCGGGCCAGGTGGCATGGCGAGCGAAGGGCGGTGCCTGCCGTAGCAGACTGCATCGCGATGGGATGTTCCGGATAGCTCGTCTAGGATCGGTGGTGTGTGTCCTGTGTCCTCGCTGACCTGCAGAACGCGGTGATGAGCATCTCCGAAGCGGGGTTCGAGGTGGCGGTGGAGGAAGTGAGGACACTGGGAGGTGAGTAACCTCCCGCCCACCCGATCGCATACACCACGTACACAGCGACAGCGACACGGTATCACGTGTTCTCTCACTGAAACCCTCTCGCAGCCATCGCATTCATCCCCACCAACCTATTCACGTCCTGGACGTTTCACCCGCCCTCCGAACCCGCGATATTCGAGCTCTCGCTCGACGCGCTGCTGCAGTGTCTCAATATCTTCGGCAACGCCGGCTCCTCGGGCGCTGGCGCTGGGTCGCAGACCTCCATCGGGCGCACGCGTCGGCGATGGGCCGGAGAAGGCGAGGACGGGATTGACGACGATGATGCTGCAAATGGGAGGGGGGCGGGCAAGGGCAAGCGAACAGGGATGGTGATGAGTTGGGAGGGGCACGGGGAGCCGCTCAGGATGACTCTGTGAGTGGCTCGTACCGCGTCGGTTGGATACTGCCGCGTGTTCACGCCCCGGGAAAAGAGGGGCGGAGACCAGGGGCGCAGCAGCTGAATGAACCAGGCATGACGAGGGGAAAGGACCGATCACGACTTGCGAACTCAACACGTACGTGCCAGAGGAGCTCATGAATCAGGCTTTCGACCACGATCAACGGTGAGTATTCGCTGCGTCGCCTCTGATTATCCGCCCGATGCTTACTCAGGCAGAGTCCTCTACCTGATCATGAAGGTCAGTCAGCACATCCCGCGTCTCCCTCGCGATTCGCTTCGTCACTCAAACCCGACCCCCACCAAGCTCAGCGCAAGCTTCACTCGCGAACCTGTGTCATCGCCGCCGCGACGACCACCGCTGACCCTGATCGTGCAGTCCGAGTGGTTCCGCGATGCCCTTCTCGACCTCCCTCCCACAAGCACCCGCATCACCCTCGTCGCCACGCCCGCGACCAACGACGCACCCGACCAGGCCCAGGGCGGCAGCGCCACGGTCAGCTCGAACAACCGTCGTGCGAATAGGACAAAGGTCGGGAGTTTCTCCATTCAGGCAGAAGGGGATTTCGGGTCCACTGAAGTGAGCTGGTTTCACATGCCTCCTCTCCTCGCTACTCAGAAGCTGGAGCGGGGTTATTCGTGCACGAGAGCTCAATCGTCCCCAGCTTGATTATCCGAATGATAAGGACGTGATGGACCGGTTCGAATGTACAGACGGAGCCGTCCGTTTCAGGTGAGCAGCAGTCCGACCGTTCCTGCATCTGCATCCGGTTTGGATAATCAAGTCAATGTGTAATACTGCTGACAATCCTCCAACTCAGCTACCACTCGTCACACTTCGCCCTCCTCAGCCGCGCGCTGCACCAGAGCATCAAGATCGCGCTCATGGTGGAGAACTCGGGCTTCCTCTGCGTGCAGATCATGATGCCCGTGGGGGACAAGGTGGGGTTGGGAGAGCACCAGGGGATCCTCGAGTTCAAGGTGGGTTGGGAGGTCGTGTTGGTGTGGTGCAACACTTGCGCGATTCCAGTAAGACGCTGACCACGCAGATGCACGCGTTGGAGGAGATCGATGGGGACGAGGATGACGGATGAACCGCTGGCAGAAGCACTGTTCGCGGCGGTTCGCAGCGGAGCGAGTGGGGTCGGGGGTTGTACGGCGAAGTGGACGAGGTGGACGAGGTGGGAACATGTCGAGACAGGCGCAGGCGCAGGAGCACGCGCAGGACGCGCATCATCGTGTATATCCCGCATACGAGCATTACTGCACACACCACATAGCACTTTCCCAAGCATGCACAATCGAGAGATCCGTCGCCAAGAAGACAATGGGTTGTGTAACACGGTGAACTGCAGAACCAAGGGAGACATGAACATGGCGGATCCATCGCGACGGGACTACGAATACAAATCGCCTCGACCCGGACGCATCTTTGGCCGGTCGGAGGCGGAGTCGTCGGACGATGGAGTGTGCGTGTGCGGGGATGGACTTGCGCAGACTCGCTCAGTAGCCGTGGCTGCGGCGAGTGTCAGCAAAGACGATGCGACCGACATGGCGTGACTTGGAAGTGCGGTGGTTGTATCGGGGGTAGTGAGATGTATGGATGAGGCGGGCACGCCGCGGCGACACGTACATGACAATAGAGTCCTTTGCCTCCTTCTCGGTGACGAGGCCAAACGAGACCAAGAAGTTCTTGACGGCGACACGCTGGTCGCCCTGGAGCTGAAGGACTTTACCAAAGTCCGGCTTGGCGGGTCCGGGCGAGTCCTCGTCCTCCGAGTCGGCAGAGGAGACGACGGTGCCGTTGCACGCAAACTCCTTCTTCATGGCCTTGAGGAGCTTCTTGGGGTCGTACTTCTCAGGAAGACCCTGGACGGTGGTGAGGGTCTTGCGGCCATTGCGCTGCTGAAGACCTGCGATGGTGTCGGGCGTGGCGGAAATGAGCGTTGACCATGGCCGGGGATGAAGAGCCGGGGCAAGAAGAACAGGGGCAAGAAGAACAGGGGGCAGGAAGAGGGATGCGGGAGGGGCAAAGGCAAAGGCAAAGGCGAAGGCAAACGAGTCGAGAGGTGCAAGTCGAGGTGGTGTAGAAGAAGCTCGGTCAGCTTTCGCTCCATACGTGGATCGCGCGCAGCTCACGGATGTGGATCTTGTCAGTGCCCTTGCCAACGGCGGCTTCGACGGCAGGGGTGCCAGCGCCAGACGACGGACCGAACGGGTCGCTCTGGTCAAAGGGGTCTGAACGGCAGTATCAGCAACAACACCAAACCAGCCGGACCATGAGAAGAGGTGCGTAGATCCCCTCTTCCTCCCCCATCGCCCTGGCCCTCGCCACCGGACCACCAACTCGACCAGGGGTGTGATGTGCTATCTGATAATCGCCTCGCCTCACGCACCAAACTTGGGACCGAGATTGGCGACCCCAGCCGAAGACGCTGGGGCCTTGTTCTTCTTGGCAGTGGCGTCCACTTTGTCCTTGGTGATAGCTACGGAGGGTAGCTTTGTCAGTGACGTCGAAGCGGACCGCGTCACACGACTTTTGACTGGTGTGGAAAAGCGAGGTCTCGCCACCGACGTGGGTGTGGCAGGAAGGGAGAGGAGGAGGGACGTACTGGTGGTGCTCATTCAAAAGTAGGCGCGAGAAATGGGTGTTTGGAGAAGAGATTGGAGAGGCAATGGATCTGGATAGATGGGAGGAGGATGGCAACAAAGGTTGGTTGTGGTGATTCTTTACCCGCACTCAGGGGGCCAGACTTGCATCATGATCCAGATGGGGAGAGTCCGGCATTTGCGGCGTTTTACCTGAAAATCCACTTGTGGCGATTTGCCACCCACCACCGTCCACCCGGGTAATGCGGTCCAGACTGATTTTGATTTTGGCATCACCAAACAGGCATCTGCCCAACTTCCCCTGGTCCTCTGCAGCTCCAGCTCGGCGCCCAACGCCAACATGCCTCGAGTCACAAAGAAGCAGAAGGAAGCGGGCAAAGCGCCTGGATCAAAGGCGTCTCACGGAGGTGGCAGGGGTGCACAGCAAGAGCGGAAGAAGGGGTTCCATGTTGGTCCGGCGCATGCGGCCAAGGACGCGTATCTCGGGAAGGGTGAGCGTGGCGTGTTCTTCGCAGCATCGAGCATCGAGCATGGTTCTCCCTAAGACATATGGACCTGAGGGGAGCACTTGTCCAGATCCCTCAGGGTTTGCTGGGCCGCTGTAATGGACTGGATCCAAGAGCCCCGAGCCCGGAGCTAACCCCTCGTAGCCAAGAAGATCAAGGCCGACTTGATCATGCGCGCAAAGATGAAGAAGAGCTACGCCAAGGTGCTCAAGCAGGAGGGCATGGGCTCGGAGCGACTATCCCGGAGGACCGGTGATGAGGCGCGTGGCGTGGTACCGGAGCCGGCAGGATCGGGGAGTGGCCAGGCCGAGGGGGATGAGGATGAGGATGAGACAAGGGGCGTGGATGAGGGTACCGGTCGGGGCGAAAGCAGTCGGTCAGGAGCGGGCAAGGGGCGAGAGCGAGAGAGAGATATCGAGTCTCGCATGCTCGGGCGATCATCCTCTCGAGGCTCGACACGTGGCGGTGGCTCAACCCGAGGACCGGGAGGTCAAGAGCGCAAAGACGATCCCAGAGGCAAGGGAAAAGGCCGAGCGCATCTGCATGATGACGGCGACGCCGAGGGCGACTCTCGAAAACCTTTCCAGCCCATAGCACGAACCTCTAGCGGTGGCACAAGGGTCCGGGCGCTGTCCCCTTCGGCAATAGGACCGCCCATGCCGATCACGTCGTTGCGCACGCTCAAGAAGGAGGCGTTTTCCAAGTATCACGCGCCGAGAAGACGGGACGAAGGGGTGCGTCCCGCCGTTGGAGGCCGCGGAGGTGGAGCGACAGTGACGGCTGCGGGAAGAGGCGGGAGGGGACAGCCGAACATGGGAGCGAGAATGGGCGCGCTGTTGGAGAAGATCAGGCGGGATCGGGCGTAGCGGGTGCAGGGGTGTAGCGGGTGTAGCGGGTGTGGTGGAACTACCCGGTGTAACGGCCGTGAAGGGGCTAGAGTGACATGCAGCAGAGGTGCCTGTGTGTATTGATGTCGCTAATGTAGGGGGACGATGACGAAACGATACCGGTGCTCACCCACGCTCTCTGCCAGACCATCTTATCGCACTGACCTCGCTCTCTGCTCAAACGCAGCTCAGAGGCAGACGCTCACACTCAGGCGCTCCCTCAACAGTGGTTTCCCTCTGGGAAATGCTTATCTGTGGGTATCCTTCTGCATCGGAGCGATACTATATCGTCGTCGTCTCGTCAATTTTTCCAAGTCCGTCATCATCCGCCATCCAATCGTGTGTATATTGATGTCGCATTCGTTCAAAATCGTTTTCAAGGCCGTCAGAGCATTACCGCTAACACGAGACCTGCAAGGCCAATCACTCCAGCAGGTACCTTGATACGGTCTATTCGTTCGTCAGTCCCAGTCTCAGTCCCAGCTTCGCTGCCAGCGGTGGCGCTGGATCTCGTTTTGGAAACGACCCGAAGACACTCACCGGCCCCGCTAGTCGATTTCGTCGAACCAGCAGCCGACGCTGCAGCGGCAGTAGCTGTCCCTCCCAGCTGGCTCGCTGCGGTGGATCCCACGCCGGTCCCGAGGTCGGCGGTACTGCTTGCGGATGTCGTGTTGGCCGAACTGGCGGCCACGAAGGCGTCGAGATCCGGAGGGACGTTCCAGTTGGTGCCAATGGACGAGGTCGAGTCGAGCATCGCCGGGTTCATGGACATCATGAGGCGGGAGTACCTGGGGTCGAGTCAGCACACGACGGCGATGACGGCGACGCAGACACTGAAGACGACGATGACATGATGGCGATGATGACGACGATGATGATCCGGCTGTGCGCGGGGCCGCGACACTCACATGACATTCTCAATGATGATCTCCTTGGTGATCACCTCGGTGACCGCACTGGACATATCCCACTTGCCGCCCCAGGACCACGCCCCGGTGTTGCTGCAAGCCGACTTGACGGCTGAGGCCGTCGTGCTAGCCTGCGGGCTCTGCGCGGCGTCAGCGACATCCTCGGAGTACGGCACGACACCGCATCATCACGCGGATCCTCCACGGTGTATCGGATCCCCCTCCACGATAAATCTTGATCAAAGGGAGACACGGAAGGTGAGCGGTGCCAGCGAAGGAGATGTGTCCCTTCCCCTCCCCCCCTTCCGACACCGCGGGGGGGCGGTCAAATTGTATCACTTTGACAAGGTTGGAAGGCGAGGGACCTGAGACAGCAAGTCGAACTAAGCACTCACGCTCGAAGACCAGGTGGAGACCCAACAGTCGACGCTGTTGTCCGAGCAGGAAGACGACGACTTGCCCTCGCCATTCCCCGCAGTGGAGCTCTGGATGGGCGCGGAGATGGTGGATGTCGCTGCCTCGGTGAGGTTGTTGGTGACGTTGGTGGAAGGGGGGCTGGGACCGGGTTAGCGGAAAGTGCGAGCGAGGGGAGGGATTGCGCGCCGCATGGAGTGAGGTTGGGAGGGAGGGCGCGTCCAATCGAATTAAGTCGAGTCGACTCATGCTCACTTGATGAGCCCAAACATGCCCTTCTGGCAGTGCGTCGGGACACCGCAATAGTGGAACTGCGTCGACGACGAGAGGACACTGGCCATGAACGTGTCGGTCGCGTTGACTATGAGCGAGACGTAGCTGTCAGTCTTGCGAGACGGGTTTTGCCGAAACCGATCGATACCGTGCACTCACGCCTGCCAGAGTTGAAGGCGTCCGCTGACGTCGAGGCGTTACAAACGTTCTCGCTGTCCTGATTCGATCAGCACATGGTATCTGCCAATACTCGGGCCCCAACTGATCAGTACTCGTGCCCCAACTGATCAAGTGAGCGAAGACTTACGCTGAGAGTCGCGGTGTGCTGTGATGCGATCGTCAGTTCCGAATCAACCACCACTACCTTGGACACGTACCGGACCAGCGCCCCAGACAAACTCGATCGCGTCGCCCTGGTTGCCCGTGACGGCGAATGGCACTGTATCGCCGCGTCAGCATGACCGCATCCCAGGTGCGCGGGTAGTGAGGTATGCTTCATCTTACCGAAACGAAGCACGCCGAGAGACGGGGCGACGATGATGGTGTGCGTCGCGGTGGCGCTGGAGGAGGTGGAGGTGGCGTTGCTGCAAGCGCGTGTAAGCGATTGGTACTGGTGGATGCTGGGCACTTTACTCGGAGACGACCATTGGAGATGCGGGGATGGGCGGGGATGGACCGAACCGGACGGACGTGACTTACCCGGACGAGCCGGATGAGCCATACGACGAGCCCGACGAGCCCGACGAACCATACGACGAGCCGGACGAGCCGGACGAGCTGCTGCCCATACCGAACTGGGATTGGCACATCTACGTTCTCTCCGTCAGTTTCACCCGCCCTTGCATCGACGACCGGGGTGGCCGCGGAGAGGTACCAAAGGCGCTCCGCTCGTACCCACCTGCATGCATGAGGTGAGGTCGCCTCCACCCCAGCTGGAGCTTCCAGAGCCGTACGAAGGGGTGTTGTAGCTACCCGCGGCGGTCTACTCGGATCAGCACTGCGTCGTGCGAACGCCAGATGCCAAGGACACTGCTGCCGTGCAGAGGGAGAGGGTGACTTGCCATGACGGTCGTGGCTTGGACAATGGTGGTTCCGCCGCCGCAGTTGCCAGAGCTGCAGTCCGAACTGCCCCCAGATCCCCAGGACGAGCCGGACGAACCTGACGAACCGGATGAACCGGAGTAGCCGCTCGAGCCGCTAGAGCCGCCAGAACTGTAGGAGCTACCGCCGCCGCCTCCTGAGCTGTACGATCCGCCGCCGCTACTGGACATGGTGGACCAGCTCGTGTCTGAGCCCAAGGAAGAACCGGTGCTGGAGCCGGAGCTGGAGCTGGAGCCGGAGCTCGTCGAGGTGCTGGAGGTCGAGTTGGAGGATGAGTCCATCATCGGCATAGCGGACGACGACCCCATGAGGGCCAGTACGGCAAGTAGCGGCAAGGCGAGCATGCTGCGGTGTTGTGGTGTTGTGGTGTTGTGGTTTTCTGCACATGCATTAGCATCGCCAGCCATGTCTCAATGGTGAACAGCCGATGAAATCGCCCAAGGGGACTCACCAAGTTATGCGCTGAGGAGCGAAATGAGAGAGCGGCCTGCGCGAGAAGGCGTCGTGTCGTGATGCAGTGAGTCTGCGGAGAACGCCCGGAACGAAAGGTTGGGATGGAAGAGAGCTCAGCCCTCGGTGGTGGTGGTGGTGGACAGAAGTGAGATCAGCCTCCAGAACCTGTCTGAAGGATCAAAACAAGTTGAGAACGGTCGATCCGGTCGACAAAGAGTGACGAAAAACCACGAAGGGAAGTTGGATGGAAGGAAGGAGAAAAAGTCAACTGCGGATGGGGGGGAATATCAGCTGGTCTTGGGAAGCGGTGCATGATATATACATGCTTCGTGGAAGATGCGGGCATATGCTCAAAGGGGAGAGAGGTCGTGCAGTGTATGTTGATGGGCGGTGGGTCGAGAGGATGTTGTCGTTTCCAGGAGAAACAGGTTGTCAAGTTGTTGGCGCGCCGTCGTCAACGACCAGCGTGGTCCGGAGGCAACTGAGCCTGGAGCAGGCGGTCGCCGTGGGCCTGGTCGCCTTCGTGACCCGGCACGGCGTCTGATTGCTTCGAGACCATGTTGTGAGGGCGATGTGAGCAATGACCTTCCAGAACACGGCTTCCACGAATAGACAAAACACTTGACTCTGCGTCCAAAGCATGTCGACGAGCAGAAGGTCGGTCGTGAGGTTGAGGGAGCGGGTGCCACAACGACGAGGGTGCCACATTCGGGTCGGGAATCGGGAGTAGCCGATGGGGGGGGCGGCATTCAGTGAGCCGAAACCCGCGAAACCGAAAAGGCCATATGGAGAGCGGTGAGTGACCCACGGGCCGACAGGCAGGGGCACCAACAAACCACAGGCGACTTGCCTCGTTCTTTCCTCCTCTTGCCTCGGACCTCGACTCGGACTGGCCAGGTCAACACCACCTGACAGCTCGGACTCTCTTTCTCCCTCGCTACTTCCACTTCCACTGGTCTCATTCTACCCGGAATAGCACCCCTCCATCTCCATTTGCAACGTCGTCAGCGTCGTCAGCTCGAGGGTGGATCACATACGGGCCATCCGAACATCTCGCCGAATCAACACGTCGAAGCGATGGATCCGCGAAGAATAGGCGGCGGGGCGGACGGCTCGAACCGAATGTTCTCCTCAGGAGAAGGGGGCGACATCTCGGATACAGCGATGGTACCCTCGACCGCGGATGAGCGAGCTATTCCTTCTCTATCACACGCGCACGGTGTCGTCGGGTTTCCTCCGTCGAGCGGTGTACCTGATCCCGCGCCGGCTTCGGGAGGGACGACGAGACCGGATGAGTCGACATCTGCTCAATCATGGGATGCCGCAGGTCCATCACGATCTGGAACGGCGACGGGAATCGAGAATGGATTCGAATCTGGAACTGGGACTGAGATTGGGACTGGAGCTGGAACTGGATCTGGATCTGGATCTGGCAAAGGCAAAAGAGTCGCGTCGACTTCTCCGGAGCGATCAAAATCCAAGGCCGGTCGATTATCAACCTCTTCCGCCCCAGGAGAGAAGAAGGACGACAGCAAGGACGCGTCGGGGTCCGGCTCCAAGGGCGGCGGTGGTGGGAGCGGCGGCGGGGGCGGGGACTCGGCCACGGCGCGGAGGGCGGCACAGGCGTGTCTGCGATGCAGGAAGCAGAAACTGAGATGTCTCGGGGGATGGCCTTGCAAGCGTTGTCAAAAGTCGAAGAATGTGTGCGACTTTGGGCGTCCGGGACCAGGATACCACACCGGTGCTCCGAGGGACGAGGCGAATGCCCGATTGGAACAGCTCGAGAGCTCGGTGGCTAACCTCTTGGCTGGTCTCGCTGGTGGACCGGGGGGTGCGAGCGGACCATACCCCAACGGCGAGATCATGCACACGTTCGACCCCACCGGTCACGGTCAGGCAGGTTCATTCTCCTCCGCCGAAGGACAACAACCACCTCACCATCCCCCACCTAGCTCCTGGGCGACGAGCCACCTCCCACCCCCAACACACGTCCGGCCGATGGACCCGCCGAGGTTTCCGGGCGCACCAGCAGTCCAGCCCAGTGTCAGTCCTGACGACGGGCAGCATGTCAGGTTCGGGTCATCGCCACACGTCAGCTTCATCGCTGGTCAACCCATGACGAGTCCGTCGAACTATTCGAGCGGGATCAGCCCTGCGAGCGCAGGTTTCAAGGATGGATCGGTGGCCGGGACGGCGGGTGGGGTACCGGAGAAGCGCAAGGAGAAGCAAGTGGGCAAGGGGCAAAAGGCCGAGGAGAGGCTGGCGGCGGTCACGGAAGGGGCGTTTGACCCGCCTTTCAAGGCGTTGGTGTATCAGGTGAGTGGAGCGGTCCGATCGCGCGCGCGCGCCGTACACGCCGCCCAGGCCCATGGCTGACTCTTTAGCCCGCCGTGTGGGACAATCGCGAACAGTCCCGCCGCAACTCTCCCCAGCCCAGCGCGGGCACCATGAGTCGCGACGAGCTGTCCGGAAACACGTACGAGCGTCGATTCGGCCGCGAGCGTGATGACCCGGTCAACACCGGTCTCGTCGACTTGACCATGGCCGAAACGCTCTTCTCCTTCTTTATCGACCACTGCCATCCTTTCCTTCCGATCGTCAACGTCGCGCTAGACGACGCATTCACCACGATCCGTCAATCCCCACCGCTCATATCCGCCATGATTGCCATAGCCGCCCGGTTCTACGTCCGCTTCACCACCCGATCCATATCCTCGTACCCCGCTCTCGATCCCTCGATCCCTCCCCGCCTGGCGAACCTCGCCGAGACGCATCTGGGCCAGACTCTGCTCCGGAAACAGCACGCCCTGTCCGACGTCCAGGCGATACTGCTCCTCGCGGCGTGGGGGTTGCAGAGCGGCGGGAGGGGTCCAGACGCTTGGATCGTCACCGGTCATGCGGCAAGAGTGGCGAGGAGGCTGGGCGTGCACAAGGTTCTGGCTCAGGCGGCAGAAACGGCGAGGGTGACCCAGCCGGGGACGGAAGAGTGGTCAAAACTCGAAGGGTTCATGCCGCAGTGGCGGAGCTGGTGAGTGGTCCATGGCTCCACGCGACTCCCAACTGCAATTCGCTCCTGGACCTTTGATGCTGACAGTCGTTCTGCAGGTTGTGCTGGTTCTGCTTTGACGGTTTCCTATCTCTCGGATTCGGTCGACCCCAATCCACCCAGTTCGAAACAGTCGACGAACAAGGCTTCCTCCAACTCCGACTGAACCAAACCCTCCCGCGTCCAGGATCGACCCAATCAACATCGCTCTACGGCGACGTGTACATTGCGGGCCAGGTCCAACTCACGCAGATCGGGCGGGACCTCATCAATTGGGGGGAGATGCTGAGCGATCCGGAAAAAGCGATCCTGGCGGACCCGAGGAGGGCGTCGATGATGCACAACAGGGAGTTGAGCGTGACGACGATGTTCAGAGAGCTGAATGCGAGGCTGGACGAGTGGTCCCGTCTCTGGGTCTGGGCCGGTGAGTCGAGATACAACGGTCTAGCTGGCTGTCGCACACGGCTGATTTCGAACTCTCATTGCAGGCTCGCCGTACACGCTCTACCTCGGCTCATCCGCGCGGATCGCCCGGCTCCAAGCGGAGCACATGCGCCTGTGCCTCAATTCGTACGCTCTCAAATCGGCCCCAGAGGAGGACGAGTTGATCGCGCTGTGCCTGAAGAAGGCGTTGAACGCCGCCATGTCGACGATACAGACGCACTACGAGTCGAGTCAGACGGATCTCGCCCTGAGCTTTGCCACGGACGTGAGTGGGGTCGGAATATCCCAAAGATTCTGGGCTATACCCAGGCGGCCGCTCTCGGAGGAAATGCCTCAGCAAGAGGGTCTCTTGGAGGAGATGACGTCGATATCGTCGTTGGTCGGGGACAAGCTGACGCAACTCACTGTAGTACCTCACCATCACGCTGGCGCAGGCTGCCGTGTTCCTCATCCGACTGACCAAGGCGCCCATCTCTGTTCAGCAAGTGATCAACGTCGACCCCTCGGTCGTCGCTCACTACCTCAAGATGTCTGTCGACCTGCTCGAATCCGCCGACATGTCGGAAACCCGGTTGTCGACGTATCTGGCCAAGACCATCCGCGACATCTCGCGCGCGGCGGGTATCGTCGTGCCGGGAATAAGTCCGATCGAATACGAGGACCCCTCGGCGGTGGACAGTCGTCCTCACACGGCTACGTCGTACCCCCATCCTCCGGTTTTGGACACGCTCCTCGCCCATGGAAACGGCAGCGACAGCGCCAACGTCACGGAGGGCGGAACGACGACCCTGTCGCAGTCCCAGAGCAACGGCAATGGCCCCGGGGAGATGTTCGATCTGGAGAACTTTCTCCAAGTGGAGAGTCAGCTGGACTTGGGCTATCTCCTCGGCCTGCCAGGCGATAATAGCGCGGCCGTACAGGGAGGCAACGGGTGGACGTTTGGGGGCAACGAGTTTGAGTTTGGGCTGGGAGGCCTGGGCATGGGTCAGGGGATGAACCTGGATGGGTTTTGACGGGGCAATCTGCCGTGGGATGCCCTTGTGCCAGGTGAAGCATGGACAGTCGAAGGAGATGGAGGAAGATCATGACACGCGCGCGGACCTGAGGAGATGGGCGCTGCTGCTATATAGCAAGGACCGTGCTGTGTCATCCGAAGGAACTCGTTCACATCCCTCTCTGCGGACTATATAGCCGCGCCGTTACAGTCCCACACGGGCCATGCGCTCCCCCCTCGTACCCCATGCAACGCAATAATGACTCAATACGAGTCTCAGCTCCTCGATCTCATCGAGGTGCTCGATCCGGGATATCCTACTCCGAAACGGCTTGTCAGCGCGATGTGATCGGGGGGTGCATCTCAGATGAGAGTCGAGTGGACCCACCGCCTGAGCTCTGTTGGGGGGACGACCGACTCCCTGATCTCCCAGAGACTCTTGGCGCCCGCTCGGTCGAAGACGCCCGGACCGAGTGAGTCCGCGAGGAAGCGTCCTGCCTGGGCCTTAGGCGTCGGGAAGACCGCACCAGGGAGGGACAGACCGCGCGTGGCGAGGTTGCGGCGCATGACTGTGCCGAATTGGTCGCTAAAGGAGTTTCAGCGGGGACTCGGGAAGTAGTCGCGGGGCGAGTGAGACTGGACTGAGACCGATGGGACGAAGAAAGACAGACGACGTGTGAGAGGTATTGGCCCGCCGCCCGAGGAGGAGGCGGTTTTGGGGAGTCCGAGCCGACTGGAAAGCGTAGCTCCGCCGTCCTGACCGGAGCGGACAGGGGAGGTGGCGGACAAGAAGAGAGGGGACAGAAGATTCGGAGCGGAAGACGACGGCAGGGAACAGAAATGATGGCGGGGAAAGATGATGGCAGGGGACAGCAATCCGTAGCCAAAGACGATGGGAACGACAGTTGAGACAAGATACGACAATCAAAAAGCGACAGATCCAGCGGACAGGATGTATCGGTCACCGCGCACCGCGCATCGCGCACCGAGAACAGAGAATCGAGCACTCCGCACCGAGCGACAAGGACCGAACCGCCGCACTCACTCCAACCCGCACATCTCATATATCACGCCCACACACTCCCGAAACCTCCCAAACCAGCTGATCACCGCCTCGCTCTCTTGGGGTTCCATATAGCACAGCACGCACTCGGCGAGGAACAGCGTGGGCAGGGCCGGGTCGAGGACGCCTTCGAGCGAGGACAGGGATCCGAGGGATCCGAGGGATCCGGGGGAAGAGGGGGAAGAGGGGGACGAGGCGTCTCGGAGGTCGAGTGGGAAGAGGGTGTAGAGTGGGGAGGAGAGCTGGGTGCCGCCTTTGGAGATGGTGTATGGTGGGTGGTGAGTACTTGGACTAGGATTAGGATCCAGAGCCGGATCAAGATCCCTGGTGGATGCGAGAGGGTTGGGAGGGGCCGTGGGGGACGAAGATGGAGCAGCGGCGGACGAGCCCGCACGAGGAGTCGCGGCCGTAACCGAGGTCTGGGGGTCTGGTATACGGCCGCGGGCGGTGTCCGAGGGAGTCGACGAGGAAGCGACGGGCGTGCGGCGGGACAGCAGGGAGACGAGCTTGGGCGAGCGGGCGATGCGCTGGGCTTTCGGGGCGGTGAGGTGTGGAAAGTCAAGTTCGACGTAGTGCGCGAGGTCGGGTGGGTCGTCACGGGCCTAGTTGGGTGAGCGCGAGCGCCGCCTCAGCACGAGGCCCAGCTGCCGAGTACGGAGACGCGGAGCGGAGTGGGTAGGTGTAGCATGAATCGATTGCTTTGCGGACGCAACGGCGACCCCGCGAGTCACGACTCGCGACTCGCGATCATCCCCTGTCCCTTGCACCAGAAGCGTGTTCCTGCTCAAGGACTTGACGACTCTACCGACTCTTTCCGCCCTCAAAACGTCTCCCATCCGCCTTCCTGCCGCCAGTGCCCAATCCCTCTCTCGCCCCTCGTCCACATCACAACCCCCGGGATGGCAACTCTTGACGAACCGACGAACCGACGAACCGATGAACCCGTACAACGCGCCGCCTCGTCGACTCACCATGATCCTCCAAAACCTCGTGTCCGACCCTGCTCCAAGACTGACCACCTGTCTCCCGCCCTCTTTGAAAAACCTATCCACAACCAAATCCAGCGCAACGGTCCGATGGTGCGTTCCAACGTTGATGAGTGGAGGTTTCCGCGGGGTTACGCCCAGGCTTGGTCCTGCGCCTGCACCTGCTCCGAATCCTGATCCTGCGCCGAATCCTGTGCCGGAACCATCTCTGAATCGAGACGCTCCGGTGGGACGGGGACGGGGTGGCTTGTAGATCAGAGGAAGGAAGGGGTCGGTGAGGTATCCCAGATTCACGGCGGACCTGTGAGGGGCACGACGAGATCAGCCAGACACGTCCATGGGATCAGTCATTCGCTGTCATAAATCTTAGCGGACTACAACCGAGGTTCCCGCCCAAGTCTCACAGTCGTGGTCATGACGCGAAGACAATGAGGGTCCAACAGAAGCTCGAGAGGAGTTCGACTCGAGAGGAGTTCGGCAGAGACTCGACAGCAGCTCGAGAGGAGTTGTACAGCAGAGGCGCAGCGCATGAGTCTTCATACACCACTCACAGTCGCGACGCTGCCGCATCATCGTCCGTCTCCCGGATCGCGTCGTCCGAATGTATCGTCGTCCCCTTCGGTCGCGCGGGGGGTAGCATTTCGTCGAGTCCGCGCTAGATGCACAACAGCGACCAGCGTCCAGCGGGCTGTCGATCGTCGCGAGGCGGCTCACCGCGCAGAAGCGGCAACAGAGCGGATGAATCAAGCGCCAAGGGAGGACAGGACGGCTCTCGACGCGATGTGATGGGATGTAACGATGGTTTCCTTGATCGTGTTTTGGCTTCGGAGACTTTGGCTTTCGAGTTGCGGGAAACACAAACGACAACGACGCCGACGACGACAATACCCAAGCAGGAGCCCCAGAGTGGAGGTGGTCCACCCAACTTCAAGTTTGGACACCAGCTTGTGTCGAAAAACTTCTCGTACAGTCTCGACACATGTCATCACGTCGTGCCATCGCGTCGTGTCATCAGGTCGTCGCCCGTCGTAGCGTACTTGTGGATGCCTGTACAACAACTAGACATAGATCGAACCAAGGTCGTGGCGGAGGAGAAGGGACTACGATATGGGAATGAGTATTGTAAACGATGATAGAGCCTGGGTCAGGGTGTGTAACACGATTCTACAAGATTTGGGTTCGGGACAACATATGTCAAGTCGACGAGTCGAGAGTGTACGAACAACGGACTCGGTTGCGTGGAGACAAAGTGGACAAAGCACGTCAGACGAAGCTGGCTCGTCAAGTCATCAAGGGATACCGTATCCCGCGAAAGAGTGAGCGGGGAGTATGCTGTACCATGGTCAGTATCGCTGATCCTGGGATCTCGCAAGACACAACCCAACTCACCTCACATCATCTCGCCCTCGCTGATCTCCCCTTCTTCCTTCAGGACACTCTGAAACGGGTGCGCCCCGATCCCCTTGAGACCTTCGCTGGGCGGCGTCTCATCCGTTTCCTCGCCCCGGTTCCAGTACCCGCCGCTGCTCTGCTTACTACCATTGAGACGTAGCTTGCGCAGATACCCGGAAGAAGGACGGCTGGGAGGCGAGTAAGGTCCGGAAGATACACTCGCGCGGCGCTCCTGCCTCGTAGGGATCGTGGTGGAGCGTGATACCTGACGAGGCGACGAGGTGTGCTTGGTGGTGCGGTGGGAGAGTGGAGGGTCGAGGCGGTGCAGCTCGGGCGAGAGCGCCTGCGTCTGCGTGAGATTGCCATCGAACGAGCGGCGCATCGACATGGATTCGGCTTGAGAGTGGGGGTCGCCGGGAAGGGCGATGAGGAAAGAAGGTGGAGCTGGTCGAAGTTCGGTCGGCGTGTAACCTCCGTTGATCATGGGATAGTACGGCTTGGGAGCGAAGTCGTGAGGAAGCGAGGACGGCCCGTCAAAACCGGCAGACACGTTGCCTGTGCCGGAGAGAGTGAAAGAAGAGTAGTCAGAAACTCCTCGCTTCAGCCATCCCCGCAGAGGCGTGTGGAGTACAGATGGCGCCATCGTCGGGGTCTCGATCTTGATATCCGGGATATCATCGCTGAACGGAAGCCAGGATCGGCCCGCGAGAGGCGACATTGGCGAGAACAGAGTGGCCGAAGGGGGTTCGCCCTGAACCGAGCGGGTCCGGAGATGACCCTGCGTCACGCGCGTGAGGTTTTGAAGCCCGAAAGACTGGGCGTGGGCGGGTGCCGACTGCGGGATCATCGAGGTGGGGGAGAGGTCGTAATAGTTGGGGATCCCGAGCTCGGTCAGCTTGTTGAGGGGCTTGAAGACCGCCGGCGACTGGGTAAGAATCGATGGGACAGGAGCAAGTGCCTCTTGAGGGAGGGAGAAGCGCCGCGAGTCATTCCACCCGAAGTCGAACTCTTCAGAGGAAGGCGAGGACTGCTCGGGCGATTGGTCCAGAGCCTTCCCAAGAGGAATGGGAGCGATCGGCGGGAGGGAAGGCAAGAACGTCCCTTGATCGTCTTCATGATCGCGCAGGAGGTGATGGGCGTAGGCGTCCTGCTGGTCAGGCGCTGACCCCTCGGACGAGGAAGGAGAGATGACCTCTTCCTTGACGCTGATCCTCCGACGTGCTTGGGATGGACGAGGAGGCACTCGTCGCTTGAAACCGACAATGTCCTCCTTTGCCGAGTCGCGCCGGAGGAAAGGGTGAGCTGAACAAGGCGCCATCAGCGTACTTCTCATGCACGGTCCACATCGTGCCGAGGAAGCAAACAGGTCGAGCCGAGCCACTCACACCAGGTGCTTGCGTCCGGGTCGATGATTTCCGCCTCGACGTGCCTGAGGCTGACCTTGCGCATGAATCCGTAGATCTGACACATCAGCCTGGGTGCGGATGTGGTGAACGGTGCCAAACACCAGGGGTGAGACTCACGTTCAGCTGGCGAGAGAAGCTGGCGAAACGGCTCTGCCTGTACACGGCCGGAAGGATCTTGTGAGAGAGCTCGAGTGGCTTCTCGATGATGATGACTTCCCCGGCCTCATCCCATCGGATGATCTGCTCGGGTCAGCCCACCCCAACCCAGCTCAGATCGGGTCGGCTCATGCTCGTGAGGACTCACCGAGTGGTATTCTGGCTGATCCCTGCATTCGATGTCAGCATGCACACTCGTTCTTCCTCGCCGGATCTGTGGACTCACAAGATACTGCGAGGCGTCAGTCAACCTTCACGTTTGAGGGAACTCGCTGGCAATGTGGCACTCACTCGTACAGCTTGGTGAGGAAAGTCGGCTGCTTCCCGTCCGTCTTCTTCGCTGCCCTCCCCTTCTTGCCTCTCTGGAGCGGGACCAACGCCGGGTTGTAGAACGGGTCAACCTCCATCCCTCCCTGCATCTGCATCGGCATCTGCATCGGCATCGGCATCGGAACCGACATGGACAAAGGCGTCGAAGCTGGCACCGACCCGGGGATGGGCATTGGGATCGGGAGGTGGAGTGGAACGGGCAACGTCATCGGTCCGTGGAGGTACGACCCCGGTGCGAACCTGCTGGTAGACTCGGGGGTGTCGTGTCCCTCGGCCGGAGTGATGCCGGGTGCGGGTGAGAGCCCCGGTTCAGCGACGTAGTGGGGCAGCTCGGTGGAGGGGAACGGATACCCGCGGGCTTGAGAGGTGAAGAGTGGTGAGAGATCGGTGGGCGAGGACTCGGGCGAGAGGTATGGGCCCGAAGGTGGTGTTCGGGATTGAGAGAGGGGGAGGAGAGGCTGGTTGGGGGTTAACCAGAACGTACGAGGGGGAGGGTATGAGGCTGGGACCATGGCGGAGTTGTTCCGGTCGAAATGGGCTGAGTGTGCGGAGTGGGACCGGAACACGGCTGCCGTGGGATCAAGTCGCGATCCGAAAGAAGTAGTTGGATCTCGGCTCTCCGAGATTGGATTGATCGCGGGAGGGAGCGGTAAGGCTGCGTGCCGCGTTCCGTGTGCGGAGCACTGGGGGACGTGGGACACGGTCGCCACCAGCCGAATATGCCACTCGATCTCGGAGAATTCGTGGCCAAGCCCAGTGATCGACGTGGGTGGCAAACGGACACGGACGCGGGGAGGCGACGTCGAAGCCGAACTCGAGGTCGAGGTTGATACACGGGATCCGAGATGGGATCTCCGATACCAGAGGTGGATGCCGAGAAGCAATTGCACGAGGAGAAGCTTCTGTGCCGTCCGGGACAGGGGTACCTTCGACCGTGTTCAGAAGCTGACGACGGGAAGGGTCAGCGTTATATGACAGAAGAGAACCTTGGCTTGGACGACCGTTTCTCTGGGAAGAATGTGATGGAGGCAAGGGGGAGGCGATGTACTTTATCAAAGGAGATGATAGCACAACGGAGGGAAGACGAGTACGAGGGAGACAACAAGACGATGCCCACGGGGAAGAGCTTCCGTGCGACGTGAAAGACGGGACTCAGTGAAAGACGGGACTCACTGATAGGCGACAGCAGTACCCGTGGTGGAGCCGGCAGAGAGTGAGGAGGGGGATGAAAGGTAGAGTAGGGAGAGGGTGGGAAGACGGGGGTGGATGAGGGGACAAGGTGGTGAAAGGAAGATGGGTGGGAGTGGTTTCGGTGAGAGTGGGGGAGAGAAGGTGGCCGAAGGTGGTCTGGTGGCCAAAGGACCCCGAGGGGGTTCAGTGCCGAGAACCGCGAGGAAGGCGTTTACTGTATGTACTGGGCAGGGTGTTGTGGTGCGGTGTGGTATGGCGACGAAGGAGAAGAATGCAAGAAATCGCAATGGTGATACGCTGGGTATGAGGTCGAGTGGGAATGTATGGTGGTGTATGGTTTGAGATTGTGGATATCGGATCGAGGGATTGGGGAACGACTCGTCGAGACTGGCGAGTTGATATGCCTGCGGCGAGTCGGGTGGCCAAGGGGCCGAGGTGAGTCATGAGGGGCGACGAGCGGGCCATGGTCGTTGGCCCCATCGCGATAGCATCAGATCGTTCTCTCCGACACCATCCCCTTGATCCGCATTGCCCCGCTCAGAGCGCACCCCTCCACGTCCGTCGTCGCCACCCGCGTCAGCATCTACCTGCAATACCCCTGCGCCCGCCCGTCCGCATCCACACAAGTCGCAGCGAGTGAGTGGATAGGATCGGCGCGCAGGGCACAATCCCGGGCGACGACGAGGTGCGAGGTGACGAGGGCGAGCAGAGGGGTGGGGAAGAGAGTGATCGGACCGGACGGGACACCGATGATGATGCGTGATGCGTGATGCCTCGACGCGGGGGTGTTGCACGAGGCACCGTGTCAATCTCGTCTCGCTTAGACCTCAAAGGATGGGTCCTTTCGCCGCGAGGCTTCCGCCAGACCTCACCGCGCCGCACTCAAAACTCAAGTGTAGCTCCGATTCGATAGTGAGTGAGGGAGCGAGCAGGAAAGAATCAGAACAAGACGAGATGTCAGGTGTCACCCGGCGGTGCAGCGGCAAGGGCTCCTTGTCTCTGTGTGCTGCGGTTAGTAAACGTGCTTTGGATCAGTCCTTCCCTTTCTGTCCTGTGTCTTCTAGCGTAGGCAATGCCGCCGGCAAGAGCTCGCCATGTTGTCGGCAAATAGAATACCCCGCGGTGATACAAAAGAAGCAAAAAGCTGAATCATAAAATCCGACTCTAGCATCGAAGCCATCACCATCACGCCGCATGGACAGATCAGCGCCGACGGACACAGACACGACGTTACACCGTGTCGCAGCGACGACCACGTTGAGATCATCGGAGGTACTCGGCCGCGCAACTCCGCTGGCTCAGCCGGCTCAGCCGGTGACTCATACAAAGGTCAGCTCGGCGATGCTCGGCGGTGGGCTCTGATACTCGTAGGCGGTGCGACTTTGCGAGTTGGACGTTGGGTACAGGTCTCGCCAAGACATTGTCTTTGCTCAGGCAGGGTAGTGTATCATTCGCCAACAGCGCTTGTCCGCCGATGAGCCTTGGTCGTCATCGTTCCAGCGGTCCTGCACGCGATTGCAATGGTCCAGTTCAGAAACAGATGACAGGACGACACCACAACGCGCCGCTCGACCGTGCCTGATGTCGTGTATTATTTTTCTCTTTCGCGTTTCACCTTTTCCTCCTAAAATGTTGCGGCTAACCGCCGCCACCCGAGCTCACTCAAAGATTCTGCTCAACTACATCACCGAGGCCGTCTTGACTTCGCAACATCTCAGCCACTAGACCCGACTTCGTACCGTCTGTATTGCCCCTTGCGCGAGCTTGACCTCGCCCACCGCTCCCTTCCGCTCTCACGTCCCCACCCCTATCCTCCCGCCATGTCCTTCCCCAAAGTCTACACCGTCAACGGTCCGTCCACCACCACCGCGTCCTCCCTCCCTTCCTGGCTGGCCGTCAAATCGCGCCCCACACGCACCGCCGCGGGCCACAAGAAACGCGTCAAGACGCAGCACCAGATCGGCCAGCTCGAGCTCGTGCAGGATTTTGCATTCCCCGAGAGCGCCATCCGGATCAAGACGACGCCGGACGGGCTCCATGCGATCGGCACGGGGAGCTACAAGCCGATGATGAAGGTGTGGGACCTGGAGATGTTGACGGTGAAGTTTGAGAGGGTGACGGATGCGGAGAATGTGGACTTTGTGGTGCGTCGCGTGGAGCCGACCTCCGTCGTCGCGGTTTCTAGTCCCTGGTCTCTTCATTCGTCCGCTGTCAATGGTCTCCATGGGTCGTGATGGATTTGGAGACCATCGTCCACTGCTACGCCTCACGTCCCGTTGCGAGTCGCTGAGCCCGCACCCCCGCAGATCCTCTCGGACGACTGGACAAAGACCCTTCATCTGCAACGCGACCGTTCCCTCTCCCTCCACACCCAATCGGGGCTACATCACTCGGTCCGCCTCCCGACATACGGCCGTTCTCTCGCGTACCACTCCCCCTCTGCCGATGCCCTCATCGCGTGTACTGGCCCCGAGATCTACCGCTTCAACCTCGAGGAAGGGCGGTATATGACACCCCTGACCATCGCGCGAGGATGGGGTTCCGACCCCCTCGCGTCCGAGGTGGAGGGTACGAATGTCGTCGACGTCAACCCCCGTCATGGGCTCTGGAGCTTCGGTCTCGATGGAGGTGGTGGTGTCGTCGAGTTCTGGGATCCGAGATCACGATCCGCCCTCACCAGGCTGAAGTTGCCAGCGAGCACACTCCTTCCCGCACAGTCCTTCGACCCACGCTCAATCCTCACACAGGACCCGCCAAAGCTGTCCGTCACCGCACTGTCGTCGCATCCCACCGATGGGCTGTCGCTCGCCGTGGGGACCTCGACGGGACACACGCTTCTGTACGACCTGAGAAGCCCCACGCCGTTTGCAATCAAGGACCAGGGTTACGGAGAGCCGATCAAGACGGTGGACTGGCTGCGGGGAGGAGGGGCCCAGGAGGACAATGGGAGAGTGGTCTCTGCCGACAGCAAGGTGATCAAGATCTGGGACAAGATGGATGTGAGTGGGCGCAAATGTTTCCCCGGCGCCTTGGAGTCCCCCATTCTATATGCGCCTGTCGTTCTCGAAGCGCTTGCGTCTTGCATACTCCTCATCCTCAAATTGCTCGATCTAAGCCTCGGCACGATCACACCGTATGACCACCCACTGACCCCCCCAGCCATCCGGGAACAAGCTCTCCCTCCACCCCCCAGCAACCTTGACCCACCTCCATCCCGTGCGAAACTCCGGCCTCCTCTTCGTCGCATGCGACGCAGCCCAGCTGTCGTCATACTACATCCCCGAACTCGGTCCCGCTCCCAAGTGGGCGGGCTTCCTCGACTCTGTGACGGAGGAGCTGGCGGATGACCTCAAGTCCGGAGCGGGGGCTTATAGCGATTTCAAATTTGTGGACAAGGCGGAGCTGGATACGTGCGTACTCGTCTCACTCTTTTATCTTTGTTTCTTTACTGGTTGTGTTGCCATGCTCCGCGTCTTCGCCTTCGTCTACCCTCGTTGTTCTGTTCCGCTTGACCTGGCGGCCACCATTATTGGAATCCTGGGTCGAGGGTCGAATGCCTTGCTGACTCTGACAGGCTCAACCTCACCCACCTCATCGGCACCCCAGCTCTCAAACCATATATGCACGGCTACTTCCTCTCTCTCAAGCTCTACACCACCGCGCGGCTCATCGCCAACCCGCAATCGTACGAGGAATACCGGGACCGACTCGTCTCGGACCGTCTGGCCGCCAAGGCCGAGTCGCGTATCAGGGCGAAGAGGGAGCAGCCAAAGGTCAACAAGGCGCTTGCGGAGCGGTTGCGCCGTGCGCAGGAACGCGAGGAGGCCATCGCTGCGAAGAAGGCGGAGAAGCGGAGATTGGCCGGAGAACGAGAGCCGGACGAGGCGGAAGAAGGACGAGAAGAGGAAGGCGAGTCGGACGACGAGGGAGACGAGATTGACGACGGAGAAGGGCGGGCGAAGAAGGGAGATAAAGCCAAGGCGAGGGAGGGACTGCTCAACGACCCGAGATTCAAGGATCTGTGGGAGAACCCAGACTTTGAGGTCGACGAGGGATCGAGGGAGTTTGCGCTCCTCAACCCGGCAACGGTCGACAATGTCGCGAATGCAGCGAAGCGCAAGACGGCGGTGGAAGAGGAGGAAGACGAAAGCGACAGGGAGTCGTCGGACTTGCAGGAGAGCGAGGAGGACGACGACGACGACGACGACGACGACGACAAGTCGGCGAGCGAGGAGAGCGACGACGGAGGTGAGTTGGATGGGGTTTCCTCACGTGTGACCCTTGCTGCATACGCATGTTGGAGGGTCGCAATCTATCGATTGTGCTGACTTTGGACAGACCTCATGCAGTACGACCCCCGCAAGCTTGCACCTGGCTCACGCCGCTTCTTCACCTTTGACAACTCGTCTTCGACTGCCGGACCATCCCGCCAACCCCGTCTCGTCGTCGGTGGGTCCGACGTCCCCCGCGCTTCTCAGACATTCGGTCAGCGTCTTCACACCTCTTCCCGACCGGGCAAGTTGGCGGCCCAAAAGCCCCAGGACGACGGGATCATCGCCATGCGGAGAGGACTCGATGGTGGGATGGAGATGTCGTTTGTGCCCAAAACCAGAGCTCGGGGCGACGGTGGCGCCGATGACGACGATGAGCAAGACGAGTATTCGGGCGGGACGAGGAGGAGGGAACGAGAGGCCAGAGGGAAGATCGAGCGGTTCGGGGCCGGGATGGAGAAGGGCGAGGATGTGGTCCGGCAGAGGGAGAGGGAGCTGGAGTCAGCAGAGGAGCAGAGGCAGGGGAGGACAAAGAGGAGGCACCCGGGAAGGAGCGCTTCGAAGAATGCTTTCAGGAAGAGGTGATGGATGTCCGGGACTGGGAAGGCGATTGGGTACTGCAGCGGCGGTAACAGCGGTAGCCGCGGCATCTGTGTCGAATGCATCTCATTGCATTGCGCGCGGCGCAGGAATTCATTATCGTCCCTCTAGAAGGCAATCAGTGCCGTACAGTGTCCCGACCCGACGCATAGCAGCCAAGATACAGTACAAGAGCTGGCATTGACTTGTGGAACCCAAGACGGAGAAGATGGAGTATAAAAGAGACAGCGAGAGATTGTCACAGGGATGATGCGAACCCCCATAGCGAAGCGATCGCTGCCGTCATGGTCACCGCGAGGATACTCCCTGGACCATTAAGCCTCTTGGCACCGGACACGGTCTACGCAGTGATCATCAGCGTGCGATCTGATATGCGTGGCATGCACAGTATCTCCATCTGCAGGGACCGATCGCCATGGTACATGTCAAATGTCACAATTGTACTCGCACGCACCTTGCCAAGACCACTGCCTGTGCGGCATTCCGGAAGTTCGGCGTTGCCGAGCTTTGGCCCGCCGTGATGATACCCGACGAGTTCGTCGTGGGCATGGCGACCTTGCCTATTGTTCCCGAAGTGCTCGACGGGGTGGTACCGCTCGCACCGCTCAGCACGCCGAAGCTCACGGACGTGGCGTTGGCAGCGGTAGTGCCACTCCCGCTTTGGGTGCTGGACGAAGCGACCGATCCTGACGACGCGGTGCCGCTGACTATTGACGAGGTGGATTGGGCGCCTCTCGAACTTGATACCCCGAACGTGGTGGCAGCTGTAATGGCGGTTGCGGAAGCGAGGGCGGCAGTGTCAGACGAAGATGATGATGCGGCAGCGGCGGCGGCAGCAGATGTGGTGCTGGTTGTCCCGGCAGTAGCTGCACCAGTTGCCGAGTTGTCGAAGGAAAGCAGGAAGAGCGTCATGTAGCCGCTGCCACCGCACAACTCGGTCGAGTCGCCGTAGCATGAAGTGTTGCAGTTGGATTCGGATTGCACCGTGTAATAGAGGAACGACGAGCCGCAGAAGCATTGCCAGCCGACCTCTAGGGCGTGGGCGTCAGCGATGCGAACTGGGGATGGCAGCATCGACCAATCGGATGCGGTGCAGTAGGCGAGCGAGTGCAGTACGAGTACTCGTACTTCTACAGGGTGAAGAGGCAGCAGCAAGCCAAGGGCCAAGGGGGAGGTAAAGTGCAGACGGTTTACTATAGTCGTATTGGGATACTCGCACAGTGAGATGCGAGTGTCTCGAGACGACGATCACTCGATTTGGAGAACCCCGTCGCCGCCTCACTCACCCATACCGGCATACGTGAATCCATAGCTGCCACAATAAGCCCTGCAGATCTCGTTCGTCATCGTATTGAGGGCATAGACTGTCCAGTCTCAGCGGCGAAACGACGACCACGGCGTTGCGGACGAGCACGAGAACGATTGTGTCCTCGATTAACTGGAGTGGACGTGATGCAGTATCACTCACAAGTGCTGTTCAAAGCGCGATTGGATTTGTTGTCGTACAGGCAGCCTTCATAGGTCCATCCGGTGGGTGCGGTCGCTCCCGCGACGAGAGTGAGGAGGAGGGCGAGGGGGAAGAGCCGTGTGAGTAGAAAGCTCATGGTGGGGGTTGTCGTGACTTTGGAACGTCAAGTGGTTCGTCGTGGTGGTACAGACCAAGTACAAGGACTTGTAGTACAAGTACTCGTACAGAAAAGACGGATCTCTCGGCAGTGGTACCGTAGCGGGCGAGAGGGAGGGAGGAGAACGGTAGACGTGTGGGGACCATAGCCTTTGGCATGGGTGTGGGGGAGATATACCGCACGAGAACTGTAGGATAGGCCGAAGTACTGAATCCTCCTTTAGGAGATTATGGATTGTGATCATCACAAACCAATCCAATCCAAACCAAAGCCACGTCCAAGGATGCGATCCGAGCGAGGTTGTAACACGCCACCCGGGACCTCAGCAGGAAGGCCGGGTCGACCATGGACCATGGATGGCTCGGATGGCTCTCAAGAGGAAGAGAAAGAGAAGGACCGGAAGGGCCGCAAGATACCGTGTAGACTGACTACGTGCGCACACACATTTCCTTGGGCGCACACACACACACAGACACACGAGTGGCACTAGGTTACGTGCGAGCGGATCGTTTCAACTGTCGCCAGCGAAATTGCATTGCATCCAACCCCTGTCGGTGCGTCGTAAACGTCGGGAATATCGACGCATGCATAAGGCTCACCAGCTTGTCGCTCCACGTCGACGCGACTGGTGCGACGGGAGGGCCGTGTCGCTGTGTGCGGACCGTGCGGGTCACAGAGCGTCGGTTTCGTTTCAAACGAGAAACGAAGCTCGTTTCACTTTCACTCCAGACCACATACCGCGCCCTGTACTCGTACTGCAGCGGCTTTCACAGCTGTTGCCGAACCCTCGGCTCATCCTCTCCAGCCCTCTCTGCTCTTCTTCTTCACTTCGGCTCCCCTGTCTTCCACCCGCCGCGTTGCTCATCCATGAGCCATGAGCCATAACCCGCGCCACGCCGACCTGCCACCCCCGACGAAATGCTCCCGTCAACTCACCTCCACCCACATCGTCCAACCCATCGACAGGCACACCAACAATTGTGTCGACCCTCCCTCCCACCCTCGCTCACCTTTCCGGTGTCTTCTCCTCACGCGGGCGCAGTCCGCCCGCCGCACCTCGTCTCGAGCATCACAAAGATCGTCCCAGCCATACTCCCTCTTCGGCATTGCCGGGCGTCCGCGATCCCCGCGACGGTCTCCCTCGGGAGCATCAGGATGATCCCACTAGCACTAGCCACGACGGCAGTGAATCTCGTGGTGGCTCTTCCCTCGAGCTCCGCCTCGGGTTCGGGAGCGAAGGGCAACGCTAACACCGATACGCACCCCAGAGACCCGAAGTCTTTTGGCAAAGCGAAAAGGCGGGATCTGGAGAAGGAGAGGTCGGAGGGTATCGCGATTTGGCAAGGAACCAGCACGTTCACCATGAGCGAGCCAACGGGGTTCACGTGAGTCTTCATCGTTGTCGATCACGCGAGTCTCGTGTCGTGTGGTGTCGTCGCTCAACGTCTTGTTGCTCTTGCCTCAGCGGCCTGTCGGAGCCGATCGGGCCAGCGAAGAACCCCCCGTCCACACCGAGCAAGCCTTCGGGCCGCGCGTCCTCTCCCATCTCAGTTGCTTCTGGCTCTCCATCACCGACCCACCTCCCCCGTCCCAGGGCGATCCCGCACTATGCCTCCCCCCTCCCACGTACCGCCTACACCCCTCCTCGCACCTCCACTTCTCCATCGCCATCCCCAAGCACCACCACGACCACCTCGCGCGTCCTCCCGTCTCGAAATCCCACGACCAGTCGCCGAGTGCCCACCAAGAAGGCGTCTGCCCCACAAAAACCCATGCACCCGTTCTTCGCCAGAGACTCCAAGGGCAAATCCGCGGTCACGTTCCCTCCCCCTCCACCGTCCCAGCGGCCGCGCATGGTCGCGCACTATTCCTCGACCAGCGAGAGTCGAACGAGTAGCCAGGGCTCTTCGTCCGCGGACAGTCAGCCCACGAGTGATCAGGTGCCGGCGTCGACTCAGCATGAGCACAACGGTCCGGAGGTGGTTGAGCTCATCGAAGAAGTCGCCCAATTGACTGTTCGCTCCGTGGCCACCGCCACCTCCAGCTCGGTCCCGACGGACCTCGCCGTTGCTCGCTCAATCTCTCCACCTCCGAATCCCGTATCTCTCCACGCGGAAGTCACCGACCTCCCAATCTTCTCCCACCGGACATTCACCCCCAGCCCCCGTGTCGTCTACACCACCTCCTCCTCGGAGGCAGACGACCTCCTCGCATGCCTCCGCGGTCCCGTGCTGGGCTTCGACCTCGAGTGGCCCACCGCGGGGCGACACCGTATTGTCGACGGCAAGGGAAAGACACACACGATCAAGACGGGGATGACCTGGATGCCGGCCGAGCAGAGATATGCGTTCGGGCAGGGCAAGACCGCCTTGATACAGGTCTGCGATGAGAGGATGGTGGTGCTCATACACCTGAATGGGCTGCCTGATGGTCTCAAGAGTGAGTCGAGTCGAGTCGAGTCGAGTCCGATCGCATCGCATCGGTGCGCTGTGCAGCTCTGCCCAGCAGGTACTGCGCGGGTGGAAGTGAAACGAGTACTCTAGGACTGACGCTGGTTCGTAGTCCTGCCTTCGAAGTTCATCGAGATGATGCAAGATCCCAGAATTTACAAAGCAGGAGTGAACAGCAAAAGTGAGTCTACGCGCACCATAATCCGCATGCCTCGCGATGGTACTGGGTATTGCCCCGCGTGCTCGGCTCGACGCTCGCGCTCACGCATAACCAACAGACGACGGACTCAAGCTCTCGCGAGACTTCCCCGACTCCTTCCCCACGGGCGTCCACGGTTTGCTCGAACTGACTCACGTCGCCCGCCGCGTCGACCCGATCGGAACCGGACCTGGAGGGGCGCTCATTTCCCTCGCGAACCTTGCCAAGGCTTACTTGGGCCACGAGCTGCCGAAACCCAAAGATGTCAGGAGGAGTAGCTGGTTGGGCGTGCTGGACTCGCAGCAGCTCGAATGTGCGTGCTTTGGATCTTGCCTTCCCCGAACATCCCTTGCTTGTCGAGTTTTTTCACCAATCTTCGCCTTCCGCTTCTACGGCAGCCCCCGAGACATGTATATCTCGGCAATGGGCCCTTTAGGAGAAGCGACGATCCGCTGACACTCGTTGACACCCTTATAGACGCTGCAAACGACGTCGTCGCAGGACTGCACATCTACCTCCGTCTCCAAGCTCTCGCACAAGATCAGCAGATCCAGATAGATCTCGACGCGGCGAGTAGCGCGATCCACGTCCAGGCCGATCACTCGCATCACGCTGCACCTCACGCCCCACATCCCCCGCATGCCCCTCGCGCCGTTCCCAGCTCGTCCAAGACGGCTTTTAGCGGTCCGAAGCCGCCTGGACCGGCGCAGATCCGGGCGTTGGACAAGTTCTGGGCGGGCGTGGATATCAAAGATATCGCGCAGCAGGGGAACCTCAAGGAGAGCACGATTGAGTGGGTGATTCAACCCGGATTCCGGCGCGCCGAGGTCGAGCCGATTGTCCTGTGGTCTTAAGCCCGGGATGGCCCCGAGCGCAGGGCAATGCGGTGTGCGGGGGTATCAATGACCAAGACGGAGTGGCGCGGCTAACCAGAATGCGTAGAAGTTACATCTGCGTCGCAGTTGGGGCGCTCGCTTCGGACCATTCGCTCTCCCCCGGCGATTCGCGCAGGTTGATCGATCAGACGAAGGGGACGAGGACGGCGATGGTGTATCGAAACTTGATCCGCCGACTTCGGAAGGAGCTGGGTGAGCCGGTTTCCGGGAGCGAGGGCGAGGGCGAGGGCGGGGGCGGGGGCGGGGGCGGGGGCGAGCGTGACAACCCGAGTGCAACCGGCAGGGCCGAGCCCAGGTGATGATTCCACATGTAGATCCACCATCCATCGCCCGTGCCCGACGGCTAGAAAACGGTGATACGGTGATACGGTGATACGGTGATATAGAGATACGGTTTGTGCCGGCCTCATCTGCAAACCATTGTAATTTTTATGACTGTACGTACTAGCTTGTACAGTGTTTCATATACGCAATATGCAATGTGCATTATTCCTGCGATGCGTCTTCCAGTGCACGTACCAACTCATGATCGACCTCAATGTCGAACGCTTCGTCTCTCGTGCTCCCCGCACGCTGTGCGTGGCTGGTGCACAGCAGGTACAGTACGTGTCGCGATCACATCGTCAACCCGTCCCTGGCCAGCAGCGCCAGCATGGCCGACACGACCTCCTCGTGTCCCTCTAGATCCATTGCGTGGGGGCTCTCGATCCGTTCGGCGAGTTGCGCGTCAAGCAGGCGTCTGAGCGGCATACAGTATCAGTGATCAGAGGTCGTACCGTATCTTCCCTGAAAAAGATCCAAGCCACCCCTACCTGAGTTGCGAGCAGAGCACGCCTATCCTCGTGTTCGCCCTCAGCTTGATCCACCCGTCTTTGCCCAGCATGATCCCGCCGGCCCAATGGTTGACCGTGATCGGTCCGCCAAACAGGAGGAGACCGTACAGCGGTACCTGGCGCGTCAGCGACCACTCGCGACTCTACGCAATCCATTTTCACAAGGAAGCAAGGCGCAAGGCGGAGAAAAAGGGAAGGGCACCCGTGTAAGGTGTGCGGTGTACGGTGGGCGATGAACGAATGACGATGGGCGACTCTGGTTCAAATGGGTTGGGCGTATCAAGCCAAACACGTCGCTCGCACTCGCACTCGCGCTCGGACCCACCTCTGTAGCATCGCGGAGGAACACCTTTGACGTCTCGGCCTTTGCGAAATACGCGAGGAAGCCCGACTTGAATCCCGCTTCGGAGAACAGGATCGAGGACGGGTGGATGAACACCCTCCCGGACTGGTCGTACAGCTTGAGTTCCTTGGCTTCGTGCTGCAGCGAGAGGAGAACATTGTCAGTATACGAAATGCTCTCCCGCGTCGTGCACTCCGAAGGACATGGAGCGCAAGACGCAGGACACAGGGCGCAAGACACAGGACACAGTGGAGATCCCCAAACCACTCACATCCTTCTGCACGGTTCCCGCGTGAATCTGCTTGAACATGGCTTCGGGCGCAGCGATCCTCGCGATGCGAGGGTACAGCCCACCGACGAGCACGGACTTCACAAGACTGTCGATACCCTTGTTGCTCGAGAACTTGTCGAGGGACGAAGCCGATGAATCGAGGAAACCAATCTGCGAGAGAGCCGAGAGGAAGTCTTGTCGCAACGAGGTGATATCGCGGATGGTCGACGCGCTGATGAAATTCTGTAACACGCGCAAGCGTCAGTGGACTACCTACCGCTTTGGACGCAATTTGATCTGTCCCGGCGTTGGGTTGACCCAGCCGTACCCACCTGCTCGCAGAAGTTTCGGACGGCGCTCTGCCCGCTTGTCTTGCGCAACGCCGCGACGGCGTCGTACGCATTCACGTCGGTGAGCAAGTCCGATTTGCCTCGGGCGAAAGACTCTCGCGCCCTGCAGGGAATCGATTCAGTACGCGATACTCCAATATGACAGAGAGTAAAACCCACCTCTTGCTCTGGTCGCGCTTATCCATGGGCGAGGTGAACAAAGGTTTCGACGATAACAGTGCGGCGATCGTCAAGACTGCGAAAGTGTCAGCGATGCCGAGTACCAGTCGTTGGGAAATGTGACTAGACTGACCAGGATCGAGGCATCGGAACACCGCGGCGAGGACGAGCATCTTGGCCAGTCTCACATCGACGGGGATCATCGAGACCTACATCGTCAGCAGGGGCTCAAGCTGGATCGTAACACGACAACATCCCCAGCCCACTCCGACCCTCACTCACGTGACGTCCGAGCGCTGTCAGGCGACTCTTTTGATCTCGACCCTCGACGATCCCCAGATCCATCAGTGTCCGCCAAGCGAGGTCCATCGCCTCGAATTTGGGCGGGTCGATCGCTTTGCTGTACACGCCGTCCATCAGCAAGCCTCTAGTATCAGAGAATGAAGCCCCAGCTCACCTGAGGAAAGCTCGGACATCAATGTCTTCGTCCATCGCTTTGACTTGAAGGAAGAGCGCCTCCAGCGGTGTGCGCATGATTTCCGGTACCGGGAAGTGGCGCATCCGATTCTGCTCTGTTCGGCGAGTGAACAGCTTGTAGCACTACGACACAGTCGGCGTATCAGCGATCCGCAATCAGCAATCGGAGTGTGGGGATCGGCGCGTCGGGAACGATTAGAGCAGTCAGCAGAGTTCCGCCTCACCTGTCCAGGCTGGGTTCGACCCGCTCGACCCCTCCTCTGCCGCCCCGACGCCCTGCTCGTCCAGTCCTCCACGAGACGCTGCAGGCCACTCTCCGCATCGTACTGCGTCTCCTTGACCCGGCCGCCATCCACGACATACACCACATCCGGGATCGTCACCGACGTTTCCGCCACGTTCGTCGCCACCACGATCTTCCTCCTCGGCTTGGTGGGGAGGAAGACTCTCCTCTGCTCCTCGCTCGTGAGGTTGGCATGTAGAGGCAGAATCGCAACGTTCCCCAGTGAGACCGATTCGAGCTCGGAGACGCACTGCCGGATCTCCATCACTCCCGGCATGAAGATCAGGATGGCGCCGTTGGGCGTGTCGGCGTTATCGACAATGTGCTTGACCACAGATGCCACGAGGGTGTAGTCGATCTGGTTCCCCGCTTCTAGGATCTCGAGCGATTGAGCGGATTTCGGATCCAGATTCAGCTTGGTGACGTCTGCTCGGAGCGCGGCTTTTTGCTCCTCCGTCTGACGGGGCGCAAAGCGGGACGGCTTGGCGATGAAGTTGAGGTCACGGATGACGTCTTCGAGGTAGCTGGGAGGAGTCAGGATGCATTGGTGTACACGAGAACGCGACGTGGTGTGGACACGAAGCACAGGTATGATGTGGACGTACTGGTCAGTCACGGGATGCGTAAATCCGGGGATGGTCAATGACGGGCAGCCGCCAAAGTATTCTGCACACATCAGCAATGTGAACGTGTCGATCCAACACGTCGATGCTCACTGATGAATATCTGTTCTGCGGACGCAGTCAGCGCCACGATGCTCCCGAAAGTTACCTCTCTAGCGACTCACCGTTGATCGTCGCAGACATGAGAACCACCTGGATTACAGATCAGCAGCCATCCCGCATCAGATCCTGGTGACGACTCGTATCCCCACCTTGATGTTCTTGTTGCGCTCCAAGATATCCCTCAACAAGCAGATCAACAGGTCGGTATCCACCCCTCTCTCGTGCGCCTCGTCCACAATGACATGGCTGACGCCTTGCAACTCTGCATCCCCTCCTCCGAGTCTTCGCAGCACCACACCTGTGGTGCAGAACAGGAGTCTCGTGTCCCTCGTGGCCTTGCGCTCGCCGCGAATGGCATATCCAACGGTTTGGGGCAGACGGTCAACATCCTCCAGCCGTTCTTGAGCAACACGAGCGGCCACGCCCATAGCTGCCACTCGACGCGGCTGGGTGACGATGATGTTGGTGGAAGCGCCGCGACCAGAGTCGATCTCGTGGTCCAGGATGAACTGGGGAAGTTGGGTGCTCTTGCCGCAACCGGTCTTTTTGCCGCGTCAGCACGGAACAAGCCAAGCCAGGGCTGGTAGATAGATACGACCACTCACCTCTCCCACGACGACGAGGACACGATTCGTGTCCAGGGCAGAGGTGATGCGCTCCCTCTCTTTCCACGCAGGCAGCCTAGACCGTTCCTCCATCATCTTCGCGTACTCCGGTCGGTCCCTCATGATCTCTCTCTTCTTCCTCACCGCCTCCTCCTCCTCTTGCGTCGGTATTCTCCGCTTGATCCCTTCGCGCGGCTTCTTCGGACCCCGCGCCGCAGCTGGCCCACGCGAGGCTCTGACCTCCTCAGGCACCTTGGGCACGAGATGCTGCGTCACCTGTCCGACATCCGGCGGACGCGCGATCACCTCCGGCAGAGCCGTTTCGAGGTACTCGACCATGGTGAGCACCACGCCGCCTGCGCCCGACTCGAGCATCCCGCGGAGATCGTGCCGCTCGGGATCACGGAACTGGCGCAAGAGCGAGCTATGCAGATGTAGGCGCATGTACGAAGGAAGGGTAGGGGAGGTGATGTAGAAGGCGGGTGCGTGTGTTGGATACTGAGACGAAGGATATGGCGAAGATTCCTCGAATATGACGTGAAGGCCGATGCTGTCTTTACCGGATTCGTCTTCGATATCCACTGCTATCTCTGTAGGAGAGAGTCGGTGGAATCGCTCGCCGAGAACCGCTTCCAGGGCGAGAATCTCCTCGTCACGAGTGACCTGCCGCTCTTCCGCTGCCGAATCGTCGCCCGACCATCCCGGGCCATACTCGGTCGTGCCCCACCCATCCTCGCCGCTCTCCCAGCCGCAGAGTCTCCTCCCCAACAGATCGAGAGCGGCCGATTCTCTGCTTTCGGTCGACAAGACCTCCTCGACCGCTTTCCTCGGAAAGCCAGCTTTCTTGACCAGCTTGTCGACGAGCCATCCCTTGACCAAAGCATTCTGCCCGCCCTGAGAGACCGACGCGCCGGTGATGAAATCCGCAGAGCTGCTAGAGGGGCGATATCGCGGTGGCAGATCGTCCTCTGGTAAGTGGAGAAGGAGCCATTCGATTGATGCCTCGAGGGGCGAGAGGATACTCAGGCTCAGCATAAGTGGGTCATTGGTCGAAGATGAAGAGGAGTGTAGGCGGACGTGCGCCGCTTGGAGAGCAGAGAGACACGAGGTGATGTGCGCAGGACGGAAACCGAGAGTAACGAGCTGTGTCTCGAGGTCTGAGACGTTGAGCGCGGGGGTCGAGGTGCCGGAAGCAGCCGTTGAGTGGGTTGACCCGACGTCGCGACTCGCCTCGAGGACAGCGGCGGGGTATTGCTGTGTCATCTGGTGCGGAGGTCAGTTGAGATATTTACGAGAACATCTCCAAAGCGGCACGCCGACACACCTTTCGCACCGTCGCTTCGACCATCTCCCTCAACGCACTCGCCATCTTGACCTCCGGTGCCCTCTCCCACTCCTTCCCACCTTTGCCCACCGGGGTGTTCGTTCCGCTCCCTCTTCCACCCGCTGCCCCGCCCTGCCCATCCCCATTCGCCTCCTTGGCCACGGCGTCCTTCTCCCGCTTCTTGCCCTGCCTTGCCTCGACCTCCTTCTTCGCCGCGAACGGATCCGGAGCGAATTCCCATGCGCGATGTTCCGGCGCAGCCGCTTTCTCCGCCATGAGCGTTGTCCAGTATGGGCGAATAGTCGGTGGGAGGCCCATAGCCATTGGGAAGTGGGAACAGAACTGGGCGGTGCGCGCAGGTGTCAGCGATGTACAACTTGATCACTGGGTTGAGTTTGCGAGGGGAGGGATCACCACGCTCAGAGACACCGAATTTCGAAGTCCGGGGATGGAGCTGAGTACCCTGCTGCCCACTCCCTACTCACGCGGAATAACGCATAGGTCGCCACGAAGTGCCTCGCCTCGATGGCCGTAGCAATCTCGAGCGGCGGGTGGGGCACGAACCGCACCGTCTCCAAGTCGTACACATTCTTGCTGACTCGCTTGCGGAGGGTGACGCTTCCGCTGAACGTCGGAGGGTCGGTCTTGGGGTTGGCTTTCTGTGAGCGGATGATCAGCGTCAGCGAGCTCGATTTGGTTTGACACTCTCGGTCCATCGCCAACTCGAGTTCCGGCTCCTTCAGCTTCATCCATAGCTCCGCGTCCATCTCCGTTTCCACCGTTATCTCCATCCCCAGCTTCGTCACCTTCGCCTGCTTCGTCACCATCCCCCCGGCATCGCTGTCGATGGCGGCTTGCACCCCAGCTTGACTCCACAGAGCTCACACAGCAATCCCGTCGAAAACTTGTCTCACGCTCGACCCGGATCGTGTCTGGAGCTGGCGCTTTACAGGAGCGAGATGAAGTGCTCGATGAAGTGCTCGATGAAGTGCTCGATGAAGTGCTCGATGAAGTACTGGGCGAAGTACTGGGCGAAGCGTCCACTCACCGTGTCCACGACAGGTCTCTCCCACCCCATCTTCTGACACTTCTCATTCAGCTGCGTCAGCGGGCTCTTATACCCCACAGGGAAGAGCGGCGGTGGTCTCGCCGGCGCATCGGGGTCCGTCGTCGTCGGCTCATCCTTCTTCTTGGAGGAGTTACCGGCGTTACCGCTTCGAACGACGTTGACGGGTCGGCGTTTAGGAGCCATGGGTCGGAGTCTCTATGCTCTATACGCTGTCGGATCGGGACAAGGAGATTTACGATGCACGAGATGGTAGAGACAAGACGGAGCGAGAGATGGGTTTAACAAGGTCTGCTTGATCCTGTGATGTTTCGGAAAGTCGGCGAGACGACAAACCCGACTGAACCATTTTGTCAGGCACGACGATCGGCCCTCAGCAAGTGTAACATGTAACATGTGTAACATTTTGCACAAGTTGCATCTGCTCCATCGCAGTAGAGATCCAACTTGGCTCGATCCAACTTGACTCGATCGAACTTGACTCGATCCAACTTGACTCGGTGCATCCCAGACACGGGTATCTCGGTATGGTATCGGTGGCAATGCCTTACATGTCACTACTCGTTCTCGACGGAAGTCCCTAGCGCACTGGTCCCAAGTTGCTCATTACTTCTAATCCGATCATCGTGCACCATAACCGGGGAGAATAACCACACGACGACCACAACCACACCGACAAACCCTCTTATTCCCCTTTTCTCGACTTGTCTTTGTTCCCGATACGCCTGATCCATTCCCGCTGCCCGAGACCCCAATTACCGGCGTCACCGGCGCCACCGCGTCACCGCGTCGCCGCGTCGCTGGTCACTGGTCACTGGCCCTGGAGCGCCGGGTCGATCTGGGTGTGATCAAACGAGGTGATGCCTCCCTCGGCCTGCTGTTGCTCCATCAACGCGCCCAGACCTCTGGCGACGAGATCCTCATTCGCCTCGTGGCTCTCCGCCGCCAACGCCGCCACCTGTCCAACATCGAGACCCTCGATACCCTCGATGTGCTCCATTCCCTCCATGCCCTCAATCCCCTCAATCCCCTCCAGACCTTCGATGCTCACTCCGACGTCCTCGAGACTCGGGTCGATCGGTACCGCCGCACTGAGGTTCGGCACCGAGGTGTCCGTCCCGAGGGGAACAGTCGTGCTCGAGCTGGTGGTCCCCATGCCGACCCCGATACCGGTCGGGATGTTGTCGTTCTTGCGAGCCCGCTTCTTCTTGGGCTCACCCGCCTCGGCGAGGGTGTTGGGACCGGGCCCACCGACACCACTGCCGTTAAGGTCCAGGCTGAGCTCTCCCTCAAGCTTCGAAGCTTCCGTGTCATCGGCAGTCAACCCGGCGGCTTCGGCTTCGCGGCGAGCCTTGTCGCGAAGCTCCTTGGTCCGCTTGCCCGGTCCTCGTCGGCGGACAAAGTCATCCCACGTGCACTCCTCGCCCCGCTTGGTGCAGTTGTCGCACGTCGGGCGCACGCCGTCACACTTGAGCTTACGTCGGCGGCAGAAGTGGCACGCAAGGGCTGTAGGCGGTATCAGCGAGGGAACGCTCACCAAGTCAGTCGTGGACTTACCAAGTTTCTTCTTGTGAACGGGATGCTGGTCGTCGCCACCGTCGTCGCCGCCGTCGCCACCATCGCCGCCGCCCCCACCACCACCGCCACTGTCGGGGGGTCCACCGTCACCGCCAGCACCTCCGGCATTTCCGTCGTCGCCACCGCCCGGGGGAGGGGGGATCCCGCCGGCCTCGCCAGAGTACCCAGCGTTGTCACCGATATCGCCGTTGCCGCCGCCAATGCCATTCGGCGCGGTATCGTCCCATCCAGACGGTCCGGCGCCGTTCGCCTGATCTCCCGTGCTGGCGGTGGTGTAGTGCGCTCCATCAGGAAGACGGATCACGCCGTGCGAGGGGCCATACATCGTCGAGCCATAGTGCAGAGCGTGAGGCGGCCCGTATACCGGCGCGTTCTCACCGTCCATGACGCCAATGGATGACGCGTCGGAAGAGCGATGGTTGTGCTTGGGCATGGTCCCGTAGCTGGAGGGCAGAGGCCCGGCATAGGCGTAGTTGTACGACTGACGCGGGGTAGTCGGACTGGGAACAGGCAGCGAGGAAGTGGAGCTCTTGGCCGAGGCCGGGACGGGAGCGTCTGGCATCAACTCGCCACCCTGCTGGCCATACATGACGGGGTACCTCGGCGACTGATATTGCTGCCAGCTGTGTGCCGGAGGGGTGAGGAGATGCTGAGGTTGAGGTTGAGGTTGAGAGTCCCAGGGGACAGATCGGAACATGTCCTGCTCGGGCTCGACCTTGACCTCGGGCTGAGGGGCGAACTTGGCCTGGACCATCTGCTGGTATGGGGACATGTCGGCATACGGCTGTTGAGGCCAGTACGACGGCGCCACGTTGCCCTGTGAAGGTGCGCCAACGTCGGCTCCGCTCATGTTGGCTTCCGACGAGGCGAACATGGATGCGATGCGCTGCGCCACCATATGGCGGAACTGGTTTGAGAGCTGGTCTGTGTTACCGACAGCCTGGGGCACAGGCACGAGATCGTTGTCAGACGCAGACGCGGGAGGGTTGGGTCGCAGTGGGTTCCTTGTCCCGGCAACACGCGGCGAGACCGGCTCGGCCTTGATGGACTGGAGTTGAGGCTCGTGTTCCGAGTCCGAGACAAAGTGTCGGCCGGCAAAAGCCCTCTCAACGACGGTGTTGGTTCCCTTGAAGTTTGCGAGCGCGAGGTCCACCGCGTCCGGGATGGTGGGAGCCGGCGGCGAGGGCGTCGCGCTGGTCTTCTCGGCTTCGAGCTTGCGGTTCAATAGTTGCTGGAAGCGCGAGACGTTCTGTGGACGTTGCGTGCCAAGAGTGATGCCCATGGGCGCTGCGAGAGTCAGCAAGGTATCGCCACGAAACCCGAAGTCCAAACTTATGAAGTCCGAACTAATGGACCCACGCTGTGCTGGCATAGTCGCGGCCATGGTGTTGAGGCAAGGAGGTTGTTGGTCTGCAGAGGAGAGTTGTCTCGTTCGCTCGCGAAGGAGTGCTTCAAAGTATGACTCTTCGACGGAGGCGGAGCCGAAGGACGACGAGGTGCCCTGGGTGTTCGGTTGGAAGACGGGTCGGGTTTGAGGGGACCAGGAATGGACTTCCGAGTTCATCTGAGGCGGCGTTCAGTGGATGAGATGACGCGGAACGATCGGAGATGGGATACGTACGAAACAATATGCGGTGTGGCGAGGTACGTCTGTTCAGACACAGGCCGGGCGGTTGTGCTTGTTGGACGCGGAGACACGGGGTGGTCCGTCGTCCTGATGCGATGCGCAACGGGATGGAGGTGCCAAGGGGGCGAGATGTCGCGCTGGGTGGATGGGATGGAGGCTGCGGCTCGTCGCGTGGTTCCGATCCGAGCAAGTTGGTGTCTGCTCGGGGGTCAGCATGGGGTCCATAATGAAACTTGGGCTATCAGAAGGCAGATCGGCATCTGCAGTCGATGCGATGGCAGTGTCAATGATACGAGGCTGGAAGGGGGTAGATGACGCCAGACGGGTGGATGCTGCAACGACCGACGCGTGCGGCCTTGTACAAGCACTCTGCACCACGGGAAGCACGCGACGGGGATGCCGCCCCACAGGATGTCCTACATGGATTCACCTTGCCCCACTCGCGACTGACTCGCGGTGCAGTCGCAGGCGCGCGAGATGTACCCCGGACGCAGACGGATGGGGTTGGGTAGGGTGGGCGTGGACGGATGAAAACAACTGGGTCGACGTACGGGATCAATAGCGAGCGACCTGGACGAGGGGGTGTTTGGTGCCGTCGCGGTCGCTTGGATAGTCTCCGTGCCAGTTCCCGCGGCGCAGAGTCAAGTCGAAGACGGACTTCCGCCGGACAGTCGTCGGTGACAGGTGCAAGGCCGTGATGGGGCTGCTCGAATGGGGGTCGAGGACGGAGTATGCACGAAGCAGTGATTGGAATACGGTGATTATGGTGGGATTGACGAGTACTCGTGCAGTGGTGGGAGAGATGTGACGAGGGAGAGGGAGAGGGAGGGGCGGGGGCAAAAAGCGACTGGCTGGCCACAGGCTGACGGCGGCTCAGGGTCAGGGTCTGGCCAACGCGCAAACAACTCGACCAGGCGGCGGCGACGGGAGTAAATGCCGCAGAGCCACTCTTTGTGGCGGCGGGCGGGTGGGTGGGTGGTATGGGTTGCCTACGTACTCGGTACTGGTACATCGCACCGCCCGCAGAGCGGCGCAGATCTCGTCGAGGCATCCCTCGGTCCATCGCCATCGACGCGACACTGTTCAAAGGGGCACAAAGACTCGGTACTTGGCATATCTGAACGGACCTCGACTCGAGCCAAGGTCGGTGATGTGACTTGACCAGAGCAGCCAGCGTATTTGTGGCACCGATTCCGGCGCACTGATGACAGCTCCGGTGAGGCGAGCGACCCCTTGGATTTGTGTACTCGACACATACGCGGCGCAGCTCATCAACGCCCGTTTGGAAGGCAGAGAGAGGGCCTATACATAGGCTGGTCAATAGGATTGGCCCAACCACCCCGCGTTTCATCCTCGTCGGTTGTCCTTGTTCCACGATAAGGTCAGGTCAGGCACCCATCGTCCGTCCGTTCCGTTGCAATTCGCACAGTCCTCCGGCTGCTCAGTCTCCCCATGACCCTCCTCCCCGTCCCGATCCCATCAACGGGTGGATGGGTATACGGCGCGCACTGATCTGTCTGGATGGATGCATCACTTGAGCTGGGATACTCACCATTCGCCAACCACTCCCCGCCATGGCTCCCAGCTTCACACTGAGAAAGTCCTCGTCCCCTTCCCGGGCCAATCTCACCCTGCCCCTCCCCTCGGCGTCATCACCGTTGGTCTCCCCGTCATCTTCCGTCTCCTCTCTCGGAGCCCACGGCGGCGGCGGCAGCAGGTCACCGACCACTCCCCTCCGTGATGCCTCGCCCGGTTATTTCCCACCCCCGAACCGCCCTCCGCCGGCACTCGTCTCCCGTGAGGAGGCGTTCAAGACGGTGAAAGCCATGGAGGAGGTGTTGGCCGGATGGAACGAGTATCGGCTCGCCATCACCAATCTCGGCAAAACGGGCAGGAAGCTAGCGGGAGCCTTGAAGGATCTGGTGGGGTGTATGGACAAGACCAACGTCTCTGGTATGTCCACACCACATGGCAACACTTGCCTCTCAGACCGAAGTGGTTCGTGGCCGCTGACTCCAGCTTCCCTGTCGCCTTGACACAGCCCAGACGATGCGCCCGACATCCGCCATGCTCGACTCCCTCTCCGACCTCACACTCAAGCTCTCCAAGAAGATCGACCGGGAATACGACGACGCCAACGCTGATGCGTCCAGATACTTCACCCTCCTCGCCAAGGAGTCACGGAGCCACGAGGCCTACCTCGGCGCGATGGGAAAGAAGCATGACAGGGCCGAGAAGGCTTATCGGAAGGCCGCGAAAGGTCTGGCAGAGACGGCGACGGCGCATGCCGGGCTGGTCCAGCTCAAAGATACGTTGTCGACGGACATCACCAGGGCGAATCAGTAGGTGCAGCCGCACACGTGTCGCCGACACCGACTAACAATCGTGATATCCGCCGTCGATGCGGATCTTCGTCGCTGACACTTGTCCCGCAGCGATCACATGAGCTTGCTCGGATCCAAGCAGTCTACATTGCTGCTACGACTCGCCAGCTCCTCGGGCGCTCTCGCCGGGAATCTCCTCTCGTTCTTCTCCGATGGCCTGCGAAAGAGCGGCACAGCCTACCGCGACGTCGAGTACTGTGCGTGGCCAATCCCTCCCAACACTCATACTACTTATAATGATTCGGGATAACCTCGCTGACGGGACGCAATCGTAGTCCGCGCATTGGCGGATATACAGTGGCAGTCTGCCCTACCCGATCCACTGGACGATGCCACGGAGGAGAAGCGGCGAGACGAGCTGAGACTGCTCAAGGCGAGAGTAGCGCTCGGGGAACTGGATCTGGTGGGTGAGAAGGTCTGGGCTGGTTTGGCTCGTCCGGTGAAGAGTTCGGACCTATCGCCAGTCGAAGGGACGGGCGAGAAGGGCAAGACCAGCCCACCGCAGATCAGCGCTGCGACCAGGCCGGGAGTCAACGTTGCCCAGACCTCGGACACGCCGAAGGAGCAGACAATGACGGCAAACGAAAAGGCCGAGGTTGAGGAACCGACACACGCGCCGCCGAGCTCCAATGAGAAGGCTCCGCCAAAGACTTCGCCGCCCACTACCGCCGCACCTCCTGCATCCGATCCCATGGGTTCAAAGCCCCCAGCGGACCCGCCCACAGACTCGGCGTTAAACGCGCAACCGGCTCAAGGCGAACCTCGACCTCCCCTGAGTGCCCAAGCGCAGTCCCAAGCAAGAACCGGGCAGCTCCCTCCCGGCGCCGCGCAGCCCCCTCAAGAGGCTCCTCGAGAGTGAGTTACACGGCTTGCGTAGCGCACAGACCGGCTGATCAGCGCCCAGAACCGCCTACCATGCTCATCCCACCTCGACGTCCGATCCGGGGTCACACACCTCGCCGACTTGGCTGTCATCGTCCAGCCGTACTGTCACCTCTTCTACGGCAGTGTCCTCGTTGACCTCAGCGTCGTCCCCACTAGAGCACTACGAGGTGCTGCGACCGTGGGGCGACGCTCCGCCCAAACCGGCTCATGCGGTGTATAGCCCACCGAGCGGTCATGCCCGAGCCAGGGAAGACGAATGGGAAGTCCCTGCGCCTGGAGCATATCCAGCGCGGTCGAACCAGATGTACGAAGACCCACGGGCGTCCGTCGGCCGCGATATGGTACGTCTTTCCATTGCCTGGTGCTCGTCGCTCTGCTGATACCCGCTGCGCAGAATGGACCCCGACCATCGCACACCGCCCGAGCTAGCAGCATGGCCGCGAATGTTTCCGTGCCCGGTGTCAAACGCTCGGTCTCGCAGATCGCGGCTGACATGGAGGCGCGCGATGCCTCGGCGCGCGAGTCTGAGTGGGCCGCGCACGCCCTCCATTCCTCGGACGGGCGGTTCGTTCGGGGCTGTGGCATCTGTCGAGCCGAGTATGAGCGGATGACACGGCCTGTTCGGGAGGACGCGCAGGACGATCTCCAAGCCCAAGCCCAGGCCCAGATCCAAGCTCAAGCCCAGATCCAAGCTCAAGCCCAGATCCAAGCTCAAGCTCAATGGCGGATCCGAAACGAGGAGAGGGGCTCTAGGAGAGTTACCATGCCGCCTAGTTACGCCTCTGCCGGCAACCTCGTCTCGGTCGGGCTCGGACAACATGGCATGGGAACTGGCAATGGAGGATACGCCCCGCCCCCGAGGGAGACCCCGAGGGAGACGAGAGCTTGGCAGCACACACCATTACCCCCGATGCCGACACTGCAGTCGAGCGGGAGGAGGGCGAGCTATCATCCTGGCGTCGAACTTGTCGCGCCTAGACCGACGAGGGCTGTGGGGATGAGTCCGGAGCTCGACGAGTATGGGAGGTGAGATACCGATGATTCAACTGAAGCGGAGATCTCGGACAATGGGACAATGATGGTGTGAAACGAACTTGACGATTATTCGGACGACTCGATGTTGACACAACTCTCTATGATTGTACTTGACGAGGACGAGGGCAAGGACGATCGGAATGACGAGAATTTACATGAATATACAATGCTACGAGGCTAATGATACATGAACTTGCTATGACTACAGCTATGTCACCAGTGCGCAAGGCCCGGATAGAGTACACGAGAATGTCACTGAAGCCCGACCGAGAACGACCTGGGGGACCTCTCGCGGCTCCTTCCCCTCTTCTCTTCGCACCTCGCCCCCGCGGTCTCGACGTCGCAGCTGGTACGACAGATGCAGTCCGGCCTGACTGTGCTTTTCCTCCTTCCGTCCCACTTGTTCTGCCACTCCCATTCCCACTCGGAGATGGTCTTGGTGTTCCCCCGCCCAACGTCTTCGAGGTCCCACATGTCGGGCTCGTCCAGTTCCGCGCCTGCGGGTGCGGGGACGATCTCGCTCGACAAGGAAGAATGTCTCGATGGCGCGTGCTCCCTCTCTCCCGCGCCGATGATGATACTTCGTCTGTGCGGGCGATGGATCTCGACTTCTCCGAAAGTCAGACCCGACTCGAACGACGGTCGGCCGAGGTTGAGACCGAGCGCCTCGTGCGCCTCGTCGGACCCCGCTGCGGAGATGGATAGGGTCGAGGCGGGAGTGAGCGGAGCGGTGGTCGAGAGCGGGGAGTGCGCAGAGGGGGCGTAGGGCGAGTAAGAACCAGAGCCGACGGGCAGAGAGGGATGACGTCCGGGGACGGACATCGGTCGGGTTTGGGTCTCGTTCTCAGTCTCGGTCTCGGTCTCGGCTTCGGCTTCGGCTTCGGCTTCGGCTTCGGCGTTGGGCGCGGCTTCGCACACCTCGGGGAGCGAGTCCAGGCTGGACGACTCGGAGAGCGGCGAGGACCGGCGACGGACGAGCAAGTGGTCGGGTAGAGCTGTCATAGAGTACGAGCGGAAATGGTGGGGACGAGCATACTGCGATGGGTCAGCGAAGTACGAGCCAGGGAGCAGAGTAGAACCAAGTGGGGTGTGGGGCTCACCTCTGGAAGCGCCTCGGGGACGAGGACGTTCCACATCTCGAGACCGTCGTCGCTGCCCGATCGGAGCGCCCGCACGCGGTCCTCGTACTGCTCGCCCTTCTGGACCGACTCGTCATGCGCGTGGCAGACGCTCAGGTGGGGTTCCCACCAGTCGCCGAGGCTGGGCATGGGGGACGGGATGGTGATGGGCGCGGAAGTGGCGGAAGTGGCGGAGGTGGCGGAGGTGGCGGAGGTGTCGGAAGCGGTGGGCGCGGTGTTGCTGATGGGGAGAACCGTGTTGGCTCTCTTTGGCATGTTGACGTTGTGCGGGATGGAGTGCATCCTCCGGAGTCGGGGAGAACGTTGGAGGGTGGCCCCGCCGTCGTACTGCGGGCCCGGCATCGCCGCTTCAACGGACGAAGAGACGGTGGCCACGGTGGACTTGCCTCTGCTCTTGTGCTTGGGGTGCCAGAACCGCGGCGCGGAGATAGCGAGATTGTGCGGTTGTGGCTGGGCGTGGGCAGGGAGGGCCACCGACTTGCTCGTGGGAGAGACGGCGGGAGAGGGAGTGTCAGGAAGATGTGGGAAGACCGTGTCGGCGAGCTCTGGGGGAAATCCTGAAGAGGCGTCGGACGGGTCGGGGTCACGCTGCATCTTGGCGGATCGGGGCTGGTGGTGCCGGTCGGGGATGTAGTGCACGCTCGAAAGGATGTCGTCCAGTGAGGACAGAGACAAGCGAGGCATGTGTGAGCGACGAGGGGATGGAGTTGGCGGTGAGGATGTCAAGTAACAAGTAGTTAGAGAGCTACTATGGTGGATAATATACGGCCCAGAGCGAGGACGATGTGGTCAGGTGGACAGGGTGAGGTGAGTTTGTGCGTTGGTGCTGGTGCTGGCTCTTGAGCGGTACGATGCTGGCTGGGGGGGCAAAGAGGGAGTGCGATGAGCAACCATTAAGTACTCTTTGAGGAGCTTCCGAGCGATCCGCGGAAACGGAATACAACGGCAACGGGTCAGGTAGGAAGTCAGAGGCGCAGCGCAGAGGGCGCCAGACGGACTGTGCGAGTGCGTCCCCAAGCACGGAGGGGATTGACGACATGCGGTTGCGCCCGAGTGACCTTGCCTTCGCGACGGGAAAGGGGGATGATTTTGGGTTAATACAAATCGCTGTGAATTGTCCATGGCAACAGCGCTGCTGCTTCACGCACGTTGCGTTGCGTTGCGTTGCGACAGCCACGGCCAGCGCGAAAGCACCGCGACGGTCGCAAGCGAGAGGTGGGTAGGCTTGGGCCGACATGATCGGGCTCGGAGGGCTTCGCAGAGGATCAGCGGGGTGGCCACGGTCTACCACGGCCACGGAAACGGCCACTTTTCCTCCTCTTCCTGCTTTGCCCTTTGGCCCGCCTCGCTCTCGCCTGGCTCGTCGGGATCGGAAGGAAAAGGAGAAATGGACCGCTATGCCTCGTACTGGTTCTGCACGTTCTGCACGGAGCGCTCCTGCGTCCTGCGTGAACCGGCGGGTTTCGCACCCACCGACATCGTCGTACGCGTTGAATGATTTGTAGAGACATTTGTAGAGCGCAGAAACAATTTGTAGACCCCAGGATTTGTATTCTTGGCGAGCCAAAACGTGGATCTGGTCCCGCGCACTACGACGTCCAACGTCATGTGGCGCGGCTCAAGACGACGACCAAGACGACCCAGACGCAGGAAGAGCCAGCGGGTAAACGGTCGGGGCGGATGTGTTGCTGCATGGTTGAGTACGTACCAGTCGAATTGGATGACGGCGTGGCGAGATCTGCGTGCAGACGACTACAACTACGACTACGTGTATGAGACAAACCTCAGGCGAGCTTGGCGACGGTAGAGGCGACGGTCGCTCACAGAGGTGAGATGGGGCAGCACCTCATATCGTCAACGGGAGCAATTCACGACTCACGAAGCGGGACCAATTATTTCGCACGACTTGTTTGTTCCCTCCCTTTTAACACCTCGATTGACCATCTCTCTCGCTCGTCGTCTCGCTCTCTTCGTCGAAATCCATCCCAGCTCACCTCGTCTCCACTTCCACTCTCTCGCTTCTCTCGTCCCACTTCGACCCCCGCCTATCCGACTGGCCATCCGACAGGCATACGCTCGTTCCTCTCCGTCCCTCTAGATCCCGCCGGTGCCCTCCCACTCCCCCCCTCCCCAACTAGTCGCGCAGGATGGCCAACCTCGGTGTCCCCGTTAAGCTCCTGCACGAGTCGCTCGGACATGTCGTCACGGTAGAACTGAAGACTGGAGAGGTGAGCGACGGCTCGGTGGACTGGTACAGGCTTGGATTGGATGGAGTAGTGCTGATGCCTTTTCGTGCAGATGTACCGAGGGAAGTTGATGGAGGGTGCGTTTGGTTCGAGCGAGAGCCATCTTCTGGATATTCGTGGATAGTCGTGGAGAGATCACTCGCTGACTTGTTGTTCTTCCGTTCGGCTCGATTTCCTCTTCGATGTGTGCTCTAACCTTTTACGATCCCCTTGCTCCTCGCGGTTTGGACTCACTCGTCTCCTCACGAAATCAACGCCTTGCCCTCGCCTGACTCCTCCGACCAACCGACTCACTCGACCACTCGACTCACGCGACCCATCCCGTGTCCTACCCCTGCAACATGCACGTCACGCTTGTCATCCACGACATCTCCACGGCTCTCCCATTCGCACCAAACCGCACAATTCCGACATTCCCGTATCCTGCCGTCGCACCTCGCACCCTGCCCCGCGCGCCGCACCACAGCCGAGGACTCGCTCAACATCGCTCTCCGCGAAATCACCGTCACCGCGCGAGATGGCCGGGTGTCGCAGCTTGAGCAGGTGTACATTCGTGGTTCCATGGTGAGTCGAGTGGTCTCACATACACATTTCACTTGTTTCTCGATATTGCGCTCGAGGCGGCATCGATATCTCTCACCTCGAGCTGTCGATCTCTCATCGAGTCATGTTGTCGCTTGTGAAGTATCCTGGGCTGGATAACGGCACACGACGCACCATGCACGATGCTGACGCCTCAGATCCGATTCATCATTGTCCCCGATCTGCTCGCCAACGCGCCTATGTAAGTGTTTCGCTCTCCCCTCCCCATGCTGTCATACCCTACTGTCTCGTGACGACTCGCTACCATGCCACACCGTCTCGTGACGACCCGCTGTCCTGGGAGATCGCGCGCTCGCGACAAGCGCGCCGTGCTGATGTCACGTAGGTTCAAGCGTGTCGGACCGAACGCTATGCGAGGAAGGGGTATCGGCGCAGCTCGTGGACGCGCGACCATCCAGCGGGGTAAGCGGGATCCAGGATCCACTTGTCCTCATCGGGGTGCTTCGAGTGGCGAGTCTGAGAGCGGTTCAGCTGACACCAATCGTAGCCATGGCAAGGCGGGGCACGACGAGGACCAACCAGGGTGTGCGTCGTTAGTCGTGTGGCGGGGTCTGGGGCGTGGTGCGTGGTGGTTGCGTAGAAAGCGTTGGGTATCATGGTTCATGCAGCCGTGCAGCAACGGGCGGCAAAGGGGATATGACGGGTTGTGCGTGTGGTTCCTCGCGGACACATTGGCGCTGTCGACCGTGACGACATTCGAAAGTGTCTCCGAATTTCAAACACTCTGACGGTCGCTGTGACCGGCCTCAGGCAGCTAGTCGTTGAAGCCAGAGCCGCCATCGATACGCAAGATCCGGCCACGGGCGTGGCGATTTCACAAGCACAATGGGACTCTAAAAGTCCATGGCATCCCTCGCGCTAAGTTTAGGCAACTTTGCCACCTCTGCTTTCACCGTGGCCATCAACTTCCTCGCACTCTCGTTGCCCGGCTGGAGCTTCAACACCTCTTTCAGATCGGCCTCTGCGTCCCTCCATCGACCCATCCCCCCTCGGGCTAGGGCGCGCTGATAAAACGCCTTCCCGTTCTTGGCGTCCTTGGAGAGTATGTGCTTGCAGTCGAGTTCGGCGCGCTCGTGTTGCCCCAGAGTGTTCAGTGCGACGGCACGGTTCGAGTAGTAGACCGTCTTCTTCCCGTCGAGGGAAATGGCGCGGGTGTAGTATTCCACAGCTTCGGCTTGTCGACCGTCATTCACCAGCTTGTTGCCCTGGAAGAGGTGTCAGCGGCGTCGAACTAGACTGGACTGTAGACCGGGTCGAGGCAGAGCAGGCTCCACCTCCACAGAGCCCCGCGGCTAGGCCGCCGCACCCACCTGGGTCTTCTCCCTCGCCCCGAGCTCCTCGGCCCATTTGTCCATGCACTCTACCCACGCTCGCGACTCCTTGCTGTTTTTCCGCCGGGCAACAGACGGTTCGGCCAAGCGACGGTACAGCGCGATCGAATGCACGCGCTCGAGCTCGTCCACGTCGCGCGAGTAGCCGGGGTACGAGAATGGCGAGACGGCCACGGCGATTTGGTGGAGCAGCTGGACGACGGGGTGAGCGGGCACTCCAACGCCGGTGGGACCAGAGACGACGAGTCGGAAGACCAAGCGAGGCGGGGCCAATGAAATGGAGCACGATGCGACGCCACTTCGACTCACCTTGACAAAGTGCCGGAATGTGAGGATGACGGCGGTATTGCGCACTCCCGCGTCCTCCTCTGTCCACTCCTTGGGCAAATAACACACTTTGCCCTTGTCCTTGCCATCTTGCGCGCCCTTCTTGCCCACACTCCCATTGATGACCCTCCGCACCTTCCCCTTGCCTCTGGTGACTTTGACCATCTTGCCTCCTTTCGTGCCTTTGCCTCCACCCGCAGTATTCGTGGTCCCTCCCGTATCTGCGCTGCCATCCTCGGACGCCTCTTCCGGGAGATCCACCCCCTCGAGCGCCGCAGGATCGTTTGTCGACGGACCATACCTGCTCTCCACCGCCGGATCACTCGCCCCCATCTCCTTGAGTCGCCATCGGAGATGTTCCTCCACAGCAAGGACATCTGTCATTTGAGGATGAGGGAAGATCGCCGGGGGTCGTATATGCCCGTTGATCGCTGGTCTTGGATTCTTGGCGAATCCTCTTCCTTCTGGAATCGCTATCCGCTCCACGTTGAGCGGACGAAGACCTTCTCGTCTCACCCGCTGCTGCTCTGGCGTCTCGATGAGGCCGACCCAACCCATCGATGCGGGCGTACCCTCCAGATCGAGGGGGAGAGGACTGACGGGGCCCTTTCGATTCTCCGCATGGACCCGGAAACATCCCAGGCAAGCTGTCAGCTGACAGAGACACGGGGCGTGATCGTCCTCCTCCAATGGCACGCCGTGGTCGTATGCCACAGAGTGGAAGCACACCCCATCCCTCGGCAACGCTGAGCCGGCCTGGGAAGGCGCAATACCAGTGGGCAAGAGCGGGGAGATTGGAGAGGTGGAGACGGATCTCGAAGAGGATGCCTCGGGCGGACGAGAACCGGAAAGTCGGAGATCGAGTTCGGCAACGAGGATGTCGAGCATTTGCTGCTGGAAGAGGTTGTCCAGAGCCGGTCCGCCGTGGACGATGGATTTGCGCAGAAAGGAGGGCGTCGCGCCAGTCAAGATGAGGTGGATGAGCAGTGTGGGTAACGTATGGGTGAAAAGATGATGGAACGCCTCGGCCCTGTTTCAATAAGTAGCGATTCTGCGCAACGCCTCGATTGGCTGTACCGGGTGCACCGGCTGCACCACGCAAAACTCACCAGCACTGTTCCACCCAGCAATCAAACTCCCTTCTGAGCACCACGCCCATATCCCAAACAAACCCCTCCATCTCCTCCTCGCCGCACCTCCCACACCTCGTCTCGGCATGTTGCCCTCTGGCGGGCCAGCTCCGATTCGGTACCGGACACCTCCCGCCCCCACCCCCATTCTCCTTTTCCGCCTTTCCCTTCTCCTTCTCCGCACCTGGCGGGTCCTGGTGTCGCCCCACAAGCTGGAGCGTAGGCAATTGCGGCGGAGGCGCGGGCTGCCGATAGGCCGATGCAGCTGCCGCGAGAGAGTGGTGTGATAGCGAGGAGGCAAAGTCGGGGGAGATCAACGGGGACAAGGATCGGGAATGTGAGGCGAGACGCTCGGTCAGGGCGTGGAGAGTCGCATTGGAGGATATGGGCGGAGGAGGGGCGGGAGATGGAGCCATGGGTCAGAAAGAGGTGGAGAATGAACAGGCCGTCAAGATGAGTTGGCGAGTCGCCAAGTGGTGACTGATTCCTGCTCGAATCGGGGCTACGGGACGAGAACAAGAGACAGGGTGGATCAAGCACCAGGACACAGATCACCACGCAGGGCTGGTGGATATGAGTAAGAGTGTGCTGGTGCTGGTGCGGGTGCGGGTGCAGGTACGGGTATACGATGATGATGAGTATGAATGTAGTTGGTAGTGGAGGAAAGGCAGCCATATGTTGCAGACGACGACATTGATCATTGACTTGGACAACCGACTGGTTGGCGTCGGCCTGAAAAATGACACGTCATCAACGGCCTCGCACCGTTCACCTCATACCAGGACGCGCCCCCTCAATCCTCATGTCCAACCTCACCTTCACCTTTCTGCTCCTCGCATCCCGGCTTGAACACCTCAATCCGCCCCCATCGACATCTACCCGAGGGCGGAAGCAGCTACAGGACGACTACCGAGCTCAAAATCATCTCGCCATGGTCTACAACGGAGGTATGTCCCTTCGCTCCTCTCCCCCCGGCGCACCGCGCGGTGCACAATGTTGACACACAACCCGTCTCCAGATGAGGTCTCCGCGTTGGTCGTCGACTTTGGTTCGCACACCACTCGAGCCGGCTATGCGGGCGAGGACTGTCCCCGTGTCGTCTGCCCCTCGTTCTACGGGTACATCGACGAACCGACTCCCGCGGCGGGATCCGGGTCGTCCGCCCCAGAAGGCGAGGACGTGAACATGGATGGGGATGGTCCGGGCGCAAACGGCGCTGGAGCCGGCGTTGGAGCAAACGCAAACGGCGCGCTGAATGGGGGTGGGAAACGGAAAGGGAGGAAGTACTATGTCGGAGATGACGGCGTGGGTGTTTGGAGGGCTGGTATGGAGGTCGACAATTTCATGTTGGACGGTGTTGGTGAGTCGCACCGACAAATCATCGTCAAGTCTGGAGGTCCGGAGGAATCGCTCATGTCGCGGTGCAGTGCACGACGCCGAACCCGCTGCAAACCTCCTACATCACATCCTGCACGACCGACTGTCTGTCGACCCGACAGAACACCCCCTGATGCTCACCGAGCCAGCATGGAACACGGCCAAGGCGAGGGAGATCCTCGCCGAGATGGTGTTTGAAGGGGAGAAGATGCCGGCGATGTACTTTGGCTCGGCGGGCGTGCTCTCGGCGTGAGTGCGGGTGCGGGTGCGAGTGCGAGAGAACGCGCTTCCTGCGCAGCGTCGAGTATCTAGGTGGGTGCTGGTTGCTGACCATGGGATCCAGGTTTGCGGCGGGAAAGCCCACGGCGCTGGTTCTTGATGTGGGGTATAACCACAGCAGTGCGGTGCCCGTCGTGGACGGCTATGCTCTCCGAGCAGGTGAGCGTGGCGCTGCGTCGTCGTCGTGCCGCGACCCCACCCGTGTCCACCTCGTTGACACGCACAGGCACGATGCGACAACCACTCGGAGGCTCCCTCCTGACCTCCCAACTGCACCACCACTTCACCAACCCCACGCCGACGCGATCCTTCCCGCTCTCCCTCCTCCCTCGACAACTCATCGCCAAACGCGATCCAACGCCGGAACCGAGTCTCCAACCCAGGCCGATCCTCCGAGACGACCGCGCCCCGCACACCACCGCGTCGTGGAACCTCTGGGCCCAGAACTCGGTCATCGAGCCCTGGAAGGAGGCCTGTGCAGAGGTCATCAGCACGAGAGGGTTCGACTTCCAGACGGCAAAGGACCTGCCCCAGTCGCTGTACGAGTTCCCCGATGGGTATCATCAGTATTTCGGCGAGGAGAGGTTCAGGTTCACAGAGATGCTCTTTGACCCGAAGACGTACTTCAAGCAGGTGAGTGGATGTCGGTGATTCGCGCACCGGGCCACGACCCCGCCTCGGCCCTTGAATCCACACACCGTCGCCTTGCTATTCGCATGGCGTCTTCGCTTTGTCTCTGGGGGTGTCGTCTTCTCGTTTCCCCGTCGCGCCGTCTCATCGCCACTCTGCACCATTGCTCACCCCCCCTAAGTCCATCGAACCCCCGGCACCTCTCCGAGTCACATCCACGACCGAGCACTCTCACTCGCTCAAGGACCTCGTGCCGCTGCACCAACTCGTCCACGACTCGATCATGGCCTGCGACGTGGACATCCGCGCCTCGCTCCTCCAGAACATCGTCGTCGTGGGCAACACCTCGCTCACGCGCGGTCTGACCGAACGGCTCGACGTGGAGCTCGCACTCCTCATGCCTTCCCAGAAGATCAAGATTCACTCGCCCACCATCCCCTTCGAGAAGAAGTACGCGCCCTGGCTCGGCGGGAGCGTGCTGGCCAGCTTGGGCACGTTCCACCAGCTCTGGGTCACCAAGGATGAGTACGAGGAGCATGGGATGTCGATCGTGCACCAGCGTGAGTGGAGTGGCGCGATCGGTGGCGCGAGCGGTACCCGTATCCGATCCGCGTTCGCGCGCAGCATGCGTCGTGATACCTGAGAATTGTGCTGATGCTGACGATCCACAGGATGCAAGTAGATAGAAGCATGAGACATGCACTTTTCTGCCCTGTAGACGTGTCGCGGGCCATTTTCCGCTGCATCTCCTGCATTCACCTCGACACCAACAGACAAAGACACCTGCTCGCTTGCCCTGGCCTCGGCCTCTGCTCACCAAGTCGAGCCAACGATCCTCCAGTCACCCCTCATGAACCGTCTCCTTCTAATCGTGTCCTCCCTGATCGACTCCTTCGGCCAAAGATGCATGCACATGCCCCCCATCCGGTCACACCGCTAACCACTAGAACGTCTCCTCCTCCCCTTCGACGAGCTCATCCTGCGGTTCCCCCTCATCGAGCATCTCTCCATCATTCTCCGGCATCTCGAACCCTTCCTGCGCTCCGATCAGCTCGACTCTTTGAGAACTTGTTCAGGATCCGACGCCCACGCCCACGCCCACGCCGAAGCCCACGCCGAAGCCCGCGCCGACTCACCGTGGTGGAGTAGAGGATCTCTTGGATCTTGGCGAGGACGTCTCGTTCCGAGTCGGGAAGGCCTTCTGTGGCGAGACGGCCTTGGACGATGACCTCGACGTTTCGTAGTTCTGTGGACGGTCAGCGATGCCTACGACTTTGCCTATTTGTCCGGTTGCGCTGCACGCTGCCTCGAGCTCATCGTCGATACCACTCGACTAGTCTTCGTCCTGACCGCTTCCAGCTGCTTCCCTTCCACAACTCCTTTCTCCGTTCACACACAGCAAACGAATTCTTTCCCTACACCCCTGACCTCCCGCAATTCCAGAAGGTTTTGAGCAACCCTCCAATCTGACCCGACCCGACTCGACCCGACCCGATCGGTCCTTGTCGCCACGCCCCGACTCACTGTCAAAGTAGAAATCGCGCTCCTTCTCCACGCTCTCGCACATGGCCTGCATCTCCGCGACCTGCGCCGTGAGCTGCTGGAGCTGCGCCGAGCTCGCTGCGGAGACGGCGCGGGGTGCTCCGCCGGCGCCGCCGAGCGGGGTCCGGGTCGTTCCCCTGGCGGAGGTGCCGGAGGGGGCGCGGGATGTTGACGGGGCGGAAACGACTGCTTGGCCACCTCTACGCGATGTCAGCGGGGCGGGGGATTGGGCATGGATCGATCTCCACTCGCGGGGCATGATATGGATGAGGGCCGGGAACAGATGCGGAGTTAGAACATGATACGGAGTACAGAGGCGACATATTGGATCGAATAAGGGAGGATAGAAATACTGGTTACTCCCTGAGTGCAGAGACTGCAGAGACATGCCGGACGTGGGGTGAAGGATCAGGGACGCTGAGGAGAAACCAGTGAGACCAGCTCAACCACTCACGATCGCGCGCCCGCGTCGTACCCCGCACCGGGGTTGTGCGCGTCCCAGTACTTCTTCATCCACTGGAGGAACTCGAGGTTGTCCTGCATCTTGCACCTGGCGGGGGAGTCAACAGAAGGTCAGGCTGGGACCGAGCTCGATAGCGGTAGGGGAGGGAACGGGTGGACGGAACCACGGGTCAACGGGTCAACGGGTCAACACACTTGATCAGCTTGTCGACGGGTATTGGCTGTGAGCACGTCAGCACGGGCCTCTCATAGCTCCACCATGCCAGGTGCCTCTTTCGAGGTAACAGCGTAGACCCGATCCAAACAATCGAATCAAACACTGCCACCCCATGCATCGCTCCCCAATAGCCCCAGAACTTCCACACTCCGATAACACCCGCGCCTCCCGCCCACGCCATCGCCCACGCCATCGCCCACGCCATCGCCCACGCCCTCGCCCATGCCCACGCTCGCCCTTCACCGCCACTACAAACACGAAGCGAAGGCCCCACCCACCTTGTCAATCTTGTTCTGGTTGAAGCACTTCTGCAGGATCTTGAAGTTCTCGAGGTACTCGTATTCCTGCTTGGCGTTGAACCTGACCCGGTTTACGGGGATGTTGCCTGGGAGCTCAAGCTCAGCCCCGAGTCTCCACGCGTCCCCGCAGCTCCATATACGACACATGATCGTGGAGTAAGGGAGATGCAGAAAGAAAGTAGACGTTAGGGCGCACCGAAGATGGAGTCCATGATCTGGAGATGCTGATCAGCACTGGACATACAAACAACAATCTCTGGAATGTGATGCGACAACGAGCCGGGGCGTGATATGTCCTCAGTCTTTGGCGGATGCGCCGTACCGACACTCCACCCACCTGGCAGTACACCGCGCCCGTCCCGCATTGCTCCACCTTGGTGATCGTCGTGGGGTGCAGCAAGTCGTTGATCCACTGAAGCAGCTCGCCCCGGGCTACGAGGAGGACATTCCATCAGCGCGGTCTCCCAACGATTCGGCCCGCATGAACTGCTGGTATTCCGAGTGTGGTCACTCGCCACTCACATTCACCCACGTATACGGACATGTCGGAGAAAGAGGCCGTGAGATGGGAGGGAAGATGGACCCGAGATGTATGCGAGTACTCGTACGTTGCGGTCCGTTCGGTTTGGTTTGGTTTTGACTTGTCCTCGACGCGCAGGGACCACACCCCACGCGTGCAAAAGACATGTTACGTAAGACATACAGTGTGGCACTTTGCTGTTTCACCTGGAGCCCGAGGCTCGACGGGAGCATCAGTGGCAAGTCCCAAGCAGTGTCCAAACAGCTGCAGCACTATGAGAGAACTTCGCTGCATCATGCTCCAGAACAAGTTAAGAGTCTGACTGGGAGGTTCTGGGGGCGAATGAGTCCAAACAAAACGCGTTGGGGGGAGTCTCGCTGTTCGTCTTGCGGCACGGCGGTGTATCCTTGGAGGAAACCTCCCTATCCTCTCGAGTGGAGAGACAGTGCGAGTCTGCCATTCGGTGGGTTTTGCCGTCGGCTCCACTCGGAGTGGGGATCGGCTGATCTCTATCTCGATGGGCAGCGAGCGACGGCGATCTCACGGCGACTCGGAGGAAAATAAAAGTATCGTCGTGCTCAGACTTCGTCACCTCGACCCCCTCGTCGCCTCGTCCTTCTCATGCTTGCTAGATGGTTCCCGACAAGAATTTGAAGAATGCCCTGCCGTACTTCCGATTCCGTGGAAGGGCAGAAAGGGCCACGTACATCCATGCTATTACGATTGATCGCCGCGTCGGTCTCCGGGGACGGGCACGACGCTCTCCGACAATTGTGTAAGTGGCGGTGGCGAGGCGTCCGGGTCCAGAACAAGGTGACTACCCCTCGTTTTCACAACCTCCCGTGAGAATTGAGTGATTGGTCTCAGCAAGAGGCGCGCGCATAGTCATGGGCTGAGAGGAACACCCCAATGCGGTGTGACGTATTGTTCGGGACGTTGCTGTCCAGGTACCGCGGCAGAGACACGGAGATGTCAAAGAGCAAAGTCGACGACCTCGAATCCATGTCGAGAATCTGGAATGATCTGGTGTCATCTAGTCTAGCACATCGCAGGAGTCGGCGGATTTGTGGTACCTCGTATTCTTACGCCGCCCGCGGCTCTTCACTCTGCCCCTGGTACGGTTGGCACGGCTGGGACGGATCGATCGATCAGCGCCATCCCGAGGAAAGTGCGGACGACCTCGCGGCATGAGCGATTGCGGGATGTTCGCGAACAGTTGAGCAGGGTGAGGACGGGGCGGACGGGATCAACCACGAGGAGGAGGAGTCGGAGGTAAATCATGGGACGGCGTTTGACGATCCCGCCGGGGGATTTACCCCTGCGTACGTACCAGTGCCGCTCACCAGGCGGGCAGCGAGGACGGTGGCGGTGATGCGATGGATGCCCGACCAACTGCGCAATCGCCAACCTACAGACCTCTTGTCCGACATTGTCGGGCCAGGCAGGTCCAGACGCTGAACGAGAACCCAAGACGAAACAAATGACGACGACCACTCGGGAAGTTGATCATCGCGGCCGAACAAATACAAATTCCCATCAGGCGCGTCTACAAATCCCCGAGGGCGGTCTACAAATGATTTGATCCCGTCTACAAATGTTTCCACCGGTTATCGTCGTGAGCGGTGAGTCCACCGTCGACGACGACGACGGGGCTCTACAAATAATCTTTCGGAATACAAATCCATGTCGTTTTCGCGGGCAGAGGCGTCCGCGAAAGAAAAAAAGTCCTCTCTCGACACAAGCGAGGGTGGGTCTGGTGCAAGGGTGCGGCGCGCCGAAGCAAGCACAGACGACACAAACGATGTCATGGCATTGTATGCATTCCGAGTTTGAAAGTCACTGCCAAGAAGGGGAACAAAGTCGGTCTGGGCTTGACTCGCGACATCCCCGTCGCGTCTCATCCCCAACCCTCTTGCCCATCCGTAGATCTGGTGACGCACAACTGCACATCCTCCGAGATCTTCCTGGGAACCCGGTTTATCCCCCTCCCCTACCCCCTTCCTCCCCCGATCACATCGCAACGTATAAGAAAGAACGTCCGAGCCACCCCGTCCTCCGTCCCAACTCACCGCACTTGTCTACCACACCACCGCACCATCGCCGCTACCAACAGCGCCTGGCCTGTTCACCACAACACCACAACACCACGCCACAATACCACAACGCTACAACACTACAACACTCACACCGCCCCGCCCTCGACAGCACACCACCGTGTCGCCCTTCAATCGCTTGGCGCCTCTTGGTCTCCTGGTTTCGAGGACCCTGGCAACACCCACACCAATCGCCCCGTGCTGCATCACTCCGCACCGCAGCAGCGCCCCTTCACCATCGTACCATGATTGCCCAACCGCAAACCACCTATAACACCGACTTTCTCAACCTCGACTCTATCAACTCCTCCCCCAACCCCAACCCCCTTCCCACTCCCAACATGTCCACCTCGCCCCAGCAGCAGCAGCAGCAAGCCCCAGAGCAAGCCCAGGCGGGCATGCCCAACCCCGACCCTATCCTCCGCGCCATCTACTCGTGGCTCCCCTCGTACACCACGGCCTGTCCCTTCCCGGCCTACGGTCAAGTCCCCGCCTCTGTCATGCCGACGAACAACGGCCTCGTCAACGTCAACCAGGTACCGATGAGCTACAACCCGTACCCGGCCTTTGTCCCTGCTTTCCCCCCCAAAATCAGCATCAACACCTCTGTTCCCCCGGCATCCACCGAGGCCAGCAGCGTGTCCTGTGCAAACCCGCTCGACATTTTCGGCGGCACCTCCCCTGTCAGCATGCAAAAGACTCTGTCGAGCAGCCTGCCGATGACCAACGGATTCGCCGACATGATGTCCGGCATGCCTATCAAGTCCCTCGACACGAGGAGGATCTCGGCTCCGGCCACACTCGACTTCAACCCCGTCGCACCGAGGCCGGCCCTGCAGGAGCTCCCGCCCCAGGCGATGCCCCCTCAGGCCACCACCGGTAGGAAGGTCATCCCCAGGAAGCGCACCCGCATCGCCAACGCGTGCGAGCGTTGTCGCATCCGCAAGGCAAGGGTGAGCGATCTTACTCGGACATGGTACTTGACCCGGAACCCAGCTGACGATGAGCAGTGCTTCGGCGGTGACCCATGCCACCGATGCTCCAAGCGAGGGCTCACCTGCGAGTTTGTCCCTCACCGACCCCGCGAGCACAAGAAGGCGTCCATCGAGAACAGCCCCGAGTCTAGCACGAGCGCCAGTGCCCGCAAGGCGGGCTCCGGGTCCAACAAACGCCTCGCGTCGTCGCTCTCCGACGTCGAGGAATCGCCGTCACTCGCCGACGCTGTGCCCCTCGCACGATCCCAATCTGACGACCAGGGGTACACCAAGTCGGCTCCTGCGCCGGCACCGATCCCCGTGCCCGTGCATGCTACGCCGGAGTCCACTTCATCGTCCTCTTCGGCGATCCACACACCTCCGGCTCAGCCCGGCTCGCCGTCCTCCGTGCTCGGCCTCGATCTCGGCGTCGACCTCGGCTCCCTCGGGGGGGACAACATGAACCTGGCCAGCCCCAGCGCTCAGATACCGGTGCCAAGCATCTCCGTCGAGACGCCCTCGTCGTGCGCCGACTCGTCTGTCGGATGGGACTCGAACCTCCCCACCTTTGACTGGTCAAATACCAACGTCATGCAGCCGACCTCGCAAGAGATGTCGCGCGACCTCGACTTTTACTCGTCCATGATGGAAGACCACATGCTCCCCTTCACCCTCCTTTCGTCCCTCCAGCCAAACCAGGCCAACCAGTACGACACCCAGACCCAGAGTCAAAGCCAATCGTACGCCCAGCCCTTCGTCAACTACAACGACAAGTCAGTCGACATGTCGTCGATGTACCCCTATCCAACGGACTGGCTCAACATGCCTGCGCCGAGCGTCCCGCAGATGTACGGTACCGGTGCCGGTTTCGCGTGACCCTGGTTCGATCCCCCGGTCCAAGCATAGAGGTTGGCAGTTGGTGTAGCCTGGTCTTGATCGCTGTTGTAGTCACGTTTCTCGAGAGCTCGATTCGATTAGTATATTCAGCGAAAGGCGGAGTTGTTCTATAGTAGTGGCCATGCAGTCAATAAGCTGGAACATGCAGTTTTCTTCTCCTCCATGCATTCTCTGCACGAGGGCAACAGCTGCAAATTTGGAGCGGAGAATCAGTCGACTGGCGAGAAGCAGCTTGCGCGATCCATCATTATCGCTCGTCTCATTGTTTCGCCCGCTAAGATGCGCCATTGTCGATCACGATCAGCCGGACGAATCATGCATCAACGCGCCGCAATCGAAGCCGCGCAATCGAGTCCCACTCGCCAGGCTCTCTTTCCGAGCGGGAAAGTTCGAATATGGAATTCCCTGATAACGGCCCAGCGGCTAAGGTAGCGGAGACGATCGAGCCACTATCGGATCCGCCACTCGAACGACCTGTTCCGCCAACCCTTGCGCCGCTCCGCAACGCAGAGAAGTTGCTGGTAATCTCTGGAACGCCTGCCGGGAAGAACGTGCACCGGGAAGGGACTGGACAGCGCAGGCGTAGGTGCGGCGGAAGAGGGCACGTCTTGTCGGAGGCAGAACAGAGAGAGAGTCGTTCGGAAACCCTGGAGGACGCGGGCCTGCCTGGGTTTGTTTGGTTCCGCGAGTTGCCACTGACCACCTGGCTTGCCTGGGTCGCCTACTTGCTCCTTGGCGGGCGCGGCGCTTTTAGCCCACCACTCTCATCGCACCAACCCGACCTCCCTTGCTTGGTTACATATACCATCTCCTCCCCGTCTCATCGCCGCTCCCGACGCTCATCCCCGCAACAACATCCCGACTGGATACACTCGACACTCATCCCAACCCTCCAGGGTCAACGATTTCACTACGCTAACAGTCTGCAATCGATCGCCGATTGGAGAGGAGCTCCACCTCCACTCGAACACAGCCAGCCCCACCTGGTATCGACTCGACTGGTTCCTCCACCCCCGCTTGTCCCCTTTGCATCTCGCCCAAGATAGCGTTACTCGGCACATTCGCCTTTGGGCTCGCTGACCCTCCTGTCGTCCAGAGACAGAGAAGTCATGAGCATCATCTCACCATGAGGTCGTTATTCCGACATCATCGCTCCCCGACTTCGGAGCCTTCGACCTCGACCTCCACCCTGACTGCGACTGCGACAGGGACTGGCACCGCGGCGACGTCTGGCGACGCTCTGCCGTCTGTGACTGGAGCGCCGAGGATCCCTCCGATCAGTACCGGCCAGCCTGGTTTGGGCTTGCCATTCCCGGTACCATCCGCACCATCTGGGCCACCACCACGGGCTGTCGATCCGCCCTCTCCGCGATCCACGACTCCTGAAGTCGATCCGACGCTGCCGAGGTATTACCCCACGCTCAGGATCGGGGACACCAGCGTCCCCTCCGCGCCGGTCTCCGTCCCCATCGCGATCCCCTCGCGGCGTATGCAAGCGACGACGGGAGATGACTCTGCGCCGCCCATCCCGTCATACGAGGACGCGCTGAGCGAGTCTGCGGAATCAGATGGTCTGGGTCCGCTTCGTCGGGGAAGCTTTGGGTCGGAGCTGAGACCACCGGGAGTAGACTTTCTCGGCTCGTCACCCCTCCCCATAGCGGAGGACGTTATCGAGGAGGACGATGCCGAGGAGGAAGAGGAAGACCAGCACGACGACCTGTCAAGCGATGATGATGACCCGCTCATCCCCCGTCGACCTTCGGACTACGGGCCAAGGATCATCCACGCCCGTCGGAACACTATCGCCGTCACTGCTCCCGCCCGGGACCCACCCGCTGCAGAGACCCCCGCTCTGGGACTCTCCCTGCCGACCAACGGTCCAACGCCATTCACCGTTGACCTGCCTCCCCCGCCTCCAAATGCCCTGCCCGCATACTCTGCCCACTTGGCAAACGACGAGCTCCGCCTCATCTCCACTGTCCATCTCGACCAGAACCACCCGGCCGCGGCGTTCTTTGCCGCGCTCACGGCATCCTCGATTCACGCAACGGCGGAACCGCCATCAGATCCCCAGCTCGACCAGACCACCGAGCTCAGCACGGGAGGGAAGAAACTCAAACTCACGCTCAGCCGCGGCGGGTACCGGGCGAGCTCGAATGCGAGTGGTCCTGTGTATGTCAAAGTTGGGAGAAGGGGAGTGATCGAGGGGAGGATCGAGGTGGGCAAAATCGACCACGGCACGACGCTCGAGCTTGCGGTGAGTTGTACGGAACTGGTCAAAGTCACCGGATCTCATGGATCATAGGTCCTCGGACTGGTTAACACTTCGTACTACGTCCGCGGTCAGTACACCATCATCGACACGATGCCGCTCGTCCGCCGCTCCGTCAAGCTCTTCCCGCCTGGCGCGGTCGAGGACAATGGGCCTAACATGGACTCGCTCGTCTCGCCGACGTCGGACGTGTCCGGGACGTCCCCCACGAGCGGCACCGGTGCGCTGCCAACGGACTCATCTGCGGTCTACCGCGATTCCAACGGCGTGCCCCTCGCTCCGACCATGAGCAAGGACGGCCAGGCTTATCTCACCCCCGGGATGGTCTTCCCGTTCTCGATCACCATGCCGAACAAGCACTGGCGCGATGAGGCCATTGAGATCCCACCGACGTGCCAGATCTTCCAAGTCGGTATGCAGGCTGGCGTCGAGTACGTCCTGCGGATCAAGCTTGCGCGGAAGGGTTGGCGCATGAACGAGACGTGAGTGATTGGGTCGAGGTTCAGTGCTGATGACGACGACCAGTATGACCGTACCGATCATTTACGAGCCGCGGGCATACCTCTCTCCACGGCGACTCCGCGCTCTGACGGTCGACGACCCTTTGAACCCGGGCTGGCGGTCGATTCTCCTTCGCGGTGGCGGTCCATCACACAAGGCCGCTACCAATGCGTCCGATCCGCCGGGCGTTCAGGCCACCCTCCTCCTCCCTTCGCCTCCGATCATGTACGTCGCGAACGGCGCGGACCCGCCGCCGATCCCGTTCCACCTGCACTTCCACTCGCCGGAATCACTCCCGCTCTCGACCTTTTCCGACCCGAGAGAGAGCGACTACGTGGTGAGGCTCATGCGGGTCGCGACGATGCGGATCGGGGCGGAGAGGGAGATCAGGCGGATGGAAGTGCCGAGCAAAGTCGAGCTGTGGCAGGAAGGAGGACCGAGGATGACCCTTGGAGAGGAGAGGATGCCGGGCAGCGTGGGAGATGCGAGGGGTTATCCGAGTCATCTGGGGAACTCAACGAGCGGGACTCGAGGAGGTAACACCAACGCCAACGACGCCGCTGCAAATGCCAGGCGGAGATCATCGACGGATCGACGTCTGTCGTTCCTCCGGCGTCACTCGCGGAGCGATCCTGCTCAGCCGCAGCCCACCGCCTCGGCGATTCCAGAGAACCCCGCTGCGACTTCTTCCGACGGCTCGACTGCCCCGACCGCGGCACCTACATCTGCGGCCCAGGATGACTCGACTTCCCCAACATCGGCGGCAGCGGGCACGGGCGGGACTACGGATCCAAGCGATGCCTCCCCTTTCGCCCCCCTCGCGCTGGGCTCAACCGACGTCCACCTCCTCGGACAACTCACCGTCCACTCGCGCTTCGCGGGCACAGAAGTCGTGCGCAAGCTCATGCCAAGTTTCCAGACGCCCGAGCTGGGCGTGAGCTACGTCCTGGAGATTGGCATCTCGCCGAAGAAGGGAGCGGTCAAAGAGGCTTTCAATCATGTTTGGGGTGGGGGGTTGATCGAGGTGGTCCTGGGACCAAGGACCTAGGACGGGTATGGCGCTTCCAGAGCGGACGACGCTGGAGGCGGATAGCACGCTCTGACGGGACGATCAGATTGTGCTCAGGTCATTGGGTGCGGTGTTGTTTGGTCTGGAAATCAGTGTTGTTTCGGAAGTCATTGTTGTCATCGCGACTAGTGTAGTGTGGAATCGTGTACGTGTACTTTGCGGACAGGTTGTAACGTTGTAACGCGATTTTACGAGTTTGGGCGGGCGGATGGCATGCACAAAGTGAAAGTAATGCACAAAGGGGAGGCTCGCGTCGAGCAGGCCGCCACAATCGGCACCGAAAGGGTCTTAACGCCGAAACCAGCCGCCACAATCCCAGCCCTGGTTTTGGCCGCTGTCCATAACGCCGAATCGCCGACGGCTCCTGTGCCCTCGTCCCTCTGGCAGACCCACCCCCGTCGTCCGCTGCCAGGCCTCGCTCGAAAGTGTACAAGCGTAGCCATCCCATCCAGCTCTTACTTTGTCCTACAAGTCTATCCACAAAAATGGCTTCCGCTAACGGTGAGTCGCAACGGGCCGGGTTTGTGTGCTCCTCCCTTGTCGGCTGCTGGTGTGCTCGACCGACCTGGCGATTGAGAACGACACGGCGGATCGACTAGGCTCGACTCAACAGGGACGATTGGGCGGTGATTCGGTGAAGGAGATGCGGTGGTGGTTGGGATCGGTCAGAAGCATGGTGGTGTTGGAGGGTGTGGGAAGAAGCAGGTGTGCGGCTGGGAGACGGTGATGATTCGGGAGGATTGTCTGGGCGAACACTCAACACTTGACTGTACAACACACGAGCGACACATCCAGCACATCAGAATCCTCAACACCGACCCGACCCGCACGAATCGACCAACCCATCCCATCAGCACGCCGGCTCGCCGGCTCGCAGTGTCCCTGTCCATTGTGCCGCCTCGTTCCGCTGACACCTACCCCAGGCCTCGCATCTGACCGCCGCAAGTCGCGCAAGGCGCACTTCGCCGCCCCCTCGGGCCTCAAGCGGAAGATCATGTCCTCGCCTCTGAGCAAGGACCTCCGGGCCAAGCACACCGCCCGCTCGATGCCGATCCGCAAGGACGACGAGGTCCTCATCGTCAGGGGGAAGTACAAGGGCAGGGAGGGCAAGGTGACCCAGGTGAGCGGTGGTGACGGCGACGGCGACGGCGATGGCAACGATCCGATTTCTGGCTGTTCTGAGCGCATCTGGGCTCGGGACCGGGTCTGGGTGGACCATTCCTGTCCCGTTCAGACGTCAGAGGTGGAGAGTCTGGCGTTGCCGGGGATGCAGAGGGAACGGCGTTGAGAGTCATGCGACAGGGCCGAGCTGCTGTTGAGACGTCACGTCACGCGGCCGTGCTGACGAACCAGGTCTACCGTAAGAAGTGGGTCATCCACGTCGAGCGCGTCCACGTCGAGAAGTCCAACGCCGCCACCGTCCCCGTCGGCATCCACCCTTCCAACGTCGTCATCACCAACCTCAAGGCGAGTGACGCTGATTCGTCTTTGCTTCTTTCCGTCGTGTGGCTGACCCATCGCAGCTCGACAAGGACCGACGGGCGATCCTCGAGCGCAAGGGCTCAAAGTCCGAGACCCAGGCTGCCAAGAAGGAGTCGGGTGACGTCGAGATGGTGGAGTAAACCAGCAGCGACGCTTTGATACGTTCGTCGCGTTGTTGGGTTATATCAGTCATTTGGCGGCCATGTGCTATCCCCGAGGGGAGAGGGCTCGGGATGTACACCCTTTCATGAGCACGAGCATGAGCAGAGCACGAGCACGAGCAGAGCATGAGCACGAGCATGAGCATGGGCATGGGCATGGGCATAGGATCGCCCATCGGCCACCGATGGTTTTTCGGGCGGAGTCGAGGCGGGACTGGGACATGGTGTGGCAGACCCCCGCCGCCGCTACATGATGATGGTTTGTGTGCCGAGCCGTTAGACCTTCCATAGCTGAACACTTCTGTTTTGCCTTGCCTGTCTCGACGAGCGAGGCCGGCCCCAATGACTGACTGTGCATGTTGCTGTGTGCTCAGGATGTTTGCTCCAAAGCCGTATCAGCCAGAGGGAGCTAAGGTCATTTGATCCCGTTGCTCTCTGAGCTAAACTATGGCGCCTTGGTTCTCCTTCGGGTGAATATTCCGGACCGACCAGCGAGAGCAACAGCAACAGCAACAGCGACAGCAACAACCACAGGCTGTCCATTCGTCTGATCCCACCTATCCTTTGCTCCAATCCACTTTGATTCGCCCCACTCCGACCCCCGCCCCAGCCAGAGTCACTTTGTCTCCCCAGAGGCTGACCAGCCCACCTCTCGGAACCAATAGCGCCCGCTCGCTCGCTCGATTGCAATCCACTTACGACGCTCGCTCGACCGCGACCGGAGGGCCCCGAAACTCAGACAAGACGACGAGCGAAGGTCACAGGGCGACGAGAACGAGATACGATCGACCTGGGCGTGTGGAAAGTGGATTCCAGGACACATAAGCCATCGTATATCCTTCGACACGACCACGCTCGAAAGGGCTCTCGTCTGTGTGCGGACTCGCCTATAGCTCCGGACCCGACACGACGAAATCTAGCTCCTCACTCCTCTCTCGCTGTGATCCCACCATGGCCAACGACGCGCTCTCCGCCCCTATCTTAGTCGATGCGGGTGCTCGACTCCCATCCTCGACTGCCAACGCCAATGAATCCGACTGGGAGACATCCCCCTTGTTCCTCGCGCTGTCCGCCCGAATGGCCAAGACCGAAGCTGCCGTCTCTGCGCTATCAGCTCAGGTCGCCCAGCTCTCCATGGCTGTCAAGTCGGCTCTACCACAACCTCCCCACCATCTCGCCCCGCCCTCTCTTCCCCCAACATTTGTCGCCCCCCAAACAGTGTTTTCACCATTTGACGACTCGCCGGCCCCCGCTCCGGCGCCAGCTCGCGCACCGAGTCCCGTTGCCCCTCCCACTCCGGCCACGACCACCCACCAATCTACCACCCCTCCGGGAGAAAGAAACGCGAACAACGTTGCAGCCCTCACGCAACAGATCGCCGCGCTGTCAACTTCTGTCGCTCAACTACAGCGACTCCAGCATTCCCAGGTTCAGTCCCAATCGCACAATGCCGTCCCACGACAGCCATCCAGTCCGATGCCTCCTCCGCTCGACCGTGGTCCCGGGGTTTTGCCCCTGTCGGGACGACCGTTCCACCCAAACGACCTCATCTCCGGACCACTCACCGCTCCCGGATCGGCCGTGCCGCCTCCGGGAGGTCCTATGCTCGGCGCACCACCCACCGCTCGACCGGATCTCGCCTTTGGCCAGGGTCCGAACCGGCCAAACATCCACCGCAGCATCTCGTCGTCCGTGATTGGAGGGGACGACAAGTGGGGTCCACCCGGCCCGACGCCTACCACTGGTAAATTCGGCAACACCCTCGCCATGCCACCAATGTCGGCGCAGAGGGATTGGCCCAGCCCGGGAGGTCACGGTCTGCTCACCCCAGGAGGGAGTGGCGGCGTGGCTGGGAACGGCAACGCCCACGCCAACGTCAACGCCCACGCCAACGTCAACGCCCACGCCAACGTCAACGCCAACGCCAACGCCAACGCCAGCGCCAATGGCAATGGGAACGTCATGGGTGCGCAGGGCGTCGCAGCCCCAGGGGCAGGCATCGTCATCACCAAGTGGGAACACCTCAATCTCAAGATGGAGCTCCTGAGATCCATCTCCAAATACGGGTGAGTAAGATTTACCTCCCCCTGAGTCCAGAGATAAGACGAGAGACTAACCTTGATATCAGGATCGGACCGCCCAACAAGATCCAGGCCAGGGTCCTGCCGTTCATGCTCAAAGGGTCGGACATCATCGCCCAAGCACCTCCCACCCAGGAGCGCATCATCTCATAGTGAGTCGGTCCCGTTCACCGGAGTCGACCCGACTGATCACGCCGCAGCGTTGTTCCCGCTCTGCAACTGTGCTTGTCCCTGCCTCCTCCCTCGGTGCCGTATCGCGGACCGGCGGTGATCATTGTGACCACCACGGTGGATCAGGCGACGCAATGTCACAAGCGTGAGTCACCGCCCTGGTCCCATGCGGCCGGGTGTTCGCTGACAGGACTAGTCGTTCGCAACGTTGGCGGTCCTCTCGGCGTGAGGTCTGCCCTCGCTGCCGGCGCAGCGGGCTCTTCTGGTCTGCAGAATGAAATCGCTGCGATGCACCGGGACGCGATACATCTCCTGGTCGGCACCCCGGCCAAGCTGAACGAGATTCTCAACACTCGAGGCAGCGTCAGCGGCGGAGAATGCCGATTGCTCATTGTGCGTATATGTGGTGCGGCTGTGCTGGTTGTCTCGCTGATGTAGCACAGTTGGACGAGGTGGATCAGCTCATCGTGCGTCAAGGATCACCAGTCCTGCGAGGTGACACGCAGTGCTGACCGGCGTAGGCGCGCAATCTGTACGAAAACGTACTTGGCATCGCACGACTCCTCCCCCCTCCCAGACGAGGTAGCAGCACCGGCACGCTGACGCCTGGCGGGGCGATCGGTCCGTTCTCCCCCGGCAACGGGCTTGGAGTCACCTCGCCCTTTGGGGACGGCCAGCAGTCCCCATTCAATCCGAACAGCAAGACGCCCTTCCCGGGACAGACGTCGCGCTTCGGTCCAAACCCTGCGGGCGGTCAGCCAGCAGCCGCCGGCGTCGAGCGACAGACTTGTATCTTGTGAGTGTCACGGTCTCGTTGCACCCGTTCTGTACCTGATCTCGTGCAGCTCAAACACCGTGCCGACGGATGTGATCAACTTTTCCCAGTCATTGAATGTCCGCGACCCCGTGCGCGTCCTCGTCCGGCGCGAAGGAGGAGTCAACTCGCAGGAATCCGTGTCGTCCGTCACGCCGGGTATCAACCTCAAGCACACGTACGTCTACCTCACCATCACCGGTTCGGCGAGGTCTGACGGGTCGGCACCCGCCGACAACGGTCCCGGGACGATTGGGTCGGGGCGGACATCTGCGGCGGCGGGCGGTCAGATGAGCGAGGAGGCGACAAGGGCAAAGGAGTACAAGCTCGACACGCTCGTCAAGATGCTGGATGACTATCCGCTCTGGCAGGCGATCATCCACGTGGGCACGTTCAACATGCTCGAGGCGGTCGTGGTGAGTTGTAGATCCTTGCGCTGGCTTTGGCATTACAGCGTGGACCTGAGCTGAGACGCTGCCAGTACAAGCTCCAATCCCGATCATGGGACAATCTTTACCTCGCTCCGGACATGCCCCCGGCACAGAAGAAGGCTGTGCTCCAACAATGGCGGCTCTCCCTCGCGGGTAACGGTCCCCGATTCCTCGTCATCTTTGACGTGAGCGTCAAACCGCCCGAGATACCCTGGGCACCTCTTGTTATCAACTTTGATCTGCCCCGGTCGGTGGAGGGTTACGCCCACCGTGCGGCGGCGGCTGTGCCCCCGTCTAATCGGCAGGGGGCTCAGGTAAACGGGGTGATTGTCAGTTTCGTGCAGGCCGCGGGCGGGGATGTGGAGATGCTCAGAAGCACAGAGTGTGCTTATAGATTCAAGGTGAGTGGATCGGCGTGACCCGTTCTGCTTCGTGCGGACCCCGGGACGATCTCATGGAGGCATAGTGCTGTGCTGACTCGCGGCAGTCCGCGGAGATTCCGACCGTGTTCCACGACCTGTTCCAGCACTGAGGGGGGCTGCGTGGCATCACCCGTCATCGTCATCCCGATCCAAGAACTGTCCCCAACCGGGTTTCCTTCCTCATTGTGGCGCATTTCCCGGAGACCGACGCATCGCAGAACACACGAGAGCATCGACAATTCATCATTCTTGGGGTCTATTGTATAGGCGCATTTGTCAGCCTGATGTATGCATGTAGCCATAGCGAAATCGCGCAACGCGAGTGCTCATTTGCCGGGCAATTATGTGCCCACCGCCTAACGTAAGCCGGCGTTTGATCGATGCCGGGACACCCGGCGAATGACGCTGTCCGGCGTCGTTGCCGTCGACGACTTGCACAGGCTCATACTGACGATTGCTCAGCATACTCTGTACATGTCTCGACGACACCTTTTATACTCGCTCGTAACCCTCCTCATAGCCCTCCTTGTCACCTTCGACTTCGGTTGTATGCCTTTCTTGTCGACCCACACCCTCCGCACCATCGCATCCACCACCACCCGCCCGATCCGCTCCCTCCGCCCGATCCCAGCTCAGGCCAGACTTGGCGGTATCACCCTCCCCTTCGCGGCGCTCTTTGGGTCCAGTGCGGCGCAGGCGCAGAGCTCCAAGAGTAACAGCGGCAACGAAATGAGCGGACAGCCCAAGGTGCAGAAGAGCGAGGGCGAGTGGCAGGCGATCCTCAGCCCGGAGCAGGTGAGTCCGGCGCGGGCGACGAGGTGACGAGGTGACGAGTGGATGCGGTCGCGGTGGTTTGAGTGGCGTGAGCGGTCTTGTGGAGTTGGACATACTGGCTCCCATGGACGGACACAGCGTGTCGGCCCCGGATCTCACTTCGCTGGCTTGGCTCGGGGACGGACTTTGCTCGTTCACGATTCCGATCCTGGGCTGGTGGACCATTCCGACGATCGCTGACATCGACCAGTTCCGCGTGATTCGACAAAAAGGAACCGAACGGCCAGGCTCGCACCCGTACGACCACCAGTTCAAGGAGGGTGTCTACAGTGAGTGTCGATCGGCGTTGTCACGACACCGACTGATGACCTCGCAGACTGTGCCGCTTGCGACGCTCCACTGTACACGAGCAAGACGAAGTTGTGAGTCGGTCGCACCGTCACATCTCCCGCTCGTCAGAGTCCGCGCTGTCGCATTGCCCGCTCGAATCAGAGTCAGATTCAGAGTGGGATGTCTGGGCGAGATCGGGACGTACCCCATGGCTTCACTCTGCGCCTGCGTCCACGCGACAGTGCTGACCCGTCTAGCGATTCCGGGTGCGGATGGCCCGCGTTCTTCGATACCATCCCCGGCGCCGTGGTCCGGCACGAGGACAGATCGATGTTCACCACCCGGACCGAGATTGTCTGCGCAAACTGGTACGTGCACCCGAGTTCCGAGTTGGGTCGTCCCGCTGACACGTCGCAGCGGAGGTCACCTGGGACACGTCTTCAAGGGCGAGGGATTTGGACACCCCACGGACGAGCGGCATTGCGTCAATGGTATCTCGCTCAGCTTCAAGGAAGACGAGAAGAAGTAGGGTGGCTCCGTGGTTGTCAGACTAGTTTAGAGTGAAGTAGCGAGTGCAGTCGTGGACAGCGATCGATGCTAGCCGGTTGCAAGTGGTCGAGTACGGATGAACCCGGTCAAGGGTGTATCTGTGCACACATTGACGTGCATTGCTATCACACACCAGCTTTTAACGTCTCGTCTCTTGACCGAGTGCGCGTGCACGTCGCTGCCATCGCTATCGTACACCGGTTTTCACGCATCACGACCGCCGCACTCCGGACTCAGGCGTACACCCCCTTGAGCCTCTCAATCTCGACGCGCGACTCCTCCTCGCCGCCCTTGAAGAGCTCGAGCGCGTCGTGGAGCCTCAGCCTCGTCACCTCGTCCTCCTCGTTGGCCTTGTCGAGGACCCCGTCCGCGAGGTAGTCGGTGTCCGTCGAAGCCATCTCAAAGTCCTTGTTCATCTTCTTGCCGAGCGGGTCGGCCTTTGCCATCGCGGCCATGCGCTCCTGGCTGACGGTGGGCGCCGGCGCCGCCCAGTCCGCCCACTTGACGTTCGGCTCGTCGAGCCGGGATCGGAGACGGGTCTGCCACTCACCCTTCTTGGTGTAGGTGGGCAGACGCGAGGTGGAGAGGAGGTCGTCCATGCATCCGACGAGGATCGTCGCGTGGTCAGCACCGAGCTCGACCATCCCCATCGCCTCGCGGGCGGTGATGAACCTGACAACGGCGTGAGCGAAGTATTCTCATTCACCAATGACACACCGGTCGGACTCGAAACCACTCGGAACCACTCACGATGCCGACTTGATCATCGGCTGGGTCTTGCCAGTCTCCTTGGCGAGCTTGCGGTATGTGTCCCGGATGTGGATCATGCGGTATGACATGGGGTGCTGCGTCGCGGGGTCCTCGACGTCCGGCCAGAGGTCCACCTCGACGTGCGCGCGGACCTCTACGCGGGGTCAGTCGCTGAACCGATGCGTTTGGAGCTCTGCTCACCGTTGTAGTACGGCGAGATGGAGAGCATGCCGGCCTGGCTCGCTGCGATGGCCTGCGGGAGGGAGAAGAGCGAGGTCCCGAGCGTGCGGATGTTGTCCTTGAGGAGGATCACGGCCGCCTGCGCGCCGGCGGTCGTCGTGGGGACCTTGATGCAGAAGCGGTCACTGAATGGGTCAGTACGGATGTCATGGGCCGGCTGCTCGCTCGCTCGCTCACTTGGAGATGCCCTCGGCGTTGTAGGCCTTGGCGTAGGCGCGGGCGTGGGCGACGATCTTGTCCTTGTCGTATGCGTTGCGCGGGGATGTCTGGGCGAGCACGCGACCTTGGATGTGAGGGAAGACCCTCTTGGCGAAGCGGGCGGTCTGGGAGGATGTCAGCGACGTGTCCGCCCCGACACCTGCCTCGGAAGGACTCTGAAGAGTAATCACTCTCACTCACAAGGACCGTGTGGATGTCCTCCCAGCTCGCGCCCTTCATCTCTCTGATGGTCTTCTCGACGAGCTCCTTGTTCTCGGGGTTCTGGAGCTGCTCATTCACCAGCAGCTGGTTGCTCGTCATGTCGTGCGGCGTGAACGGAAGGCCGGCAGCGATCTTGGGGTCCATCGAGTCGACGTCGACCTTGACGCCGGCGGCCTCGAGCTGCTCGAGCAGGCTGGGAGAGGACTTGGAGATCATCGTGGAGCGGGCGGGGAGCAGCTGGCTGGTACTGGTGCTGGTGCTGAAGGTTGTGGTGCTGGTGGGGCTGTGGAGGGGGACGTGATGGGTCCCGGGGGGTTCTTATAGTGTGAGAGACGCGGCGGAGCGCACTGCGAAACCAAATCAGACCGGGCACCACCAGGTCACTCTAGCGCGGCCCGGCCACCTCGGCACAAAGAGCACCGTGCGTCGCCTACCATACCATCACACTTCCTGTCCTTGTCTCCTCGGTGCGACGTGCTCGTGAGAAGCCTTCTCACCCAGCTCGCCTGGTTGCCATTCCCGTAGCTGCGCCGAACATGGTCCACTCGCCCACCGCCAAATCGCCGCGAAATGTCCACAAACAGGCTCCGCCTCCGCTTATTGTCCGGTTATCCTCCGCCTCAACCCCACGGGCGACTGTTCTCCTTCCGGCAACTAGCACATGTGAGTCCGCCGCGTCGTCGTCATGGTCATTGTCGGAATCGTCGGGATCATCGGCAACGTGCCGAGCTCTGGTGTCCCGCCTGATCCCAACCGGGGTCGGTCCGGGGCAACGGCGCTAACCACAAGGAGTCCCACGCCAGTCGCCGCCGTCAGCGGCGTCGTAATGAGTGACCAGGAACGACGAGACAGTACGAGGTAACTCTTGAGGGGACGGATCTCACACCGCTGCGATCCTTGCTATGCCTGCTTCTTCTGACTCAAACCGATCGGGACTTGACCCGTCTCGTCGTATTCGTGTCAATCTCCACATATTCGCCGGGATGTTGCCATCCGAGTCGGCCGACATGGGTCGGACCGGTCGGTCTATGGCCTTCAGAGCTCGTACAAATAGACCCCCTCCGTCGACGACTGTGTGCCCCCACACTCGCACGAGCTTGTTTACCGAACCTACATCAGCCATATACACACGCCCAGGGATAGCTCTTCCCAACTCTGAGTCTTGAGGTAGAGCACAGACATGTCTCCCGTCCCGCCGAACACGCAGCGGCCTTCCGAGGCGACGCTCGCCGTGTCCTCCCCGCCTGTCAAGAGCGGCGACAAGCTCCTCGAGGTCGACCACCTCGAGGAGCAGGACCTCGACCTCGAGTCTCACAGGCAGCATCTCACGAGCAGGAACCGGAACGTCAGCGCCAAGTGAGTGCAACGGCGTTGTAGCGCATTCACCGCTGAACCGTCACTAGGATCCAGAACCCGCTCAAAGGCATCGAGCGAGAGAAGCTCTACTCCATGGCAGACACGTTCTGCACCCAGCACGATTTTGACGACAAGCGAGACCTCTTCCGTCGGGCGGCGGTGATCGCCCAGAACCCGGATGATTACAAGACCCTCCCCGAGCTTACCGACGACGACCGCTACTGGATGGAGCGGGAGCATACACGTCAGTGCAGTCGAGAGTCCGAGCGTTACAGCGGTACACCTAAGGCTGATCCGAGCAGACAAGTGGGATCAAACGAGGGAACTCTACTACCTCGTCATTGTTTGCTCGATCGGCTCGGCTATCCAAGGCTGGGGTGAGTGCTTTGATCATGGTACGAGGTAGGACGCTGAAACGCCTAGATAACACCGGTGCCAACGGCGTGAGCTCCCTTGCACTGCGACGACAAGTGCATCGACACTCGTGCTGATCGTCACAGGCCAACTTGTCCTTCCCCGAGGAATTCGGTATCGCCGACAAAACCTGGCTCTTGGGTATGGTCAACTCTGCGTGAGTGCAAAACTGACGATGCGACGTGCGAGCGGCTGACACCGCCCAGCCCCAGCTTGGTCGTCGGGACCATCTCAGCGATCTTGTGTGACCCTATCAACCACCTCCTCGGTCGGCGCGGCACCATTTTCTTCACCGGTCTCTTCTGTGTCTTTCCGGGTAAGTGTCACGCCGCTGCGATTACGTCGCACCAATGGCTGATAGCCGATAGTCCTCGGCCAGGCGTTCACGCACAACTGGTACGAGCTGTTCATCTGTCGCTGCCTCCTTGGCCTCGGGATGGGCATGAAGATCACCACCATCCCGATCATGACGGCTGAGACGTAAGTGGGCTTTCGCTCTCCTGGCATGGTGATGGAGATGGATTCTCTCGCTGATGGGACAGTGCCCCCGCGGCGATCCGTGGCGCACTCGTCATGTCCTTCCAGCTCTGGGTGGCGTTTGGCATCTTCTTGTGAGTACGGACACGGTACGGACAGACGAACCCCCGCTGAACCCTCTCAGCGGCTTCTGCTCCAACCTCGTGTTCATGAACGTCGGCCGTAACGCCTGGCGCATCCAACTCGCCGCCGCATTCGTGCCCGCCGTGCCGTTGCTCCTGCTCATCTGGTTCGCACCGGAGAGTCCTAGGTGGTTGATGAAGAAGGGCAACTACCCCAAGGCATTCCGCTCTTTCTGCAGGCTCCGCAAGGCCGAGATCCAAGCGGCGAGGGATATGGTGAGTCCGCGCCTCGACACCGTGTTCACATGGCTGACGAGCCAGTTCTACGCCCACTGTCAGATCGAGGAGGAGCGCGAGGCGTTCAAGGGCACGACCTACCTCTCTCGCCTCAGGGACATCTTCACTGTCCCGCGACTCCGCCGCGCAAACCTCGCAAGCTGGGTCGTCATGATCTCCCAGCAGCTCTGCGGCATCAACATCATGTGTACGTCGCGGATGTAGCTGAGCGAGGAGGGCGAGCTGATCGTCCCAGCCTTCTACTCGTCGACCATCTTCTCCGAAGCTGGGTACACTGCCAAGCAGTCCCTCCTCGCGTCATTCGGCTTTGGCCTCGTCAACACCGTCTTCGCCCTCCCCGCGATCTGGACGATCGACACGTTTGGCAGGCGAAACCTCCTCCTCACGACCTTCCCGCTCATGGCACTCATGCTGTTCTGGGCCGGGTCGATGTTCTTTGCAGACACCTCGAACCCCGCTAGGATTCCCGTCCTCGCTCTAGGTGAGCGGAGCGTGCGACGAATTGTTCCCTTCCGTGGCTGACTCGCTGACACTCGTAGCCATCTACTTGTTCACCGCGTTCTACTCGCCTGGAATGGGTCCCGTGCCGTTCGTGTATGCCGCGGAGAGTTACCCACTCACCCACCGAGAGGTCGGCATGTCCTTTGCGGTGCAGCAAAACAACTTTTGGTCCTTCGTCCTCGGCTTGACCTTCCCGTCCATGCTGGTCGCGATGAAGCCCTGGGGAGCTTTCTACTTTTACGCCGGCACGAACCTCCTCGGTGAGTCCGCGCAACCCCAGATCCAACAATGATATGTGGTAGTCGCTGACCCGAGCAGCTTGGGTTCTCATTTTCTTGTTCACCCCAGAGACGGCAGGCCGAACCCTCGAGGAGCTCGACTACGTCTTTGCGGTGCCTGTGTCGACGTTTGCCAAGTACCAGTGCAACACGTGGTTGCCGTGGTGGATCAGCCGATACATCTTCTGGCGCAAGGACGCCAAGCTCCAGCCGCTGTACAAGCTCGAGGGAGTCGCGGGGGAGAGGACGGAGGTCGAGAGGTACCACTGAGCGTGGGTGGTGACGAGTTGGCAGACGGGTGTGAGAGAGCAAGATGGGGTCTCTGTACGATAGAAATAGCCGCCATTGGGCAGGGCGCAGAAGGAACCGGAGGTCTCGTTTGTAGCTGTTAGGACGGGCTCGATGCAACGTGTACCCCTCGCCTCATTGCCTTGAACGTACCCTATGAACACGACGACTACGTGTCCCACGTTATACAGGGGCATGCATACCAAGCATACATCCTACGCTCCAGATCAAGCGCCGCCACGCCACAAGCTGCGGGCATCCGACGATCTCCGCCGGCCTCTACGTCACGATTGGTCCAACTTTCAGATCGACGAGGAACTGTATGACTATGATTCCTGCACATTGACCCCACTCAAGGACCGCTCATCATCTTCTCATCGCGTCGAGACGAAGAGAAAGCAGCACCATGTCAGGCCGTAACCTCGCACCCGCTCTCATTGCCGCTGGCATCGGTGCGTCCGCGGGCTCTGACCACTGCAAGACCTATCTACGCGCTCTGCAATGCGGTCGCTGCCAGCTGACTCTTCAGGCGTCCTTGGTGGCATTTACATCTGGAAAGCCCCACTTCAGGAGATCAGCGGCAAGACGCCCGCTCCGTCCGCGCCAACCGACGGGCGTGGTCAATCGGCCAAGGACGTCCAGGATAAAGGGTGAGCAGTGCCCCCATCCGTGTCGGAGACCAGCTGAAGTCCATGGGCAGCACCGCGTCCGTGTCCCCCCACACACCATTGAAGTACGGCGGAGCGAGTCCCAATGACCCGACCAAACCCACCGTCGCGGGCACGACGGCGCAAAGCCGCGTATCGTATTCTGGTGAGCTCATCACCCCGCGCACTTTTCACGCGTATCGCGATATCGCGGACGATCGCACGATCGCGCGATCGGAGCGAAGACGTTGACGACGTCGCAGCCGATCACAACCCCCCGACACATGATGGGTCTGGTAAAGGCGGGGTCGGTGTGTCCGAGATGAGGGAGCGGAAGATGCAGGGACAGGGTCTGCCGAGCAAGCAGGTGGGTGATTTGACCGGTTGATCGACGGGCGAGAAGTGGGCTGACGCCGGCTGCTTCCCATCGATCGTTTGCATCTCGCACCGATCCTGCTTCTTCTGGCCCACATCTCACGTCTGTGGTGTATACTTGCCTTACTCCTGCTCTCGCTCCTACCCTCCTCCATTGGTGCGACAGGGCGGAGACAGCCCAGCCAAGGCCACAGATGCGGTGCTCCACGAAGGGGAGGGCGGTGGCATCAAGAAGCAGGGACGATGGTGGCTCGGGGGCTGGTGAGCGCGGACCATGTAGACACTAGTTATAGCGAAGAGCTTTCGGGCAGAAAGGGTTTCGGTGTGGTGTGGGAGAGGCGGGGGGCAAGCCGGGACGAGAGTGTACGAGCAAAGAAGTCATTATGCACAAGTGATACATGCTTCCATGTCCCTCGCCGTGGTTCTAAGCGTGCAGCCACCGAGCGTGAGAACAACGTCCACAAGCGTGTCAGCGCACGAAAAAGCGAGGAGGTAAGGCAAGGTGAGTGGTGGGGCAAAAGTCAATGGCGACAGAGCGTCCACCTCCGATCCGGTGGCGGAGATCCGGACCTGACAGAATCTCGTAACCGCGGGCCGAGAACAATAGACTCTTCTCGTCGACATGTATTCCTGCACCCTTCATGAACGCCTGTTCGGTTGGATCCGATTGATTGTGGCCTCTGTCCCCTATTGTTTCAGGTTGACCGATGCGATAACACGGAGATTTAGACTCGCACAACGAACAGGATGCGGAACGGTGTTGCTGATGGTCCCGAGTTGGATGACTCTACCAGCGGTTGTCTTCTGACGATTCGATTCTACCAATCAACTGTACACTCCCATGGCAGAGTCAATCATGAGCAGCCCGCTGGAACATGCCCGCTTGCCAACGGCGCGGGAAGGCATGCTCTTCCTCATCGCATACGTCGCAGTTCGAGCGCTACACTTCTTCCTCTACAAGCCGCTCACCTCGCCTCTGCGCAATCTCCAACACCCTCCAGGCGGCAAGGGCTGGCTCGGGCATTTCTCCGAGCTCATCGAGTGAGTCGACTCCCGCACGCCTGTGTTCGTTGCGTGACACCGGCTTACCCCGGTTGCAGCTTGTACAGCCAGGAGAAGATTGATGGCTGGGCCAACAAGTATGGCAAGGCGTTCATGGTCCGCGGGCCGTTTTGGGTGCATCACCGATTGTGGACCATCGACCCGAGGGCGCTCGCGCACATCATGGGAAACCCGAACGACTATCGCAAGTCGGAGATGCTGAGGAGGGCGGCGAGGAGGTACCTCAGCTCAGGACTCATCGACGCCGAGGGGGAGAGACACAAGGTCCAGCGCAAGGTGGTCCAGAGGCTGTTCAGTCGGAACTCGATGAAGCTGTTTGGTAAAGTCACCCAGGAAAAGACGGACCAGGTGAGTGCGACGAGTCGTACCAGGCTGATACCAGCTCGCGGGGATCATGTCGGATCTGTGTTCCGATCCCGAGATGATATGCCCGTATGCCGAGCAGCCCGGATCGGAGAAGGACAACGGCGTCAGAGAGGTCGACATCTACGGCATGACCTCGCGGTGGACGTACGACCTGATCGGGCAGGTCACCATTGATCACAAGTTTGACTCGCTTGGGGACTGGGACGGTGAAGGCGGCAAGGTCTATCGCGGATACGAGAGGATGCAGCAGATGGTCCCCGGGACGGGCGGGATCAGGGGGGAGCTAGGCTTGTTCTGGCCATGGATCGACAAGGTCATGGTGGGTCCGCGCCGTGGAGTAGACTGAAGTCGTAGCCCACAGAAAACTCGAGGCGCGTGGCGGCGGGTATGGGCCCGCTGGAGGAGCTATCAAAGAAGGCGATCCGAGACAGGAGGAAGGAGATTGCAGAGGGGACAATGGACAAACTGGCGGATCGTGATTTGCTCAGCATCCTTCGTGAGCGCACAGCGACGCAAGTCGAAGTCGGCAATCCGCTGACGAGTAGTGCGCGTCAACATGTCCGACGAGACTCTGCCGGGGCAAAAGATGTGGGACGACGAGATCACCGGTCAGCTCGCGACATTCATGTTTGCCGGATCGGAGACTACTTCGTGAGCGAGGGTGGCGCAGTCGCGCGGTCGCGGGGACAGACTGTTGACCGATACAGCGGCACCATCTCGTGGGCGCTGCACGCGCTTGCCTGCCGCCCGCAGATGCAGTCCGAGTTGCGCACCGAGTGTCAGGCGTACGGAGAGTCGCTCCCGTTTGAGCAGCTCGACCAGCTGCCCTACCTCGACGCGGTTGTCATGGAAGTGCTCCGCGTGTATCCCTCGCTGCCTTCCACGGTGAGCGGTATTGCGTCTCGATTCGACACCGCTTACACCCCGCAGATACGCGAAGCGCAGAAAGACGACATCATCCCTCTTGCAGAGCCCGTCCAGGATCGCAACGGCAAGACGGTCTCGTCCATCCGGATCCGCAAAGGACAGGTCATCTACGTCCCGATTGAGCAGCTCCAGGTCGCGACATGTGTCTGGGGTCCTGATGCGCGGGACTTCAACCCGGGGCGATGGCTCGACACCGGCGCATCCCACGTCACGCCTGATAGCGCCGAGTCTGCCCCTACAAGCTCGAAGCGACCCCCAGGCGTGCCGGATGGCCCAGGCGTGTGGCCAAACATCATGACCTTTATCGACGGCCCGCGACGATGCGTCGGTTACAAGCTCGCCCTCATGCAGATCAAGATGATACTCTACGCGCTGATCCGCGACTTTGAATTCGCCCCGGTGCCCGAGAAGAAGATTTACAAGTGGAACCTGTGAGTGGAACGGCGGGGGGAGTCGCTGACGGTGGCAGGTTCAGCACCAGGCCATATGTTGCGGGCGAGTTGCTCAGTAAAGGTACTGGCTTGCCCTTGCTTGTGAGACCGTACAAGGGGGATGTGTAGACTGCCTGGGTTTGGATCTGTGTATGCATTGCATCGCCGCGCCCTCACAGACGTAGTTCCTCTGACTTGCAACTGTGACCGCGGACATGATGTCGATCTCCGCCTCGAACGCGTCGATGCCACGAACCTGACCCGAGGCGCGTCGCGTCCGCCCTCGATCTTTGATGTCCATCTGCTCATCCCGTCCAAATCCATCCGACATTGTCCTCTTTACACCTCGCATCGTAATAGCATCGCTAGCAGGACTAGCCAACAACAACTCGACCGCCTCGGGGCATCCTCCTCCATCTTCATCCGGATCTTGACTCTGTCTAGACGGCTTAACACCTCGCCGTCATGGTGAGTACTAAAACTTCAGAGACGAGTCAATCGCTGATTCCCGGTAGAGCGGCTTTGAACAGAACCGCGTGTACACCGTCCACGCACTCGACGGGGAGACTCGCCCGGACCAGCCGTCGGAGATTGAGAGGGCGTTCTACGAGTTTCTGAGCGGGTTCCGCGTCGGAGGGGAGTTTGTCTATCGGTGAGTCGGAGAGACTTGAGACTTGGAGGCGGTACTGTGGAGGGAGGGATGTGTGAATGGTCGGAGATTCGGAGACGGCGAGATGGATCATGGCATGGGAAAGACCGCAATCAAGCGTAATGAGGCATGCCTGACATCGCAGGGATCGCCTGCGGTCCTCCCTGCTGCTCCACCACCATACGCTCGATGTCGACCTGCGCGACCTTGTCATCTGGAACGAAGAGCTCGCGCAAAAGGTCCAGGCGACGCCGGGAGACATGATCCCTCTGGTACGTATCATCGGTCGCAACCGATCGGTCCGTGCTCATGCCGCAGCTCGAGTCCGCGTTGCTCCGCCTCGCACGGGCGCTGCTGCACCCGACCCTAGCCGAAACCGGCGCGTCCACCTCTTCGGGCGCAGAATCCGTCCCCGACATGCAGGTCACCATCCGCAGCGGCATGAACCTGCTCCAGTTCCGCGACCTCACCGTGAGTCCCACCTCGACTGCGGCTCGTTCATTCGCTCACCGCTTCTCGCCCAGGCAAACACTCTGACCACGCTCGTGCGACTACCCGGCATCGTCATCAACGCCTCGCAGCTGTCGTCCCGAGCCACGCAGCTCCATCTGCAGTGCAAGGGCTGCCGGACCGTCAAGACGGTCAAAGTGCCGAGTACTCTGGGTGGAGAGAAGGCTGCGCTGCCTCGTCGGTGTGATGCGTGAGTCGCAACGTGCACCGGGTGCCCTCTGACACTCCCAGCCCCGCCCCGGAAGGCCAGCCCAAGGACTGCCCCCTCGACCCATACGTCATCCTCCACGACCGGTGCAAGTTTGTCGACCAGCAGACGATCAAGTTGCAGGAAGCCCCCGACATGGTCCCTGTCGGAGAACTCCCCCGACACATGATGCTTCACGCTGAGCGGTAGGTCCGACCGACTCTGGTCCGCTTGATTCCCGCTGAGCTCGCAGATACCTCACCGCCAAGGTCGTCCCTGGCTCTCGTATCATCGCCACGGGTATCTACTCGACCTTTGCCTCGTCAAAGAGCAAGAACACGTCGGGCGCACCCGCGCTCCGTCAGCCGTACCTCCGCGTGCTCGGGATCGAGCTCGACACCTCGCTCGCCTCCTCGCCCGGATCCCGCAGCTTCTCGCCAGAGGAGGAAGAGGAGTTTCAGCAAATGGCGAGGAGTGATGGCTTGTTTGAGCGCTTCGCAAGCAGTGTCGCTCCGAGTATCTTTGGTAATCTCGGTGAGTCCGCACGTCGGGCGACACGGAGCCGGCTTGACTCGATTAGACATCAAGAAGGCCGTGACGTGCCTGCTCATGGGCGGGAGCAAGAAGATCCTGCCCGACGGCATGAGGCTGAGAGGAGACATCAACGTGCTGCTGCTCGGAGACCCCGGTACCGCCAAATCGCAGCTGTTGAAATTCGTCGAAAAAGTCTCTCCCGTCTCGGTGTACACCTCGGGCAAGGGTTCGTCGGCGGCGGGTCTGACGGCGTCGGTTCAGCGAGATGCAGTTTCGGTGGGTCCCGTTCACCCGGATGGACAAACCTGTCTGACTTTCGCAGCGCGAGTTCTACCTCGAGGGCGGCGCCATGGTCCTTGCCGACGGCGGTGTCGTGTGTATCGACGAGTTTGACAAGATGCGAGACGAGGACCGTGTGGCCATCCACGAGGCCATGGAGCAGCAGACCATCTCCATTGCAAAGGCCGGTATCACCACCCAGCTCAACTCGCGGACCAGCGTCCTCGCCGCTGCCAACCCCGTGTTTGGTCGATACGACGATATGAAGAGTGCAGGCGAGGTGGGTCGTCGCGGCGTCGACGGGCTGCGTTGTACTGAAGCGCGCGCAGAACATCGACATGCAGACGACCATCATGTCTCGATTCGACCTGATCTTCCTCGTGCGAGACGAGCACAACGAGGCGAGAGATAGGGTGGGTCAAGCTGCTGGAGCGAGGTGAGACCGTACTGATCCGTGCAGAGCATCGCCAAGCACGTCATGAACCTGCACCAGAACCTCGCCAACGACACCGACGCGGTGGGCGAGATTGACATTGACAAGATGAGGCGATACGTCAGCTTTGTCAAGTCGTAAGTGGCGAAGTCCAAGCCGCGCTGCTCGCGCTGACGTCTCAGCCGTTGCGCCCCCCGGCTGTCACCCGAGGCGTCAGAGCTGCTGTCAAGCCACTTTGTGTCGATGCGAAAGCAAGTGCACCAGATCGAGCAGGACGCGGGCGAGCGAAGCTCCATCCCCATGACCGTTCGGTGGGTCCTCACCGCACCGAGATGGACTCTCTCTGACCCCTGCAGTCAACTCGAGGCGCTCATTCGTATTTCCGAGTCTCTCGCCAAGATCACAATGTCCCCCACCGTCCGGGTGGACCACGTGACCGAAGCCACCCGTCTCTTCCAAGTCTCCACCCTCGACTCGATCAAGGCTGGAGAGGTCGACGGCCTCGGCCGCGCCGAGCTCAAGGACGAGATGGAGAAGATCACCGCAGAGATTGCGCGCCGTCTGCCCATCTCGTGGAGCACCTCGGTGGCGAGTCTGCATCGCGAGTTTGCGAGCCAGGGATACAGCGCCGCGGCCCTCGACAGGACGCTGCTGGTACTCGAGCGGAGAGAGGTGCTGAGGTTGACAAATGCGAGGAAGACGGTGACTCGCGTGGGTGTGTGAGTGGGGGTACGGACAGTCTTTGTATACTTGCTCGGTTTAGTGGCTGCATGCACGGCGTTACTGCGTTACACTTGACGTCGGCTGCCTCTGCCTCGCGGCGATGGCCGCTTACCCGCCTCCACCGACGCGTCAATTGTAAATGTTGAGATGTCCACACCATGACTTGAATCCTCGCTCGCCTTTCAATCCCTCTGATCTTTGCCCCAGCGCAATGCCAACCGAAGGGGCGGGATCATGGACGACAACCCCTCGACGACAGCCTCGGAGCTTATCCCACTCCCCGCCCTCCCCACTCCGGACAGCTTCCCATTCCCCTATCCGCAGCCATATGACATCCAGCTCCAGCTCATGCAGACTGTCTTTCGCGCCGTCGAGGAGGGAAAGATAGCCATAGTGCGTGAAGCCGAGTCAGACTGCGACTTCAACCGTACTTCAGTCGCCGTCGCTGACAAGCCCGTGCCAGGTGGAGAGCCCAACGGGGACGGGGAAGAGCTTGACCCTGCTGACCGCGACGTTGACGTGGTTGGCCGCGAACCAGAAGCGCCTGGACGTCGCGGCCGAGGCGAATCTTCGAGCGCGTCTCTCAGCGGACGACCGGGATGGTGGGTCCGGTGTCTTGGAAGGAGGCTAAAGAGCAGACCCACCATGGGTGATTGAGCACGCGATCAAAGGCCATCTCGAGGAACTGCGTGCGGCGCAAGGAGATAGAAAGGATAGACTAGCCGCTGCGAGGGAGAAGGAGCGGAAGCTCCGGGCGGTGAACGGGTATGGCGCGTTCAAAGGTCCTGGAACGGTCAAACGGGCCAGGGCGATCAAAGCTGGCATGGGCGACGGGGCGGAGCAGGGAGATCAGGCCGATCAACGGGATGAGCAGTTTTTGCCCGAGGACAAGGAGGACAATGGCCAGGACGAGGGCATGTATCTCTCCGCAGAGGTCAGGGAGCTCATGGCGAAGTGAGTGGCTGTCTGATCCGGGTCAGAGCGTGTCTCGACACCGGGCTGAGCACTAGGTACGATGCCGGGAGACCCAAAGCGCACGTGGAGGACGAAAAGGAGGAGGACGTCCCGAAGGTATGTCACGGAGTCTGGCTGAGACCACCTGTTGATTCGAGCAGATCTATTACACATCCCGGACCCACACGCAGCTGCGTCAGCTCACCTCGGAACTGCTGAAAACGTCGTTTGCGCACTCATCCGACCCACCGGATCTCGCCGCGGAGCACGACGCTGAGCTCGGGGTGAGCATGGTGCCCCTCGGAAGCAGGAAACAGCTCTGCATCAATGACAAGGTCCGCTCGCTGGCGAAGAATGGGAGCGACGAGCGGATCAACGAGGCGTGTCTCGATATGCAAAAGGCTGGTGAGTGATGGCAATTGTGGGGTTGGCTGACCCCAGGCAAGACGAGATGCGAGTTTTTGCCGTCCAAGGCGGATGACACGGCAATGCTGGACGCTCGGGATGCGGTTTTGGTGAGTTCGTCGTCGCGATGGCATGGCTCATCGAGTGTAGGCATCCGTCAAGGACATTGAAGACATCGTCGCGATGGGCAAGGCGTCTTGCGTCTGCCCATACTACTCCACCCGGAGAGCGGTCAAGCAGGCTCAGGTAGGCTCGCCGGCCTCTTCGCTGCACCCGTACTCACCCTCCAGCTCGTCACTCTCCCATACAACCTACTGTTGCAAAAGAACGCTCGCGAGGCGCTCGACATCAACCTCCGAGATCAAATCGTCGTCATCGACGAAGCCCACAACCTCATCGACACACTTCTAGGTATCCACTCCACCCCACTCACCTCGGCTCAGCTCTCAAACGCCGCGTCGCAGCTGCAGCAGTACCTCCAGCGCTTCCGGAACAGACTCAAGCCGGTCCACGCGCTATGGGTCCGACAAACTCTCGGGGTCCTCCAAGGCCTCGTCAAGGTCTGCGAGCGGTACGTCTCGGGGCAAACGCCAACAGGCAAGGACAAGAGCAAGGCCAAGGTCGAGATGCTGGATACAAATCAGTTGATGGGGAGGCTTGGCGGAGGGAGCGATCAGGTGAACCTCATGGAGATGGTGGCGTATCTCAGGGAGAGCAAGTTGGCGAGAAAAGTCAGCGGGTTCACGGAAAAATCCGCGGAAGAGGCAGCAAAGGGTACGTCGCGCCGATGCGAGCTTGGCCTCGCTGACTGGCGCAACAGGTGGGAAAGCTCCGTCGACCACGCTGCGACATGCTGCTATTGCGGCGTTTCACCAGGTCGAGGCGTTCTTGCTCTCGCTCACCGACGCTCGCGACGACGGGAGGGTGATCCTTTCCGTCGAGGAGAGCGCCGGCGTCACGATGAGGTACATCCTCCTAAACCCGGCGGAGAGGTTTAGAGAAGTAGTGGAGCAAGCACGAAGCGTCGTCCTCGCTGGCGGGACCATGGAGCCTGTGAGTGTCCGCGAATTGGTCAGTGGCTCGACCCGCTCACTTGCCCTAGGTCAGCGACTTTTTCCGCCAGCTGTTCCCTGCCATCCCACGGGACCGCATCACCACGCTATCATGCGCGCACGTCATCCCCAAGTCCAATCTCCTCACGCAAGTCGTCTCGCAAGGTCCACGAAAGCAGCCTTTCGAATTCAAGTATTCGAACCGGGACGACGAGACTCTGGCGAGTTGTACCTGCGTGTAGGCGAGACAGTGCTGACGCCGGCGTTACAGTTGACCGAGCTCGGGGCGGTGGTACAATCCGTGATTGGCCTGGTACCCCAAGGCGTGGTCGTCTTCCTCCCGTCATATGCGTTTCTCGACAAGGTCAAGGCGTTCTGGACACGCAGTGGCTTGCTCCAGAAGCTGGCGGACAAGAAGCAGGCAAGTGTCCGCGGCGTGGACCGCGATGAGTGCTGACATATGTATTTAGTTGTTCTACGAGCCGCAGAGCTCTGGCGATGTTGAGACCGTTCTCCGTGACTATGCGTTGGCAATCTCCTCGGTGAGCAGCGAGTTCGGACAGACTCCGTCGACGCTGACACACACAGGCTCAGGCGACCGCCCCGGCTGCCGGCGAAAAGCGCAAGACTGGCGCGCTGCTCTTTGCAGTCGTTGGCGGAAAGCTGTCCGAAGGTAAGCCCGCTGCCCCTGTCTTCACGCGCTGACACCGCTCGCAGGGATAAACTTTTCCGACAATCTCGGACGATGCGTCATCATGGTCGGCCTCCCGTTTGCGAATGTCGGCTCGGTAGAATTGCAAGAGCGCATGAAGTATGTTTCTTCGCTACCCAACGCAGGTCCCGACGCGGCCAAGGAGCTCTACGAGGTGCGTAAGCTTCGTCAGTCCGGTCGACTCGCGTTGCCCTAACCACGCAGAACCTTTGCATGCGCGCTGTCAACCAGAGTATCGGCCGGGCCATTCGGCACGCCAACGACTTTGCCGCGATCCTCCTGGTCGATAGGCGGTATGCCACACCGCGAATCCGGTCCAAGCTGCCAAAGTGGATTGGGGAGGATGTGCAGGTACCACCGGATTACGCGGGCGTGGCGAGGGGGCTCGCCGCGTTCTTCCGCGAGAAGAGGGAGAGGGGTGTGCTGTGAGGAAGGCGGGGAGGGAGGTCGAGTACTCGCAAGACGCGTACGAGGTACAATGGATACTACAACCTCTCTACCAGGAACTTGACGACATTGAATATGCGGAGTGGAGCCGGGGGCACATGAGTATAATCCTGATGGGCGGGCCGGTGTCATACCGATGCGATGCAACCGGAAACACGATGCAAGATGCAATTGCATGTATGATGATATCTGTAGATCTATACGTCTATCACGACGCCGCAAACGTCGATCTCTCCCGAACTCTCGCGCCAATCTTGTAGAACAGGAACGGCAGGGGGATGGTGAGACACATGAGACCTCCGAGAAGACAGCTTCCGCCGACGGCGCCGAGACGGGCGTACATCTGTTGTCCGAAGAGGGGGAAGCCGGCGGCGAATGCGGAGCGGAGGAAACTGTTTGATGCGAGGGCGCTGGCCGCGACGGGTCGGTATGCGCTGCAAAGGATTAGGCTGGGTACAACGAGGAGTGTACAAGGGGGGGGAGGGGGGTCGAAGGAAGAGGTGGGCCCGGGGGGGAGGAAGGGGAGGGAGAGAGAGAGAGAGAGGAAG
>BCLC01000006.1:826432-972949 GCA_001600855.1 Saitozyma sp. JCM 24511 | reverse complement strand
GGGTACAACGAGGAGTGTACAAGGGGGGGGAGGGAGGAAGGGGGAAAGAGAGGAAGGGGGAGAGAGGAAGGGGGGGGGGGGAGAGAGAGAGAGGAAGAGGGCCACCGGGGGAAGAAGGGTTGCAGCTGCGAAGAATGACTGGACGTAGTCGGGGCCGTAGATGGACGACTAGGACACTCACTCCACAAGATAGGTGAACGTGCTGGTGAACGAAAACACCATTCCCGCGCCAAAGAACGAGGACATGATGATGGGCACGATCCAATGGACGTTGCTGAACGATGTGAGGCCGAAGAGGAGGATTCCGAGGGGACAGAGCACCGCGCCGAATTTGCCAGCCACGAGGCGGGCTTCGGGGGGAGCGGCCCCGCCGTGCTTCTTGACATGAAGGCGGTATTTGCTGGCGGTATCAGCGTGACCAATCGAGCCGAAGTTTCGTTGCGAAGGGTCACAGGGAGCATAGGGAACACAGGGGACGCAGGGGACACAGGGGACGCAGGGGACACAGGGGACACAGGAATTGATGGATCAGGAAGGGAAGAGGATCTCCGCCGCTCACCCGTTGAAGTACGGCTGCGACGCCACCGCGACGACCTGCCCAAGCCCGATACCGAGGAAGGAGAGACCGGTCTGCTGGAGAGTGAAGCCGTGTTGGGTCCGGAAGACATACGGCACGCCACCGAAGAACAGGTACAAGATCCCGAGGATGAGCGCGGACCACAAGTCGAGGAACAGGACCATGTACTGCGTGCTGAGCAGGACTATGGCGAGGTCAGCGGATGACCACGGTGACGCAGACGAAAGCCTAGAGAACGCAACGTAACGAAACGCAACGCTAACGCAACGCAACGCAACGCAACCCATCGCCTGAAACTCGTCTCGTCGCGACTGCGTGATGACCCTCGTGAATCACACTCCGACTCACTGAACGGCGTCTTGATGCTCTTCTTGAGCGCCTCCCAGAAAGTACGATTGAGCTTCTCCACGGGCGATATCCACCTCTCGTCCCCCGTCTCCTTGCGCAGTCGCTTCGCTTTACGTCGGAGCAGCTCGGGCGAGTATGATTCTGGAACAAACACGAGGAGCAGAGCCAGCATGACCGCCGCCCAGATGATGATGACGTAGTATGTCCAGCGCCAGTTGGTGTGCTCGTTGATAAATCCCGAGACCAATGGGCCGAGGACGGGGCCGATGAACGGCGCGGCGGAGAAGATCATCATGGGTCTGGAGTGTATGGTCAGCGGGCTCATCCGTTCCGAATCGGGCGTCCAATGGAATTGGCTCGAGAGTGCATTCGAGTCGCAGTCCACGAGAGGAAGAGCTACTCACGTCCCCACTTTGGCATTGGTGAAGACGTCGGAGATGGCGCCGCCCGAGACGGACAGGAACGCAGAGCCCGCAAAGCCAGTGAGGAATCGGAAGATGATGTGCACGGCGATGTTGTTGGCTACGAAGCCATGTCAGCGAGAGCCGACACATGCGCTGGCGTGGACTGGATCACCGAAAGCGACGGGGAAGTTGAACACTATAAGGCTTCAGCGCGCGGTTCACGTTATCGAGTCGGACTCAAGACCACTCACGGAAAAATCCCGCAAAGCCGTAGTGCAGTACCTTTGCCCGACCCAGAAACTCGGACACCGGCCCGAGGAACACTATGCTGGTCAGCGAGCGACTCGATGCACCATGACGAGACGACGCCGTCGCACTCACGCGGTCCCACGCCAAGCCCGGCCACGAACAGCGAGACGGTGAGGATGCAGACCTCTTGGCTGACGCCGAACTCCGCTTCGAGCCCCGCGTACGTGTCCGAGGCCATGCTTGAGCAACAGGTCACGCACTGACACGACACGGCGAGCACGAGGGTCATAACCCTACATCGGGTCAGGCGTTGCTGATGGCAACCCTCTTCCTGTTCGTTGAACTCACCACTTCTTCCACCCCGGCGTGTTCAGTGGATCTCCCAGATCGTCCGGCCCTTCCCACCTGACCGTGAACCGATCCTCGTCCGTCTTGTCATTTTCCGCTCGCACGACCTCGTCGTCACCGCCGACGTCCGTCCCTTCGCCTGTCCCATCTTTCTCCCTCGGATCCTGCTTCTCTACGTCGACAAGTCCCTTTGTACCGTCGGTCGGCATCGCGTCGCTCGGCCTGCGCGTCTCGGGCGAATATATCGTCGACGTGGGCGAAGGCTGGGTGGTAGGTGGGTCGCTGTTGCCCGCCGCCATGGCCATTTCCACGCAATCTCGATGGTTGGAATTCTTGTTATGGAGCTCCTTTTACGCCGGTGCTGAGCAAGAACCAGATGAATGAAGCACTCAACAAGCCGCTTGGGCGTGTCTACAGCTTATCAAGCCCCGAAGAACCACCTGGGCAACTCTACAGTCTAGGTCTATGTATATGTATTGCATCTAGTCAAACAGAAACCGACCGAGGTGGATCTCACGAAAACTCCACCACCATCGGCGCTGCTGAACGATCAACAGTGCCGGTCCGGAAAATACGGCCGATAGACGGAATCCAGATCCGATGCGGTCGGACAGTGGCACAACAATGGCAACAAATGGCATCGGATATCATCCCGCCCAAATCTAAGCAAAGAGCTTGTCCCCGACCCACGCTCTGAACGCCTCGCACTCCTCGCTCGCCTCTTCGTCGAAAGCGTGATCGGCTCCTTCGCGCACCTCGACCTCGAGCTCGCCTGTGCTCTCACGGAGACACTCCACTGTCTTCTCAAATGGCTGGACCGCTCGATCCGCCGTGCCATACACGAGGTACACCGGCGGTCTCTGCGCACCCAGCTTGTTGAGCAAATCCAGGCGCGTGGTGATAGATAGAGCCTCTGGGGACGGTCTGAAGCCGTCGAGCCCGGATCCGACGGACCGCTGTTTGAGGAAGAGCAAGCCTGGGAACAGACCGTGTTGGAGCATGTAAGTGTACAGCACCGATCGAGGTCCGCCCGAAACGGCCGTCTTGATCGGCGCCGCCTTTAGGTCGATGTGCGGTCGCGCCTCGTCGTGCGGTATGACACGATTCGCCCAGGGGACCGGGATGGTTTCCGTCGCCCAGAAAGCATCCGTCAAGTCGGTGATCGGGTAGAACGGCGCGATGCACTTGATCCCCGCGTCTCCTCTGTATCCGCCCACTTGCTCGTCCGTCGCTTTGGGCGGCATTGCCAATCCCCCAATCAGCGCCAAGTAGCCGCCCGCCGACCCTCCAGAAAGGCATATCCGCTCAGTATCCACAGTGTGCTCCTGACCCTCCTTGGCGAGTCGGTCGTTCAGCTTTGTCCGCACAAAGTCGAGCAGCGCCGACATGTCCGCGAGGATGTCGAGGATCGGCACCTGGGGAGCCAGGCGGTAGTTGGGGGAGATCACCGCGACGTGGCGTTCCCCATCTGCCGTGGGGAAGGCGTGGGATGGGAGCCGGCGGAAGTGCGGCGGGAGGTTCTCCTTGTTTCCCTGGAGTAGCCCTCCACCGTGGAACCATATGATCAGAGGCAATGGCTTGGTTGTGGGGTTCGGTGGGAGGTACAGGTCAAAGTCGACGTCGAGGGGCTCCGAGTCGAACGTCGCCGCGGGGTAGGTGCGGTATACCATGGTGATATCGGGCTTGGGCACAGGGAGGTCGGGCCGGGCGACGGCGGCCGCAGCGGCAGTGGCGGCTTTGGTGTTGGCGTGATTGGAAGTTGCCGATGCGCCGTTGGAGGCTGAAGTCTGGCCTCGCGGGGCATCTCGGACGTTGCACCCAGCCATCTCCACCTTGGCGCCGTGTGCCAGCTCGCCAACCACTTCGCGAAGGTACACATTCTCCGACAAGTTGAGCACCGCCAGCTCTGGCATCCTGTCCTGTCCCAGACCGATCGACTCCGCGTCGAGCTCTCCCTCCAGCGCGTTGTGCTCGAGGTTGAGCACCCGCATGGACTTGAGCCCTCCCTCGATCCGCAGAGCCTCGAGAGCCGCGTTGGTCAGCTTGTTGAACCCCAGGTTGAGGCTACGTAGGACGGGTAGGAGAGGCAACGGTTCGCGTCGGCCCCAGCGGGAGAAGGACGTGGTGAGAAAGCCGGCGCCGTAGGACATGCCTTCCTCGGAGGGCTCCACGGGGGATGAAAAGTCGAGCGAGCCGATGACATTGGCCGAGAGGTCGAGGACCTCGAGCTTGGGCAGGAGGAGCAGCTCAGGAGGAAAAGTGGTGAGAGCGTTGTTCCTGGCACCTCAGCTGGGGAGCGGGGAGGGATGACGAGGTCAAGGCGGGGAGACTTACGAGAGGTCCAAGGTTGTGAGGCGCAGAAGATCCGCGAAGCTCCTGGGCAGGCGGGGTATGCGGTTCCGGTGGAGCTGGGCAAATCAGCACGAGGCGAGCGCAACGCCACGCGCGCCGCGGAAGACCCAACTCACGTCGACAGTCTTGAGACCACCAAAGCCTCCCAACTCCACCTCGATCTCGTCCACCTCATTCTCCCCCGCTCTGAACGCCGTCAACTCCTCGGGCTCGACCCACGCCGCCGCCTTCTTCTGCCCAAACACGTCCTCCTTGGTGCTCTCTTCTGCGATCCGGAGCGTGGCCGAGAATGTCCGGTTCGTGCCCTGTATGTCCGTCCGGGGTGCGACTCGGGGAGGCGGTCGCGAGAGTTCCTCGGGGGGAACGCCGAGGAGGGTGGTGTACACTTCTGGAGGGATCCGGTCGAGTTTGAGAGATGATATGTCCAGTTTACCTAGCGCGTCGGTGAGTTCACACATCCACCAAGTCCAGATAGCGTGGGTGAGTGGGCGCAAGAAGCTTGCGAGGAGGAATGGGAGTGGACGCAGACATGAGAGCTTGACCCACCCGATCGAACGGCTTTGCGAATCTGCGACTCCACCGTCTTGTCCTCCACTACCTCGTCGCCAGTACCCACCGCCCCCACTGCCGGGCCTCCGCGCCCTTGATACCTCGGACTGGGACTCACGCCCAGCGCCGCCCGACTCGTCTCGGCCGCCGCGCGTTTGTCGGGCGTCGAGTTGCGAACCTCGGCACGCTTCGCGGCGATTTGCTCGCGGATGCTGGTTCGGGGTGGCATGGCGCGTTGAGCAGAAGGCAGTGTCAGTCCGGTTGGGAAGGAAGACGGGGAAGTCGGTAGGGAGACGCGCTTATGAATTAGAGAGGATGATAGGTGGCTGGATATGGTCTAGGGTGAACAAACATGAGAGTTCTCTGGTTTGGGTCGCCAAGGTGGAGGCGGAATGAATCGGTGCAATTGCCCATTATAGACTGTAAAAACGGCAATTTCTTCTCGTCTGGGGATATATGTTAGTTGGTTAGACGTGCCCGTTCGCAGATACGTGCACATGGGTAGGCCCGCGTTCGATTCGCGGTATCTCCAGTTTTTTGGCGTGGCGCGCAGATCACGCTTGTTTTTGTCTGAAGCAGATCCACTCTCCGCTGGCTTCCATTGTGCTGTCCGCGGACAAGTGTCAGCATGCATAGGCGACGCGGTGGTGACACTACTTTAGCCCAGGCGATCAGTGACTGGGCGAAATATCCCGTGTGTGGAGTTGCACACATCAACACACAGAACCCACCGCCCCCTTCACTGCTCAATCCACCTGACGAGGTGGTGAAGCCGAACCGCTTCCCCGGCTTATAAGTTTGATCGCCTTCTAGCGGAGAGCGACAATGGTCCTCCCAGCCTGTATCGCTCCCCGCTGCTCCTCGACTCTGCAGACCGCATCATGTCCACCGCTGCATCTAACCGCCATGCGAGGGGCAGCGACGACGACACTCCGGCGCCGGAAGTCGCATCGGTACTCCTCGCTATTCAGAGCTCGACGGAACGACTGATCCGTGTTGTCCGACATCTACCGGCGGAGCATCGCAGTGACCCATTATTTCCTACCACACCTTCAAGCGATGAGACCGATATCTCCTGGTCTTCAACCCCTTCGACCGCTTCGTCCGCTTCGACCGGCTCGAGCTCGCCCATACCCTCCCCGTCCCCTCACACCCCTTCGCCAGCTGTCCCGGAATCTCGCTCGATCTCGCCAGATTCCCCGTCCACATTGGAACCTACCAACCAGCCCTCCCGCTCAGCCCCATCAACTCTGTCCGACCTCCTCGCGTCGTCTGGACCGAAACGAAAACGCTCCATCACCCACTTTCAAGGCATACCCATCTCCATGCTTCCGCCACCAATGTCCCCTCCGCAGTGCAACGCCACGGAGCCTCCAAAGCGCGTCACGACGAAGACCCACGCTCATGTCGGAGGGAGGAAGGTGGTGGTGTTGCGGCGGGTCATGGATTTGGATCAGGCACTCGAGCGACTCGATTTGAACCACAAAGGTGGTACGGCGAGCCTCAACCCAAGGCAGGGCGCGGTGAGTGTGTATCTGGATCCGGTGCAGTATAGATCTGATCGCGCAGGGTTCGCCGGCTGTTAGCCATGTTGACGACTCTGATGACTCCGACGACGACGACGTGACGATCTTGCTGTGACAAGGGGAAACAGACGACGATCTATAACATATGTGTCTGTCGTGCTGCGCTACAAATACAGTATCTCGGAAGCTGCGTGAGACCCGGCGGTGTTGTACAAAGCATATCCGGTAGACTCTACTGTCATGAAACACGGATCCGCTTCTCCGGCATGCCATGGCCCCCGTCTCTCCCCCGCTTGTCTCTCGCCTCCTCGGTCGAATGCGGGCTGGGGAACGGTCCCTCGTCTCCGAGACCATACCCCCACGCGCCGCCGTGCTCATCCTCCCTCGCGCCGCCACCTCCCGATCGGGGTTTGCTCGACACCGTCGGCCAGATAAAGTCACCGCCACTCGAACTCATGCCCAGATCGGCGCCCAATCCGCCGCCAGGCCCCAAACCCGCCAACGCGCCATCACTCATGCTCCGTCCCTGAGTGCTCGGCCCAGCGTTCATCCCAAAGATGTCGTCCAGCAACGACTTGTCGTCGAGCGGCACCCCCAGCTCGGCGAGCTGCTGTCGCTGCATCTCGAGCAGAGCTCTTTGTTGACGCTGATGGTTCTGCTGCAGCTGGAACTCGGCGTACCGAGCGAGGAGGTTCGGGTCCCATTGCTGCTGCGGCGTTGGCTGTGGGAGCTGAGGCTGCTGGAAAGCGGGCGTGGAGTGAGACGGGTGAGCGAGCACGGTCCCCATGGGCGGGACTGATGGTGGGTAATGCGATGGCCCGGCATACGATGGCGCCAGGTGAGAAGGGGACGAATGCGAGTGCGAGTGCGAGTCGGGCGCGGGCTTGAACATCCGGTAGTTCCACGCGTTGCCGGCGAGACTGGATGAATAGTGTCCCGACGTGCCGGGGATGATGAGTTCGGATGGAGCGTGGCCGTGCGACGAAGATGAGGCGTCAGGGAGGCCGCTTGCGTTGGTGTGCATGTTGAGGGCGTATTGAAGCGACGCCAGGTCCTAGGGCCGTCAGCAGAGGTCGGCGCGACGACCGGAATGAGTAAGGTGGAACCCACTGATGGCTCCCCGCGCCTGGGACTGTGTTGCTGAGCCGCCCCCCTGTCTTCTTCGTTGCTGTCGGGCGAATCTTCCGACCCGTCCGACAAGATCCCCTCGATGAAGCCGCGCTTCGCTCCGCCTCCATTGCGTTCGACCGCGCGAGCCAGCTCTGCCCGGTTCGACATTTTCTTTTTGAACGTCTCCTTCCCCTTCAACGACTTGACCACGCCCGGCTTCTGCCCTGCCTTGTTCGCGGTCGAACCACGCCGGGACGTCTCTTCGTCCTCGTCCGAATCATCCTCTCCCGCAGCCGCAGCCGCTGCGAACTCTTCCCCTCGTCGACGCTCAATCGCGCCCTCGTACTGGGGTGGGGTGTCAGAGCCGTCCGCGAAGGAGTGGGCGGAGGCGGGTGCATGTGCGGGGATCACCACGACTCACCTCGAGATACCGATCGACCTCCGAGTCCAGATCTCGGCTGGAAAACTCGAACGGCTTGCCCGTCGCCGAGAAGATCAGGATCGAGACGTCCGCTGCGCACAGCACCGACAGCTCCCACGCCTTTTTCATCAGGCCTGCTTTGCGCTGAGGCGAGTCAGCAAATCGGTCGCGAGGCACGAGCGTCGCGTTGCGAGATACCGCTGCGCAGAGCCGTGGAACAGCAGGCGACACGTGCGAGTCGGCTCGAAGGGGGTGGATAATGGGACTTGCCTTGAGAAAGGTGACATTGCGATTGCGCTCGTCCTGTTGCGTCTAAGCAATGGTCCTTACGCCCGAACAGGCGGCATGCAACGGCATCGACTCGGGACACAGTGGACTCACTGCGAGCGGCCTGATCTCAATCTTCTTCCTGCCCATGGTGAATGCGAGTCACGGCGCTGGTCGATAACCTCGTGCGCTGTGCGTTTGGTTCTATTCCTGCCGTGCGCTGCTTGCTCCTTGTCCTTGTCGCGCTGGTACGGTGATGATTGCGCTGTTATCTTCCCCCAGAAATAGCAAACGAAGGTGGTCGCAACGTCGTTTTCGGAGTGCCAAGAAGTGCTCGCAGAGTCTTGGCAACGGGAGCGACTCAGGCGCGGGACCAGAGGAAGCGCATAGAGATGCGAACACGGTAGCCGAGTCAACGGAGAGAGACCAAGCAGGCTCTACTACGCCGATGGGATGAGGGGACAGCTGCTCGATGTGAGAGGCGAGGTGGATGCGATTGTCAAAGAGAAGAGATGTATGGTCGAGATGCGATTTGGAGAGCAAAGATGGAGGTGGTGAAGGGGGGGGGGAGCATGGGCTGAATGGGTCGGTCGATGGCTCGGTGAGGGGAGACGGGCCGGCGACGGCCGAAGGGTGAAAGAGGCAGGGTGGGAGTGTGGCACAAGGCAGGAGAGCAGAGGGTGGCATCGGGGCGGTGCAGGAAGGGTAAACTTCAGGGTGACACCGAAATAGCATTCGTGGGCCAAAAACAGCAATGTGGCGAGTTATCATTAGCAGCCGGGGTTTGTATTTACAACGACCAAGGTGGGTTTTATTCGAGCTGGGGTGTCCCACGCGTCCAGCGCCGTCCTTGCCGCTTTTCACTGCAATGCCAGGCAAGACCGCACGCTCAAGCAGTGGGTTCCGCTGTCAAAGACACTATGCGCTGCTTCACATACCCGCCAGACGATTTTGAAGAAGAGGTTGAAAGGACTCAATCCTGACGATTGCTCCAAGTCCGCGGTCAAGGACAGATACGGCGCACGGTGTATTTCGAGACTTTCCGCAGGGATGGGTCAATCCCGTTGTGGTCGCGTGGCTGCTGCGAGGCGGCGAGGCGCAGAGGCGCAGCCTCGGGAGCGATCAGATTGAACCAGACCGTCGTTGCTCCAACGCTGCGAGCGGTGCATGTTGACGCGTCGAGATGCTATATATTACTGGACCCCGCGCGTCTAATCATACTGACTTGTTCGCTTGGGTTGAGGTTCGACCCGTTCGATCAGCTCGGAGGCGGAACAAGCTTGTGAGCCTGCTTTGCCAGCTCGTAGTTTTCAAACCCTTGGGACTTTTGGATAGCTTCTTCGGAAGCATCCGGCACGGCATGGCCCCGGTCGTTCCGCCGGGCCCTGCGCAGGTGTCAATTGGCTCCGACCAGTACGCGAGCGCGGCAGGGGAGGTGTGGATGGTAGCGTGGACACGCATGTGGATGAGAATATCGATGAATACGAGGATATCGATGAGGATGAGGATATGGATGAGGATGTGGTTGAGGATGCGGATGTGGATGTGGAGGAGCATAGGGATATGGAATGGGTGATGGACGTGGATGTGACGGAATAGAACCGTGCTGATAGACGAGAACGAGTGGATATGTGGACACGTTGACGGGCCGGGGCCGACACACCAACTCACTTGAAGAACGTATAGCTCAGGACGACATTATCGATCGCGTCGAGCTGTGGCTCGTCCAGAATGTCCCGGTCAATGAAGAAGAACACGGGGAGATCGACCTCTTCGCCAGCGCGGATCTTCTGCTCTTCGAAGCAGAAGCATTCGACCTTGGCGAAGAATGGCGCGACCTGGAGCGTCAGCCAGAGTCTGGCGGGGGTCATGGGTAGCGACTTGGATCGAGACGTTGCTGCGGGCCGGCTTGGGGGTGAATCGAGCAAAATGAGGGAACAGACGAGCTGAGGCGCAGACGAACAGACGGGCAGAAGAGTAGACGCACAGACAAGCACGGGGGCGAAACGAGGTCCAGATGGGCAAAGGAACATGTAGCAGGGAAGCAGGGATTCAAGCCAAAGCGTACAAACTCGAGACACGTCGACGATCCCCGAGAACCTCGATCCGATCCCACGCCGCACTCACCTTTTCCGGAGTCATATTATAAGTCGCGATCCCAATCAAATCCTTATCCCCCGTATTCTTTGCCGTATAGAACGCCAGCGCCGTCTCGCCCGGCAACACCTTCACGCTCCGCTGCTGCGGCTCGAACGTCCACGGCAGAGTGTCCGCAGACGTCGCCTCGAAATGGACCGTGATGCGCTTGCGTTTCTCCGAGTCGGGCGTGGTGTATAGTCTGTCAGGGGAGAAGCGGGCGGGGTCGGTGGTGGGCGTGCCGCCGAAGCCGGTGGCGGAGCAGAAGGCGCGATAGAGTGGGACGGCGGCGTAGGTCACGCCGAGCGCGAGGATGATCTGGGGGACGTCAGCGGATGTCAGCGGGCAAAGGGGACTCTGGGTGGAGGATGATGTCGAGGGCGGTGGAAGCGGCGGGGTGGACGGAGCTGATGCCGACGTCGGCCGGCAGACAAGAAGAAAGTCAAGAGAACGGGAGAAGGGGACAAGGGCCAGGCATCGCGTATTGAAGACCACCCGCAAGTGCACGCATTCACGTCGCCGACAATGAGATGGGCATGTCCGCGGCGGATCTCGCCTGGATTAACTCCCCGCGACCGTAAGCGTGCATGTGCTTCCCTACCCTCCTCAGGGCATGGATCGGACGATGAACAGTTTTGCGCGCCAAGCGGATCCAAGAAGCCAAGATTGGGAGCTCTCCATCACCCCAGCCCACAAAAAGGCAAATACGCCGCGAGGAAGCCAGACCCACCGTTCCCGTGGTGTAGAGCAATGCCGTCCTGCTCCGCTTCGTCCTCTCGGCGTACATCCTGTCCCTTGAAAGTTCTGCCGATCGCCTTCCTTTTTCCAACTCGGAAGTCACAGAGGGACCGGCAGAGGTGCTGGTCGATGCGTGACGCCAGTGGGTCGCGCGGGCCAGCCGCGGCAGCCGGGTCGATAGAGGTGTTTGTGCACTAGGGTGGAATCGCACGGTGGATCGGGAACATGATGGACAGGCCTGAAATCATGGGGTTAGTCATCTTCCGACGTGAGGTCAGAGCCGCTTACGAGGGACGACGCTATCCGGGCGCTTGCTGATCTCGCGGCGGACATGGCGAGCACTCAAAGCTTGAGGCCGACTCGATTGGGTGCGAGATGATAGGTAAACCCGTTGCGACGCGGTTATCGAAAAGTCAAAAGTCAGGCGAGAGCGAGCAGTTCCGAGGCCGGAGGCGGAGATGGTTGTGATGTCCGGGTAGAACCGCAGTAGACGATTTGTAGAATATATCATCGTCGTCGTTGTCGTGGTCTACGTTCTCATGCATGCATGTACATATCACCCTCGGCCTGAACTAATCCTTCTCTCCAACCCTGACGAGCCACTCGCCCCTCTCCTCCTCGCTCATCTGCCGGAACAGGCCCTGTCCGCCCATGGCCTTTCCCCCCGGCGCGGGCTCGTCGGGCGAAGTCGACGAGATCCCAATCTCGATCTCGTTGGCTTTGAAGTCTGTGGCGCAGACGGACGAGAGGCACTCGATGGCGAGCTGCAGAGTCAGCGGCGATGCACGCGGCGGATAGATGTGTGCAAGGGGTGCGACGGAAGATGCAAGGTGCAAAGGGACCGCTCACCTCGATGGTGCCCGCACGGTCGAGGACGGTCTTGTCCGCCTCCATGGTCTTCCATCGCTTCTCCAACTGCACAGATATCAGTCTCAGTGCTCCGTCGCAGTAGTCTGCCAGTGACACGCCAGCTTCAAAGTGCGTCACAGCAAGAGAAATCCTGCTGTCGCAATCGCAGGAGGGTCACTCACAAAGTTTGTCGCTTCGGTCTGCTTCTGGCCCGCAGCGGTAGCCTTGAACCCAACAAAGTATCCTGCCGGGTCGAGCTTGAACACCTGCGGACCTCGCTCGTCATCGGGTCCGATGAGGATCATGGCTGTAGCGACGTCAGCGACGCCAGCTCAAATGTCGATCCAGGCGGCGACCGGGAAGACTTAGCCCAATATGGGCTAATCAGCGGGAGCAGCGAGTGGACCAGTCTGTCCGAGGTTAGACGCCACTGACAGATTCCGAGTGGTCGCATGCCTGCACGCTGGGTGTAGACCTGGTTAATGTTTGCCATGCGCTTGGCCACTGCGTGATGTCAGCGATTAACATGATGGAGGCAAACTACCGTCTGGACCGGAGATGCAAACCGCCAACTCACGCGCATCCGCAGTTATCTCGTACCCATACTTGTACCGGAACGAAGCGGCTTCTGACCTCGTGCGCTGCACCTGCGCCCTGGCATCGGCTGCGAAGTCAGTCAGGCGCGTTGTCCCCCGTATCACCTCTTGATCAGGTCAGAGAAGAGGAAGCGACCTGACTCACCGATCAGACCCGTCATGACGCATCCGATGGTAGGCGTGATCTGGAAGAGGTGGGTGATGGTTTCCGGGTCGAGCAGCTTATCCTGTAGGCGGTGTGAGTATTCCACCGGCGCATAGAGCTGATAAAGAAGCGTCGAAAGGGCAGAAGGTATAGTACGCACGGGCACTTTGCGCTGAGTGATCACAACCGCCGTGTCCTTTCCGCGGACCGAGACGGCCGTGACTCCCGCTCCGGAGATGGCCTTGAACGCGTATTCTGGGGGGTCATGAGCATCACTCCACGTAACGTATTCGCGGAATGGACTGACCGACTTGATATAGCTGGCCGAGGATCATCGGGTTAGCAGGTCGTCGGCAGTACGCCCCTGCGAGGCAAGGTTTCGGCGACGGAGATACGGATGGATACCAGACTCACCCGTCCTTCGGGGGAGAAGACCGTCAGGTATCTACCAGGCGTTAGATCGACACATGGCTACGAGAGGGGAACTTACCGGTCGTAGGATGAGCGGGACATGATGAGGGGGGACAATGCCGCAGCGAGGAAGGGGTGAGGGTGAGGGACGCTCGAATCCTGCCAGCCCTGCTATAACAAAGAGCGAGGCGGAGGTGAGACCGTCGGTGGGTACAGTGCCCGCGAAAGAGGCGAGAAGAGTGATGGAAACGGATTGAGTAGATGACGAGTCGAGGATGTATAGAATGGATCAAGTAGGATGTAGTTCGCTGTCGTCGTTGCGGTTGCGCTGGCGCGTCCAACCCGGGGACCCACCCACCTTGCGTTTGTCTAATTTATTTGATCCCGCCCGCCACTTTTCCTCGATTTTGTCCCGGCCCGCTGTCAAAAGTTGGGTCCACCGAAGATCTGCATCTACTTGCATTCCGCATACTTCACCTGCACCACCAAACACACACCGCACAATGGCCAAATCCCTGCGATCCAAAGTGAAGAACGCCGCGCGAAGGAAGAGGAGGACCCAGACGCATTACGCTGTGGCTGGTGCGGAGCGCGTTCAACGTATCTCTGACAAGCTCCTGGGCAAGGGCAAGGAGAAGGCGGACGGCGACGCGGCCGAGGGCGAGGAGGGGGAGGCGGTGAACGAGGAGCAAGTTGATGGAGATGCGACCATGGAGGAGGGTGAGTTGCGAACGGGTCTTATCTGCACTGCATCATAATGCGCTGTGAGGCGAAACCTTTGTTGCGCATTCCATGCTGATAAACCGCCTTCAGCCCCCAAGAAGATCTCCACCTCTGCCCCCAGGGACAGCCGACGCGAATCATGGCGACTCTCCAAGGGGATGAGCGCGAGGCCCAAGAGCCGCGGCCAGAACAGCCTCGGCCAGAGCTCGGGGAGACGTAACGCCGGCAGGCCCAAGCGCAGGCGATGAGCACGGCATGGAGGCGTGGAGTTCGGTGGGCTCGTGGACGCCGTCAGAGCGTCCCGCAAGCCAGAGTGGTTGGGTCCTCAGTCTAGGGCGTGTCGCCGTGTAGAGCGCTAGAGTCGGAGCGACCGAGCCTTGTTGTACATATCTGCCTGATGATACCCCTGCATGACATGACTCTACGAGTATCGACTTGGCCCCACGCTCACTCGGCCCGCTTCAGGTCGTCCAGCATGTCCTGCAGCCTGCTCCACTCTGGTTGATCCTCGAACCTGTTCTCAGTCAGCACCGCAGCCTCGCCCGCAGCCTCGCCCGCACCCTCGCACTCACGACTCCTTTGTCCGACCCATGAACGTCCGCACGATCCCTCTCGCCTGGAACCTCCAATCCCCCTTCTTCTTCTTCCCTGTCGCGTCCGACTCCGCTTCGCTCGCCTGGGCCGCGGCTTTTGGTCCTAGCAGACTCAACACGTCCACGAGATCCTCAATCTCCTGCACGGCCTCTTTCCACCTCTCCAGCTCGCGCTCCACGCGGGCGTCGCTACTCGTCCCGCACCGATACGCCCTGAGGTAATCCTCCACCGCGGCACTCCAGTCCTCTTTCCACCGCATGAGCCGCGCGTGGGCGCGCCATACCCTCGGATCATCCGATATCCGGGGGAGGATCGTGACGTCGAACAACCTCTCCACGATGGGGAGGAGTCCGAACCCCTCGTTGGAGGTTTTCGGAACGACAACGTCCCGCTGAGACCAATCGTCCCGCGTCACCGCGTCGACGAGCTTGTCGAGAACGTCCGCGTCGACCGCGGCGCTGGGATCCCGCGAAGCGAGCTCTTCGACAACGCGGGTAAATGCCCGAGCCGCCTCGGCGAGCTCGCCCACGTCGATGGAGACGACGGTGTAGTTTTGCCACATGCGCCAGTTGTTAAAGGCGTAGCGAAGACCTTGGCGGAGAGCCCGGTGGGCGAGCAGCTTGTTCTCAAACGTCACCGGGGCAGTCTGAACGTCAGCGCGGCACCTCGCCGCATCACTCACCTCTCCCTCGGCCACATCCTCCTCGCCTAGTCGCAGATACACCGCGGCGAGGTTGTTCCACCCTTCCCCGTCCTCTTCGTCCACGCCCACCTCTCGCCTGAAAGCGTCTTTCGCCTCGTTCCACCTCTCCAGCCGGACATAGCACACTCCCAGGGTGAACCACACCCTCGCGTACTGCGGGTTGATCTCCAGTGCCGCCTTGAGGCACTCGATGGCCTCGGTGTACTCTCCCTTTGCAAAGTGGAGCGACCCCAAGCTTCGCATGGCTCGGGACGATGTGTGATTGGACACCTCCCAGGCCTTGGTGTAATGCTCCACCGCGGCCTGTCTCGCTGCTGAAGGGTCCCGACTCGCCGCGTCGTTGTTGAGAGCGAGGTCACCAAGGAGACACCACAGCTTGGCTTCTCTTGCAGAGTTCAGCTTTTCGCGGCGGGATTCGGACAGGTCGGCTCGGTTGAGCGCGGGGATCAGATCTGATTCGATTTTTTTGCCCTGGAGCAGGTCCCGGACGATGTTCTCCGCCTCGTCTTCACGGTCCATGCGCTGCAGGCAGACCACTGCGTCCTCCCACATCTCCAACCGCGAGAAGATCTCCAGTGCCGAGCGAGACACTCCCACGGTGAGGTAGCGCTTCGCCAGCTCTCGCTCCATCTCCCACCGGCTCGGCAGGGGAAGCTGGTGGAAGAACCGCACACGCTCCTTCGGCGCGCTGTCGCTCGTCGGCATTTGCTCGATCAGCGCTGCTAGTTGAAGCGTTGCGCGCTCGACGGTGCGTGAGCGGGACGCCTCGAGACGGGAACGAAGGAGCAAGGCGGTGGTGTGGACGCTCCAGTTTCGCGGGTGGGTGATGACACGGGCGAGGAAGGGCATCATCTGCGAAGCGGTCAGACCGGATGACGGCGAGTCGTTGTGCTGAGACAGGCACAGGGAGATGAGCAGGGATTGGTCAAGCGGGTGAAGCGGGGGTTGATCTCCCGGGTCGAGGTGGGCGAGGCGGGATGAAGACGGGTCGACCGCGGGCGAGGAGACTTTGGTGAATTCCGTGTTCTCGAGAAGTGTGTCGTCGTTCAGTGCGAGAGTTTCGGGTACAGCGGAAGCGCTGCCTCCGGTGCCCGCGTCGTCCTGCGGCGTCGACGTGGACTCTTTGTCGTCTGGTCGGGACCGAGACTCGGCGAGGAGAACGAGCTGAGAGAGCGCCGCGACTTGATATTTGGTTTTCTTCCCGAGAGCACCGGTAAGCTCAAATTCGAGGCCGCTGGCCCGCGCCGCGGCTAGGAACTCTTGGTTGGCCTGCTTGTCCTGGCCGAGTCGATGGTGCAGCAGTCCCAGCTCGAGGTGGAGTTTCGCCACTGTGTCCTGATCTTCTGGCGGAATCCGGTCTCGGAGAGAAGAGACGGACTGGATCGTCGCACCGTCCAAAGGGACCGGCTCGTCGAGGAGGGACGTGTGCACGAGATGGAGCCGGAGTAGCCACCACGCGGTGGTCGGTGATGAAGGGAGGGAGGTGAAGATCCGCCGGGCGAGGAGGAGAAGTGTCGGGTGGGTGGCCAGGTGGTACGCTGGTTCTCCGCCGAGAGTGAGGAGAGGTAGTGCAGCGGCGTTCAGGTCGTCGTCGGTCGGAGGGGACGAGGAGGGGACCAGGGAGGACGGGGCGAACGAGAGCTCGGGTCCGGTCCAATTGGCTTGGACGAAAGCGTGCAGCAGCGCGACGGCCACGAGGAGGCGAGCGTCCTCATCGTCCTGCCTTTGAGTTTCTGACGAACCAACCTGCGATCCAGAAGGTATCAATCCCTCCCACAGCTGGGGGTCACTCAACACCCCCTTGCCATCATCGCTCGAAACGACCCCCGCATAGTCCGCCTCGAGCACTTTGGCAACGAGTGGACTCAGCCCAGAGTCGTCCTCCCCCGGAGGAGCCGAGCCGCGGAGCAGCTGCCAAGGGATCGTTGTGGTCTCGAGCATGCCGGGTGTGCTGGATGATAGGTGCAATGTTGATGCTTGCTAATTGAGACCTACCTGCCTTTGGTTTTCGAACTTTTGGGTGGAGGTGAGATGGGTCAGGCGGAGATTGGTCAATGTCCGCGCGGGTCGGGTTGCCGTCTGCGTCATCGCCTGTCCGAGTACTACTGTCGGCGCCAGTGTCGATCTCGTCCACCTTGACTTGCTGTTGAATCTTCCTTTTCCTTGCCTCGATCACTCTCGCGACAACCCTCCACCATGTCGTTCAGCGTCGGTCTCCTCCCTCGCCTCCTACCACGACCGTCCCTCCAACGGGCGTACCACCGCCTCCCGCACCACTCCCCTACCCCGCCTCGCTCCGTAGCGCTGTCCGTTCCCCATCCCCGCTTCCGCCCCTCCGCTTCTGGCTACCGGACATACGCCCTCAGTCTCGGCCTCGGTCTCTCCGCATTCACTCTGCACACGCTATCCCCCACCCAGCGCACCCAATGCCAGTCAGTCACGCCCGTATCGCGCCCCGCCAGTGGGCCGGGTTCACCGGACGGGACCGCCCCCCCAGAAGGCTTGTTGTCGGTCTACGAGCTGAGCTTCGGGGCGGTCTGTGGGATCTGTGCTGGGGTGTTTATCAAAAAGGGACTAAAGGCACTCGCGTTCCTCCTCGGAGGCGTCTTTGTGCTACTCCAAGTGAGTCGGCGGCGCGAGGATCCAACTTCAGCGCTCCCAGACAGACACCTAGATGTGTGCAAAGTAGAAAGTGCGGGGTCGTAACCGTAGCTGATTCCTCCAGTACATGTCCTCAAAGTCGTACATCAGCGTCTACTGGTCCAAGCTCTCTTCGCGATACGACAGCGCGTTCGGCACCTCGTCTGCAGCAGGTGGGAGGAAGGCGCCTACCGTCGGCGATGTCTGGTCCGCGTTCGTAGACTTTTTGACGGCAAACTTTCAGCGTGAGTCGGCGGCTTCTCTGGGGGACAACCCGTGCACTGGGTTACCCTCCCGTTAGTTGCAGCTGACCATGGCAGAACGCGCGAGCTTCCTTGGAGGGTTGGTCCTCGGTCTGCGTCTCGGATAAACACGGAGACAGATGAGGTGGTGCCAGCCAACCCCTGGATGACAAGTAGGAACGCAACAAGCCAATGCAATGCAGTGCATCTATCGGTACTCCTACCCCGCTGTGCACCACTCAAGCCACCTCGATTTCCCAGCTCTCCACCACGCTCACTCCCGGGTTCTTGATGACCAACTTGCCCGCGCCGCCCTCCTTCTTCCCCCTCGCTCCCACCCCCTCATCGTAATGCCACTGCAGGTCCACCCCTCCCGCCTTGACGCTCGCTGGCTTCTTGTCCACACCGAGAATCACCACCTTTTCCACCTTGACATGGCCGATCGCCTGAGCCCACGCGTTCACCTCTGCGACACCCACGAGCCCCTCGGAATGAACCTTGTTCGACGACGAGAGCGACCCGCCGTTCTTCCCCTTGGGCGTGAACGCGAGATCGCGCCAGACCAGCTCGCCGCGCTCGTGCCCGTATCCTACACCGTCGTCGAGGTAGAGCTGACCTCGGGCCGAACCGTCCTTTGCCAGAGCGACGATGAGCGTGAACGGGTCCTGCCACATCAGGGGGGAAGCGCGTCGGACGCGTTGACGGATGGGCAGGATCGAGCCGCCTCGGATCAGGACGGGGAACTTGTCCAGGGGAGTGTCCATGGTGATGGTGCGGGAGCTGGCCGCGGGGTACAATCGGTGCGAAAAGTAGTCGTAGTATGGCTGTGACGGTGAGCAGGGTCCAGCGGGGGGGAGTCGCGCTCACCTGGTTGTCGGAGAGGTACACCTGGGTCGTCGTGGCGCCCTGCACCGTGACGGGCTTCACCAAGAGGCCCTCGCTGCCGATGTAGTATTGGTCGTCAATGGCGAATCCTCGCTCATCGTCGGGGAACACGGCGTATTGCGGTCTGCCAATGAGCGCGATTCGCGCGATCCGCAGCGCAGCCAAGAGCTCACCTCAAGATCGCCGCACCGGTGAGGCTCGCGTCGTGGAACGCGTTGTACCACACCGGTAGCATCTGGTATCTCAGCCGGATGATGTCCCGGATGTATCCCCTGATCGGCTCGTCAAAGAGGTACGGCTCCCGCCGCCTGGTGTCGATGTGGGCGTGGGCGCGGAAGAACGGCGCAAAGGCTCCGGCCTGGTACCATCGGACTAGCAGCTCGGTCGAAGGGTTGCCAAAGAATCCTCCGACGTCGGCTACAACGTCAGTCACGTCGTGGCGGTCTCACTCACCTCCGCAGAACGACATGCCGGCGATGTTGTTGGAGAGGATCATGGCGGTCTGGCCGTGCAGGTGTTCCCAGTCGGCATTGTTATCGCCGGTCCTGTGAGCGTCAGCGTTGCGGCGGTGCGACGTGGCGTCAAGTGCCGACACGGGGTAGGTCGTGAAATCGCGTTCGCGTGGCGACAAACCAAACCGTTCCGACTCACCAGATCGCGCCGTACCGCTGCGAGCCGGCGAAGAACGACCTGCTCAGGACAAACGGCCTCTTGTTGGGCGTCTCGCGCGCGATGAGCGCCTGGGTAGTCTGGTTGTGGAACGCCATGCCGTTGATGTTGTGCAGGTCGCGATTTTCCCACCCGCCGTGATGGATCGTGTCTCTGGGCACAGAGATCTCGGGACCGTCAAACACGGACGGCTCGTTCATGTCGTTCCAGATGAACAGCGCGGGGCTCGATTGCTGATGTCAGCGCGGTCAAGACATCCCGGCCCACCTTCCACGTGCTGAACTGGAACATCCTCGTCCACCACTCCCACGATTTGGGGTTGAAAAAGTCGACCCAGACGCTGTTGCCGGTCCAGCACCATCCCTCAAAGTTGGAGCCGTCAGACTTTTTGATGAGAATGTCGAGGTCACGGGCGTCGGTGTAGATTCGGAACGAGTCGACTCGTTTGATGTGAGGGTCGATGATGGCGACCATCTGGTCATTAGCACGGAAGGACAATTCGCTCACCTTGCGACCCTTGTCGGCGACCTTGTTGAGCATGCGGACCGGGTCGGCAAAGTACTTCTGATCCCAGTCGAAATACCTGTGCTCCTCGGCGTACTCAATGTCCAGCCAAGTCACGTCGAGCGGGATGTCGGCTTCGTCGAATTTCTGATCCACTTCCAGCACGTCGTCCTCGTCAATGTAGTTCCAGCGGCACTGGTGGTACGCAGTGGACCATTGCGGCGGGAGCGGCGTGGGACCGGTCAGCAGGGCGTACTGCGAGAACAGGTCGTCGGGGCGGGGTCCGGGAAGGAAAAGCAGGTCGAGGATGCCCGATTCCGACATCCAGTGGGTGTGCACGGCGTCGGAGGTGTGCAGTACGTCGACCCACGTGTCCGAAGCGACGAGGTCGAGCACCCCGACAGAGTGTTTGGACGAGTGCGCGTGGAGGAGGGGAATTGCTCCGTACAGGGACATTGGTGAATCCGCTAGGTATTCAAAGATGTCGACGTTGAAGAGGCGGTAAGGTTCGGTGTAGTGGGCGTTAGGTCCGACGGTGTCGGGGAGAGACAGTGGCGAGGCGTGCTCGGGCAGACCGTAGATGTGTTGGACCCCCGGAAAGCTGAGGTCGATGGAGAGTCCCTCGGGTCCTGGCATCAGCAATGTCACTCGCACGACTCACCTTTAGGCTTGCTGTCGCGCCATTTCTTCCACTGCTCCTCGAACATGTCCGCGTCGGCCTCCTCGAACCAGCTCCGGTCGAGTTCTCCGCCCTTGAGCACGGTCTGCGCGCCCTCACCCAGCAACTCCTCTGCGGACTCTTGCTCCTTGATACGAAAGTGCTCCATGTGGAAGAGACTGCGTTCGTTGAGGACGATCTCGGGGCGGCCATCGCGCAGCTGCGTGATCCTGAATGGGGCGTGTTGTACCTCGAGGGATAGGCCCGCGCCGTAGGTGATGGTGGATCGCTCAGACGTCGACGACAGCTTTGCCGAGGAGGACAGTCGTGGCGACTCGTCCAACAGCGCCCACTTGGCGGTCTCGTTGTACCGCCTAAACGGCGTCTTTGAGCCCACCTCGTCCACCCTCACACGGACGATACCGTCGCCTTGCTCGAGGACGTCGACGCGGAGGTCGAACTGGATCTCTGGGTAGAGGCTCGAGCGCATAGGCCACGTCCACGACGACGCGTCGGAAGCGCCGGGCGTGTCGATGGGAGAGCCGAGAGAGTAGGGCGAGACAAACGCGCCTTTCGGGGCGGCCTCTTGACGAGAAGCGATGGCCTTGAGCCGGCGGCAGAATGAGGACTGGCCGCATTGCTTGAAGTCCTCTTGCTTGACCGCGAGTACCGCGGCGATGCCGAGGGAGAGGACAAGGAGGAACCGCATGGCGGCGGTGGATACCATGGAGGTGGTGCAAACGCAAAGTGCCAGATGCGAGGTGCAAAGAGATAAGAGTTGTGGCACCGAGGCTCGACATGGCGGCGTGACGCGCGGGTGCGGGGTAAACGTGGGGTACAGCGGGACCAAAAGTCAAATCCCCGATAAACCCCGCTGTGGCGGTTTTGCCACCTGGGCGGCCGAAGTCGTCTCGGCGTCTGCAGCCGCGTAAGTCAACCGTCTCAAAATCGGATCGCTCGATCGCTTTCCACTTCTACATCGCATCGGCGCATAGACAATACATAGAACGCCAGCGGCACCACTACGATTGGCCACCTCGACGCCGCTCCGCTGCTCTACCCGTCGCCATGTCGCTCCGCCTCGCATCGTTGCGGCAGCTCCGCCCCGCGTCGATCCCGTTCCGACCCATCGCACTTCGGGCATACGCCACGCCATCGCAACCTCCCCGACCGAGCCAGAACGCGCCGACGCCAAAAGGCCTCGAGTCGGTGTTTGGGGGATCCGGAGGAAAGAGGGGGACCACCGTCGCTCCGAAACCTCCAGGAAGCGAACCTCCAGCTGGACCGTCATTGCCCAAGCGGCCCGATGTCGAGTTGCCCGGCGGCGAGAGGGGCGAGAGGGGCGAGCGGGCCAAGGAGGAACATGAAGAAGAAGACGGGGAGCGGAGTCAGCTCGGTGGCAAGGCAGGGAAGAAGGTGGCGACGGGTGGAGGTGGCGGCGGGGGCAGCGGAGGCAGCGGCGGACCAGGAGGCATGCCGGGAGGGTTCGGCGGGATGACCCCGAACCAACTCCTCCTCGCCGTGGTCAGCACGTACGCGCTGTACTCGCTCGCGCAACCCGGCGACCAGCGAACGAGAGAGATCACATGGCAGGAATTGTAAGCGTACGAAACCGAACCTCGCTGACGCGCAGCCGCAATTCGCTCTTGGCTCGAGGTCTAGTTTCCTCGCTCGAAGTCATCAACCGGTCCAAGGTGCGGGTGCACCTGCACAACCCGATCCAGTCGACTGCCCCGGCAAACGGCTCTGGCACCGCGACGCTACCGTCTCCAGCACACGGCCCGGCACCGTACCAATTCACCATTGGCTCCCTCGAGGCGTTTGAAAACCTCCTCGTCCAGACCCAGGACGAACTTGGGATCCCACCCGCGGAACGGATCCCCGTGTCGTACCGCGAGGAAATATCCACCTTCCAAACGGTCATGCACTTTGCGCCGACCTTGCTGATCGCCGGGCTGCTTCTGTGGATGGCAAGACGAGGCGGCTCCGCCATGTCGGGAGGCGGACCGGGCGGAGGCATCTTTGGCGTCGGCAAGAGTCGCGCTAAAATGTTCAACAAGGACGAGGAGGTGCATGTGCGTTTCAAGGACGTCGCGGGGATGGACGAGGCGAAGGAGGAGATCATGGAGTTTGTCAAGTTCCTCAAGGAGCCGCAAAAGTACGAGCGACTCGGTGCCAAGATCCCACGCGGCGCGATCCTCTCTGGTCCTCCGGGTACCGGCAAAACGCTCCTCGCCAAGGCCACTGCCGGCGAGGCCGCCGTGCCGTTCTTGTCCGTCTCCGGATCCGAATTCGTCGAGATGTTTGTCGGTGTCGGTCCGTCCCGCGTCCGCGACCTATTTGCCAACGCAAAGAAGCACGCCCCGTGCATCATCTTTGTCGACGAAATCGACGCCATTGGCAAGTCCCGGGGCAAGGGTGGCAGCTTCGGAGGCAACGACGAGCGCGAGTCCACGCTCAACCAGCTGCTCGTGGAGATGGACGGGTTTGGCACCAACGAGCACGTCGTGGTGCTCGCGGGAACGAACCGACCGGACGTCCTCGACCCGGCGCTGATGCGACCGGGACGGTTCGACCGGCACATTGCGATCGACCGACCGGACATTGGCGGAAGGCGGCAGATCTTCAAAGTCCACCTGAAACCCCTCGCCCTGGCCCCCGAGCTCACCCTCGATGGGATCGCCGAGAAGCTCGCGCTGCTCACCCCGGGATTCTCCGGCGCCGACATTGCCAACGTCTGCAACGAGGGTGCTCTCCGTGCGGCACGGCGGAGCGGCGAGTCGGTCAACGAGGCGGACTTTGACGGCGCCATCGAGCGGGTCATTGCCGGTCTGGAGCGCAAGAGCCGCGTCCTCGGCCAGGAGGAGAAGAAGACCGTGGCGTACCACGAAGCCGGCCACGCCGTGTGCGGTTGGTTCCTCGAGCACGCCGATCCGCTCCTCAAGGTGTCGATCATCCCCCGCGGCGTCGGCGCGCTCGGTTACGCCCAGTACCTGCCCAAGGAACGCTTCCTCTTCTCCACGGAGCAGCTCATGGACCGCATGTCGATGACCCTGGGCGGTCGCGTCGCCGAGGAGATTTTCTTTGGCATTATCACCACCGGGGCCCAGGACGACTTGCAAAAGATCACAAAGATGGCGTTCGAGGTGTGCGCAAACTACGGCATGAACCCGGACATCGGCCCGATCTCCTATGGCGGTCGGGATCAGCAAGGCGAAGGGTTCCAAAAGCCGTTCTCCGAAGCCACGGCCGAGGCCCTCGACAAGGCGGTCAAGAAGATGGTGACCGAGGCGCACAGGAGGACGACCGAGCTGCTCACGGAGAAAAAGGCGGAGGTGGAAAAGGTCGCAAAGCTTCTGCTCGAACGCGAGGTGATCACCAGGGAGGACATGAGGAATCTGCTCGGACCGAGGCCTTTGTGAGTGATACGAAAGGAGTCGGAGTCGGAGTCGCGGACTTTCGCTGACGCCGCAGCCCCACCGCCGACGAGATGGACGAGTACATTGCCAAGCAGCTGGACAAGAAAAAGGACGACCCGACGGAGACTCCGGACAGCAAGGGGGGCGCCGCGCCGCAGTTGGCCATGAAGGGGACAAAGCTATAGACGGGCATTGTTAGCATCCATGCTGTATACTACATATCTCTGCATGCACGGCACACCATTCCACGCATCGTTCACGACGGGATCGCTGCCCCTGCAGCTCGTAGGCGAATAACCAACATTCCGGTCTATTGAATGCCGGCAGAGTGGGCGAAATGACGCGAGGTGGAGGCTGCTTGATCAGCTATCGCCTATCGACCAGCTTTATCACTCAGCTCTCAGATTCTTGACTTTCCGACCCCCGCTACCAGCACCCAAAATGTCCAACGAAGCATGGCAATACACAACGCGTGGTCGGCTGAGCACGACCGTTGAGCGCGTCAAGAGGGACATCCCGCTGCCCGGGCACGGGGAGATCGTGGTCAAGCTCAAAGCAGCGGCTCTGAACCCGGTGGAAGAGCAGCTGTGAGTTGTATAGAGGGGCGATAAGGGGTCAACGTAGGAGTTGGGGGGGGGGGGGGGGGGGGGCACCGAATGCATGACACGGTGCATGCTTGCTGACGCTAACCAAGGCAGGGCTCAGGAATCCGACTTTATGCTTCGTTTCATGGGATGGCCTCATATGGGCACGCCCATCGTCCCCTGTTCCGACTACTCGGGCGTGGTTCACTTTGTCGGAACGGGCGTAACGAAGTGGAAGGTCGGCGACGAGGTGTTTGGAGTGAGGTCGTTGAGCCGTAAGCAGCTCCCTCATACGCTGAACCCTTCGTTGCCAGGGCTGACCCAACTCTCGCAGCCGAAGGAACACTCCAACAATACATCGCCGTTCCGGCCTCGTCTCCCGTTTCTCGCCGACCCCCCACCCTGAGCTTCACAGATGCCGCTGCCCTACCCCTCGTGTACTGCACGGTATACACGGCTCTGGTCAACTACGGGAAGCTCCCCTTCGACCCGGCTCCAACTGACGTTGGGAAGCGGAGCGTGCTGATTCTGGGAGGGTCCAGTGGGACAGGGAGCGTGGGGATCCAGCTGGCGAAGAAGATGGGGCTGAGGGTGGTAACGACGTGTTCGACGAAGAATGTCGAGCTGGTGAAGAAGCTCGGAGCGGACGAGGTGGGTGGTCACGCGGTTCGACGGAAAGCGGAGTAGCGTTGGCTCAAGTCGCTGCCTCTCCTAGGTGATCGACTACACGACCCAGCATGTCCTCTCGGAAGCGCTGCACTCACACCACGCACCCTACGCCGTGATTCTAGACTGTGTAGGGGGCAAGGACCTCCTCCCGAGTCTGGACCATCTGATACTGTCGGATCCGAAGGCCCAAGAGCTGGGAATTTACGTCACCATCGTAGGAGACAGTACGTCCCGACGTCCGGGGAGTAATGCCTGCGCTCACGAGTCGTAGAGACCGGCAGGGAAGCCATGGGCGGCTCCATCACCAACGTGAGGCATCCCACCTTGAAGTCTCCAACGCTGACTTTCTCGCAGTACTTCTATCCCTCGCAGGCCATCCGCACCGCTCGGGGAAAGCTGAACGATTACCTGCCAAGCTACTTCCCCTTCAGATCCTGGATAGCCAACAAGCGGTACGCGTGCATCATCATGCAGCCCTCGGCGGACATGCTGGACACGGTTCCTCGGTTCATGGAGAGTGCGGGGAAGGTCCTCATCGAGGGCGTCTTTGAGTTTGAGGCAAGTGTCCACTCATGCTCTCTCCATGATGGAGCTCTCGTGTGATGAAACTGACGGATTCAGGATGCGAGAAAGGCGTTTGCACAGCTCGAATCTGGCAGGTCAAGGGGCAAAGTCGTGGTGAAGATCGTAGAATAGGACGGCGGCAATGCAACTGCAGTGCGATGTATGAGCGTGAGCTATGACGAGTTATGCGTGCAAGTTATAAGTGTGTTGCGTTGGTCAAACCGAGCCGCTCAGGTGGCGCTTTGTTGTGCCTTCCAGACCAGCCACCTTTGCCGTCAAAAGTCTGCTGCCAATACGGATCGTCCAGATCGGGGCCTCTGAGCGGGTTTATAGGTCAGACTCGGTGTGCATGCATGCGCTTCGGCCGAGAATCACACCGCAGTGCGACCTCGCCGATCTGGGAAAAAGTGACTTGCCGATCAGCCGATCCGGAATCGTGGATCGGCTAGATCGGCTCGATCGGCGTATATAGCGGATCTAAGATCCGCTGTTCTTTAAGGACACTATTCTAGGCGGGCGTAGCCCGCCTCACGGGGGTAAAGGTCAGGCAGGGGAATGGGAGGGGGAGAATGGCGGGGATCGGCGATATCGGTCACGATATCGCCGAGGGGTGGGGGGGGGGGGGGGGGGGGGGAGCAAGCCAAACCAGAACAAAATAAACCAAAACAAAACCCAACCAAACCAAACCAAAACAAAACAAACCAGAACAAAACAAACCAGAACAAAACAAATCAAACCAAAACAAGAACAAGCTAAACAAGGCGGTGAATGTTTTGGCTTCGCCAAAACCACTGAATGGTCGGCGAAGCCGACGAGGGGCTTCGCCCCTCAACTCCTGCGGAGCCGAGCCGCCTCCGTTGGAGTCGGTGATACGCGCCAAGGACAGAGGCAAGTTGACGCCGCCCCGAGGGAGGGATCAGCCAGGCCGGAGGTCTGGCCCCGACCGAGGGGTGGTGTCAACTGCCTCTGTCCTGGCGCGTATCACCGACGGAAACGGGAGCGGCGAGGCGGAGCAGGAGTTTCTTCATGGTGTCTCGCCGACCTCGTGTCGAGGGCGGCGACAAGACATCAACAACCGATCCAATCACTTCTGTCGCATCCCCGGAACGCGATGCGACATGTGTTGGTGCGGCTGAGAGCTTTGCGCCTGACATTGTGGCGAGTCCCGGTCGTCGGACTTGAACTGGAGATCAGGCCGTCCTCGAGGCCGGGACCGGTTGAAAGAGACTCTTGCAGAACAATGTAAACGAGTCAAGGAGCAACTCAAGGAGCAAGTTGTGGCAGGATGTCATGGGTTCTGAATCTCTCACCGGGTTGGTTGGTCACTTGCTCCTGCTCTCCTGCTCTCCTGAACAAGAGGATCAATCATCACTACTTCTCAGGCTGTGTACGATGCACAAGACCTTGGCAAGGTCTTCGGAAGAAGTCTTGTCCCTTCTGAGGTCATACCCGAGCAAGTGCGGAATGAGCGAGAGACGGGAAAGCAGCGCAGGAGAACAACCCGACAAGCCAACCACTGCTGAAACCAACGAATCCGAACGGGAAACACCGCCACACCCAGCCAATTCATGCTGAAACCAACGTGAAACACCGCCACACCCCGAATTGATTCCGTTATTGGCGGCGGTCGCCATTCCACTAGTTCCACTTCCACTTCTCCTTCGTCTTCTGTTCTCCTTCTTTACAACACACCACGACACCATGCCCTCGGGGTATGATCCCAACGCATCCACTTCTGCAGCTGGACCTTCCGCCCGGTCTGCTCCCGCACGAATTCCGTATCGTCAAGACGAGCCCATCGATCCGGCGGATGATGAGTGGGATGAACAGGGGCTGATGGCGCGGAATTGGGTGGAGCAAGGGGAGAGGAGAAGGCGAGAAGACAAGGCGGCGAAGAAGCTGGCGAGCCGGCTTAAATACATTCAAGGTATGCGTTTGGGTTGCTTGCCTGGCTCTGGCTCTGGCTCTGGCTCTGGCTCTGGCTCTGGCTCTGGCTCTGGCTCTGGCTCTGGCTCTGGCTCTGGCTCTGGCTCTGGCTCTGGCTCTGGCTCTGGCTCTGGCTCTGGCTCTCTCATCCCTCTCGTCCCTCTAATCCCTCTCATCCCTCTCATCCCTCTCATCTCCTCATCCCTCTCGTCCCTCTCGTCCCTCTCGTCCCTCTCATCCCTCTTATCCCTCTCATCCCTATCGTCCCTCTCATCCCTATCGTCCCTCTCATCCCCCTCATCCCTCTCATCCCTCTCATCCCTCTCCTCCCTCTCATCCCTCTCATCCCTCTCATCCCTCTCATCCCTCTCATCCCTCTCATCCCTCTCATCCCTCTCATCCCTCTCATCCCTCTCTCCCCCCTTTCCCTCCTGCAGCACAGTTGATCCAACCCAGAGGGACCCCCTACGAACCGTGCTCGAGACCGTAACGCGAGTCGCAAGACACGCCCTGGGAAACGGGTCAATGCGTCCAATCTTGAAGGCGAGGGACCCCAGCCGGGTATGTTAAACTGCATTCTCCCATGTGTCTCGCTCAATCAAACCAGGTTACGTTCCTCCCCCGTACGTCCCAATCTCGTGGACGAGATCAGACAAAGACGATCTGGAGCTGTTCCGGGCTACCCTGGGCAAGGACAAGACGAGCATGGCGACAAAGTATTACTTTCCTAAGCTCGCGGTGCGAAAGAACATGGGTCCTAGACAGCAACGAGATTATGACCTGAACGGATCAGCGTACTGGTCTTGGCATTGCCGGTATGTGTTTTACCATACAACCCGTCTCGCCAATGGTGTCACCGCTCGTTTTGCCTCGCTAATGGTCTCAGGTTTTGCGAAACACTCGTCACGACGCGAAAAGCTTCGACGAGGAGCGGGAACAGTGGTCTGGATGTACATTGGCGAGAGTGTCCCAAATGCCCCGACAATCAACTCGGAGACAAACCAGAGGACGTTCCGGGTCCGAGCCGTTCTCGCCGAGACCGTACTCTGACATCGCCCCTGCCTTCGGACGCCGACGTCGTCGACGACGACGACGATGACACTCCCCCGCGCCCCACTCCGTCTCACGCTCGTTCTCCGACCCTCATCCCGACTCCGATTCGTCTTGAAGCGGCGTGGCCCAGGATCGAGCAGACCCACGAGGAGGCGCACGGGGCGCACGGTGCGTACGAGGAGACTTTCACCGCGCACAAGCACGACGAGGCGCACGAGGCGCGCCACACTCCCGGGGCGCACGTAGAAACCCACGATCCGCGCGAGTACATCCCCGAGGACAAGGCACGTCTCTTTGCCACTCGCCGTGACGCCGCTCAACAAGCGAGTCCGACCTGGAGGGCAAAACAATACCATTGGAGGCTGCATCACTTGCTCAAGTCGGTCAGTTCCTTTGGACAATTGACCACGGATCGGGTGAGTCTCTCCCCACTTTGGCCACTGCTGATTTCCAGCAACCGTACTTGCTCCATTCGACGCCCGAATTCCTCACATCATGCTTTGAGCTATTCAGCGAAAAAGCGGCGGTGTATCGCCGCGACGAGTTTGTAAAGGTGAGCGCACTGCAGAATCCCGTGCTGACAAGCGAGCAGCAGCCCCGCGGGTTGCACGTCGCGATGGAGCAATGGCAATCCGATGAGACTGGATTGGCATTTACCACCGTCTACATGAACCACTGCGACGGACGCTTGCTACCCGTCCATGTCGCCGTGTCTGAGACCCCCGCCGAGGAAGTCGACCTGTCTGTCGTCCTCCAGGCTGCTTTGGGAGAGAACAAGAACATGGTGAGACATACGTGGTTCTCTTTTGACGTCGTCGCAGCTCGGCACTCTGCTCCTCGATCACGGGCATGAAGCTACCGTCTTTGCCGAGAAGCAATTCAAACAACCCCCATTGTTGCCCGGCGGTGTCATCCCTGGCTTCTGCTGCGCCTCGGTACTCTCGGCATTCGCAATGGTAAGCACACCGCTGGCCCCGCTGCTGACATTAGATCATGACTCGAGCCTACACGGGTCACCGTTTTGACCCCGGAGCCACGTTTGAGCTGGGTCGGCCTCCCACCCTCAAGCAAAAAGTCAGAGACAAGCGCTTTCGGGTGGCGGTGGGCTCCTCGGCGCTCAGCATCTGGGACGGCATCTTTGACAAGGCGCCATCTGGCACTGTCGATGGAGAGGCGCCGGACCGCGTTTGTGCTCTGCAAAAGGCAAGTGGCCGGCATCCTCACGACTGAGATATTGCAGCTGTTCGCTTTGGCGCAGGAGGGAGAGCTTGTCTTGCCGAACTTTGCCGATCCCACGAGATGGGAGGATCTCGTCGCAATTCTAAACGAGTGCCAGCGGATATCCCCACAGATGTGAGTGGCGTCGGAGCCAGGAGCTGAGGACAAACAAGCATCGACATCTGCAAGAATCTGGAACCGTCGTCGGGTGTGTCAGAAGAAGAATTGCGAAAGCTCATTGACCTCCTCGATCAACTCGAGGTGGGTGTATCGCCTGTACGTCTCTCTGACGAGTTCAGCCGCCTCGCCGAATCCTCGCAAGCTGTGCTAAACATGTCACACTATCCGACACTCGATCCGTAACCGTTGGGGATATCCTCTCCGAGATGGTGCAACTCTCGGTAGACATTATCCAACCGTTTGGAGACGACGCCGCATCGGGACCACGGCGTCACCGATCTAAGGCACTTTCCGATGCCGGAGAACATCTCCTCAACTCGATGCTCTGGAACAAGAAGAACAAGCTTTTCTGCTGGGCGGTGTGTGAGTCGGCATCGAGGTGATTGATGTGCTGACCGTGGTGCTCAACCCGTATATGAGAAAGGAGTGCGCGAGCTTCTGTGGAGCTACGAGTTTGTGGACCAGCGCATTGCCGAGCTTCAAGACTTTTTCGACGACTTTTGGATCCCCGACGAACCAAAGGCTGCTCCGAAGAAGCGGCCGGTGGGTCCCACGTCGTCGTTCATCGGACTCACCAATAGATCACATTCGCCGCCAGAAGACAAGCCTATGCGTCAGGTACGCTGTCCGCGTGGGTGTCTCAACTCCCGTTGAGGCCCGAACGGATCGACGTGGAGAATGGCAACATGTCGTCTTTACGGACCGAGTTTGCCCAGCAACGAGGCTACGCCTATGACGAAGACCCCCGGGCTTACTTTGATCTCCTTTTGGAGGAAGACGACCTGGAAGATCGGGAAAGGGGTTATGTCAACTTTGCCCGTTGGATCCTCGGCGCGCCAGGTGAGACACACGGAGAGAGAGAGAGAGCTGAGAGCATGGTCCGCTGACCATCAGCAATGCTTCCACGCAACCTCTTGCCCTTGGCCACGGACGACGGTCTATTCCACGCCAACTCGCGACTGCTCGCTCACGCCCACGACACTGACAAGTATCTCGCTGCGGACGCGCTGACGTTCAAGTCGCCCCCCGCATTGCACTTCAAGCAGTGGATGGTCGACGGCGGTTTGATCGAGGCGGCGAGTGATGGGGACGATGCGTGCGAGGAGCATGAGCAGGATGAGGACCCAGCGGGGGGCAACGATAAGGATGAGTGGCACGCGAGCGAGCACGAGGCGAGCGAGGCATCCACCGAGGAGCCAGCGGGGGACAAAGAAGAGGGAGAGTGGCACCAGCGCAAGCCGAGAGATACATCGCAAGGGACGACTGAACGACTCGGACAAGATCAAGACTTCAAGATCCTCACGAGCATGGGCCGGACAAGAAGATGGACCTCGAGTGAACCGCGGTGAAACTGACTGGGTTGCGCGCCACTCCGCTGTTCTGACGACTTGCCCCTGCCACTGACGTCGCGCCGTGCCCACTTGTCATTTAGACGTCGTGTTGTCATCCAGACGTCGTGTTGTCGTGTTGTCATTTAGACATCGTGTTGTCCTTTAGGTTCATGCCGTGTACGTATCGCCATGCACATGTTCACAGACTCGATCTGCTTCGCATGCTTTGATAACAGAAGGTTTTTGCCAAGCAAGGGGTACATAACGACGTCTCCGCCACACTCGACCATGTGATGTGCCACAATTGAATAGGAACAATCTTTGATGGGACCTGGCAATTAGATGTACACAGACAGACTCGCAGGGCTCTGGATCGGTGGGGTGGGGGGTGGCCCACCTCCCCCCGACGCGATTCACTCTGCACCATACGTTGTATTGAAACGACACGACTCTTCTTCTCTACAGCTCGACAGGAAATCACTCCTGGACTCGGTCCCAGAGCAGAGCACACCAGCAGTGGCACCATCGCCCAGTCGTGGTTGTTCTCCAGCGCCGTCCCCGCCTACCCATCCTCACTCCCTCCCTCCACGTCATCCCCTCGTCAGCCAGGCTGTCCCTTGGCCCGCCGTCGAGACGCTGTAAGTCCCGCCGTTCTTTCCTCCTGAGCGTGAAATCACTCGACAGACCTCGTCCTGGACCATGCTGACCCACTGCCAAAAGCAGAGAGCCATAGCTGTCCTCCTCGCCGCGATAGACCCATACCCCCTCTCTGGCCTCGTCAGTATCCCCAACCGCCCTCCTCTGACCGAGACGCTGTAAGTCCCGCCGTTCCTTCCTCCTGAGCGTGAAATCACTCGACAGACCTCGTCCTGGACCATGCTGACCCAATGCCAAAAGCAGAGACCCATAGCTCTTCGCGTCGCCGAGGTATCACCGTCCCCACCTCCAGCCTTCTGGGGTACAAGATCCTCCCGCCAAACAGTCGAGTAGCTGTAAGTCCCTCCATTCTTTCCTTCTGAGCGTGAAATCACTCGACACACCTCGCCCAGGACCATGCTGACCCACTGCCAAAAGCACAGACCCATAGCTGTCCCCGTCGCCGAGCTACCCTTCCCTCCCCCTCTGTGCCGACCCCAGCACCAACTCCCGTCCCTCGGCTGTAAGTTCCAATGTTCCCTCTCTTTCAGCCGGAGAAGCGCTTCACACAGCTCGTTACGGACCACGCTGAACCGCTGTAGCAGCGCCACGCCCCAAGTATGGGCGATTCGTCACTCCCTCCTCTGGCCCCAGGCCGCCCAACCTTTTCGCCGTCGTGAGTACAGCCACATCGCATTGTCAGAGACTCGTCGGCACGCGCTGCACTGGACATGACTGACTCAAACGCAGACACACCGCCACTCCGCCATGCCCTCCTCGTTCTCCAACAAGAAGCGCGACGCGGAGGCGTTGGCTTTTTTTGAGTGTGAGTGATCCTCTCGTTGAGTGCGGTGTGACGACGCCCATGGTCGTGGCAAGGTGTGGCGGCGGTGTCTCCTAAAGACGTACGGCACGCCGCCGAAGAAGGACTACAGGATCCCGAGGATGAGTGCGGACAGCACATCCAGAGAGAGTATCATGTATTGTGTGCCGAGCAGGACTGCGCGGGTTGCCTAGGGACTCACAGCTTGGCGACAGTCACCGCAGAATCGTGCTGACCCATCGCTAGCGTACAGCGCAGAGCTCGCGTCGAGAAAGCGCTCCAAGCCCCACCAGGGCTCGACTCACAATCCAGTCGTCATTGACTCGCCGCCCCGCCCCACCACCCCAGCGCCAGCCACCAAGTCCCCGCTCGAAGACGTGGACGTCAACTCGCCCGAGAGGGCCAAGATCGATCGGTCCGACAACGATGGCTACGAATCGGCTTCCCAGGCCTCGCCGATCGTTTACCGGCGTATCAAACCTAAACCCGTCCGTCGCATCGCGTCCCCCTCTCCCGACCCCGCCCGCCCGCCCGGCGACACCCCGTCTGGGTCCACGTCGGCGACGAGGGTGGTCTCCTCTTCCGTCCCAGCGAGCAGCGGGCTCGTCGAAGCCGATTACTGGTCTACCGAGCCGATTTCGGAGACACTGTCCAAGGGCGAACTCCTCCGCATGCTCCGTGTCCTAGATCGAGCCAGGGTCGCCCTACACGACAAGCTTCCAAATCTGGATGACGTTCAGCGCGAAGCCACCGAAGTCATCGGCCACAACGAGCTCGTCAAACTCTTCAGCATGGGTTTCGTTTCCAGAAAAGCCTTCGACTCGCTCCGTCTTACCAGCTACCTGACTCCCGAAGCTCTCGCGGATGCACACATCGTGGAGGTGAAAGGTGACCCCACTGAACTTGGAATCTATGAAGATACCGGTAAAGTGGGGGAGCCCTTCCGGGGACAGCACGCCGGCTACACGGGGAGCGGCTCGGGGACGCAGTTGCGACGTAGTGTTGGGGGTGTTCGGTTGGCTGGTGTGCGCGCGAGGGTGCGAGGAGAGCACGAGAACGAGGACTACCGCCAGAAGAACCCCTGTCCGCACTACGCCCTCGGGTACGATGACAGCGGCGAGCCCCACCTCTACCTTTGGTGGTGGCGGATGGCAGCGGCGCGCTACGAGGCGTGGCTGCGGACTTTCTTCCCCGACGCTACGAAGGAGCGCTTCCAGGTGCTGAGGGTGGCCGTGACGAACATCCTTGAGGCTCTGTTCATTCAGATGCTAGGGCGTTACAAGATGAAGATCATCGACAAGATCAAAGTGGAGGAGGGGGTCCCGGTCATCAGCACCCCCTATCAGGGCCTCAACCGAGCCACAGCACTTGCCAAATCTGGCGAGTTCATCACCCCCGAGACGAGCTTCCCGATGAGAGAGAAGGGACGCTATGCTATGGCAAAGAAGAGGGGCTTCAAATATGAGACCGGCGATAAATGGAATCAAAATCAGTACAACATCGAGAACTCCGGCGGGTCATACCCAGGGCTGCCCCAGGCGAAGTACCTGGTCTTCAAAGGGGCAGCAATCCGTGCTTGGATTGCGGGTACGCGGCAGGTGAGTGTATCCATACGAGTCCCGCTAAATCTCTTAGTTAAAGATAAACAGCCGGTCGTTGAGCGTCTGGATTCAAGTCACCAGCTCCAAGTCCACCCTACAACAGGCTGCTGCTGCTTTCCCTCTCCCTCTCGCGCCTGGCCAGGCACTCCCGACAAGCAAGTTCACCCTGTACTTGCCTTATGGCGCGCATCAATATCTCGAGGAGGGAAAGGCATACAACTGGCGAATCCGGGAGCACGAGCCGGATTTCTCGCCTGACACGATGCGTATGGAGGTGTCGCGCGGAAAGAATCTGCTGTATTCATTCGGTAAGCAAGAGTATCTGGATTCAGACGCGAGGCGTCTCGCCGACGCCCTCCAATTCGGCCGGACCCCCTCGCATTTGACTTCGATTCAAGCCTGGACGTTGCTCTGCACGATATTAAAGATCTATGCTGAAGTGAGTGAACGTGTGACTGGGTGAATCTGTGCTGAAGCGGAACAGGAGGGTCCCGCCAAATAACGCATTGCATTTCGAGATTTGTGGCTTAGGACAGAAGTTATGGCGAACGGCCACCAAAACACTCATGATCCCGTATGGCAGTATGACAGATCGTACAGTAGTCTTCACATCAGCGCATGTACCGAGGTTCCCATGTCCACGTCTTGACGCGCTCAACGGTTGTGCTGAGGCGACCACGCGTGGTGTACTGCCATGCTTCGTTGGACATGGTGGGTGCTCCGGGTTCAGGAAGTTAAGATCTACAGTCTGAAAGGTGGGAAAAGACCTGGGACGGGATCAAATCGGCGGAAGCAGTTTGCAGGGTGATCGGATCGGTATGCGGATGTGTGGTAGACCCGCTATTCGCGACCACACTTCAGTCGATTCTCGCATAGAGATCCCTCTATTCATATCGCCTCCCGCTCAAATGGGTAGACCATACAGACGGTTGCGTCTCCAAGACAGCAGAAATCAGTAGGGAACCCGCGTCAAGCAGGCAATTGGGTTGGCAACGAGCAGGGAGTCCTATTTCCATCCGCTCCCGTGTCCCTCCCTTCCTGCTCTGCTGCCGACAAACCGTCTATACATCGGTGTGCCTTATCGAGTACAAACAGACAAGCGAGGCATAATGTTAGGCAGCGTATTCATGATGCGGAGGCACAGAGAGGTACTTGGAGTTGTGCCAGACAGCCGTGAGCCGGGTATACGTTTCCTTCATGAGTTTGTAAAACCCACGTTTCCATCGTATTCAGTGGCCAGGTGGCGGAGTGGTTAACGCGATTGACTCGAAGAGTAACAATTCGTGATCAATTTCCTTCGGGAGCACATGTTCGAGTCATGTCCTGGTCGTTTCTTTTGTTGTGGTAGACAAGAATCCGACTTTTTGCGACTCAGTCGGGACATGGTTCAGAGCCTAGTGACCCCGTTGTCTTCCCTGTGCCTGATGGTGGCAGTGGCAGTTCTGCACGAGCTGTACTCGCCGTAGAACGTGCCGACGATCACTCCACTAGGCTGCGTGGGGATTGACCGGGAGGAAAAAGCCTTTGACGGTTGAGGAGGGCAACATGAGGGGGCCCGACAGTGTTGTGTCGTATGATGTCACCGAGGACGCAATCAAGTGGACTGAAGGTCCAGTGTGCTACTACTAGACCTTTAGAAGTCCTACACGCCAGCACGACCAGTCGAGTTTATGCAAAATGCAGGACAATCCACCGGTTCGAGACAGTTAAAATTCTTCAACTATTGCGGTGACGAGGTGAGGGTGTGCCACTCCGCCACTCCACACCCCGCGGCGATCGCCGCCACCTCCGCCGCAGATTACCACCACCTCATGCACCTACTGAATCTTCTGAATTCGCACTTTGCTTACATCCCCGGACAACCCAACCACACCAAGCATGCGGTACGCAGTCCTGGTGACGGGCCCAGCGGGTGCTGGCAAGTCAACATTCTGCGCCTCGCTCATCACCCACGCCCAGACACTGGGCCGGTCGGTCCACCTCTTCAACCTGGACCCGGCGGCGGAGCGGTTCGAGTACGAGCCGACAATAGACATACGAGATCTCATCAACCTGCAGGATGTGATGGAGGAGCTGGAGTTTGGGCCGAATGGGGGGTTGATATATTGCTTTGAGTGAGTGGGCGCGGTTGACTCGGGCTGAGTCGCAGATACCTCCTGAACAACCTCGATTGGCTAGACGACGAGCTGGGCTCATACGAGGACGACTACCTCATCATCGACTGTCCCGGCCAGATCGAGCTGTACACTCACATCCCCCTACTCCCTCGCCTCGCATCACACCTCTCGACCCAGCTCAACTTCCGCACATCCGCGACGTACCTCATCGACTCGCAGTTCATGCAGGACAAGTCAAAGTTCTTTGCCGGGGTCATGTCCGCCATGTCGTGCATGCTGGCACTGGGGATCAGCATGCTGTGCGTGATGAGCAAGATGGATCTGGTGAAGGACGAGAAGGGTCGGACGAAGAGGGAGGTGGGGAGGTATCTCGATCCGGATCCGGCGTTGTTGCTCGAGGACGTGAACTCGACTACGAACCCCAAGTTTCACGCGTTGAACCAGGCGGTGGTGGGATTAGTGAGTGACTCGGAAACATGGAGCTGATTCCCAGATCGAGGACCAGAACATCGTCTCGTTCCTTCCTCTCGATGTGACGTCGGAGGACTCGGTGAATACGATTCTGAGCCATATCGACAACATGATGCAGTACGGCGAGGACGAGGAGCCAAAGGTGGGTCCGAGGGCGGGGTCTCGCTGACGACAGATACCCAAGGACATGGACGAGGGGGATTTCGACGCGGAATGATGCATGTACAATAACGACAGGATAATACTGTGACAGAGCCACTCATGACAACGCTGCGCGATTCGATGCTTTGCAAGGGGCTGCTCGGTGCGGTATCGCTCGTACGGCACCTCGCAGGTTGCCGACCGGAGTGTCCGTCTCAACTCACAAGGCCGCACGACTCGCATGCTTCGCGAGGAGCCTCTCGGTGCGGTATCGCTCATACAGCACCTCGCTAGTCGTCGACCGGAAAGTCTGGTCTCAGCTAAGCGCTCGAATTGTACTCACCCTCGCTTCAAGCAGAATGGTCTCGCGCAGGGCGACAAAGTCGCTTGTGTTGGGGTCCATCACGTCGGCTTGACCCCACGGGAACTGACGCACGAATCGTCCCGGGACTTCGGGATTGAACACGGCGTGGATCGCCTGCGTGATCGGTCTCGAAGCGGTTGAGACTGGTGAAAGCGGCTCGTCGATCGTCTCGTTGTCAGCACAGCTCACCGACTCACACACCTCAGGCTCTTCGTCTATCGATCCGAACACGTCATTCAACGCCTCGCCCAGCTCGTGTCGGAGGACATCCCGCACCACACTCAGCTCGGTCACGGTCAACGCGTCGGCGTGCGTGACGACTGGCAGGACGTTTCCGCGCTCGCCGAGTCGCCGGATCTGGCGTCAGCGGGATCAGGCGGAAACGCACGTTTGACATGTCTACCTCGTTCAATTTTGGCTCGATCGGACTTGCAAGCTCCGGGCTAGGTCGGCGGGTATCGTCAAAGATGCCAGCGGAGGACCAGTCTACGCCCAGGGCGAGCTCTGAAGACACCGCGGCATTCGTAGGCGGATGAAGGACCTCTCGCGCGTCGATGAGATAGAGAACTGTCTCAGCGGTGTTTCCACGTTTACTCACTCAGATGCACCAGATCCTCCGCCCCCTTCACCCGTCGCCGAACGATCCGACTTTCCTCCCTGAGCCGCTCCTCAAACCGCTCCTCCACAAGCCGTAGTACCCCCGCAATACCCCTCTCTCGCTCCTTCACCTGCACCGCCTCGGATCCCAGCTCGAGCCCGGGTGTATCGATCAGCCGGAGCTGGACCCACTCGGATTCTGGCGCATCCACGAGCACCGTGGTGGAGGAGAGTCGCGTTGTCGGTGCAAAGGTGGATCTGGCGGTGCCCGGCGAGACTGGTGGGCCAGGGGCAGTTGGCGAGGAGGGAGTGTCGGATTGGGGGTTGCCATGGATGTGCTCCTTGAGCGAGTCCGACAGGAGGTTGATAAAGCTACATGTCAAAATGGCCCAATCGCGTCGGCCTACCTGGTCTTGCCCACACCTTTACCGCCCACAACCACCACGTTGAGCTTGCTCGGCACCTTGCTCTTGCCCCGCCTTCGGACTGACACCCCACGAGCCATCCCAGCCGCATCCGTCGCCGTGCTCTCTCTCCCCCACGTCCTCACCCTACTCTTCCGGAAGTCGCCTGTACCGTCCGTGTCTGCCGCGCTTTTTGCCTCGGCGTTGACCACCTGCCATGGCGTGAACGGCCTATGAAACTGAATGGATGCCTTGACGCCTACCAGCGAGGGCTTGCGGTTGTGTGTGCTCGGAGGCACGGGTATCGTCGTGGTTAGAAACGAAGGGACCTCCTCCCATGATGCCGGGTCGAGGAGCGGGGTTGTTAGATCGGGGAGGGACAGGGAATGCCTGATCGCCGGGGACGATGGTGATGCCTCGGCTCCCTTGCGCCGCTTGAGAAACGACACCATGGCGGCACCCTGGCCAGTAATGAGTAGTGTAGCCAGTTGAGAGCATGATGCATGCCGTTCGACTCGTCGTCGCTGTGTTGTGCATGGCCCCCGTCGTCGAGTGGACTTCTGAAACTGGATTCGTCGCATGGATCTCTCCGTGGCTTTGGCTTTGCGCCCGACCACAGGCACAACCCCAACGAGGCACCGTGTGTTATCCAGTTGAGTCCACGAGGGGTTTGCTTCGGAGGTTCCTTACGAGTGATCTCGTTAGAAGAGGCCGAGAGCAATACTCGGTCGGTGGTCTCCTCCGAAAGCCCATCATGACTGTACGAGTAGCGTAGTGCATAACCCGCCCCCACAGGGATTCGGTTTCGTTCGCTCATTGCGGGATCCCAAACGGACAAGAGCACGTAGTTTGTCTCTGCCAAAGCACATGACTGTAGCATAGTGCATAGCTCGCCCACTCGCCAAAGAATGTATACACCTGTATCCCTGTACCAACTACCCAGACCCAATCTATAATCACGCCGTCACGCCGTGCACGTCAGCTCGGCCTTCTCGACCAGCGCGAGGCCCGCTCCGAGCGCCCAGCCCAGCTCCACCCCACGGAGCTTCTTCTCCACCATGAGCTCCCTCTCCGGTGCCAGCTCGTACCCGAGTCCCAGCAGCGCGTTCATAAAAGTCAGGTCGAGGCAGTATTCCGGCCTGTCCTCGAGCTCGGCCATGGCCTCGGGGTTCTTGCCCCAGCGCTTCTTCCACGAGGCGGGTCCGGCGCAGACATCCTGAGCCATCGAGGTGAGGTCGGCGATGGTGAGTTGGGCCTTGGCCCTGGCTGGGAGGAGGGGTTTGATGCGGTCGGTAAAGTAGGACAGAGCGAGGAAGTTGCCTCGGGGGAAGGTGTCAAGGATAGAGGGTTGATACACCCCGTTGAACGAGCACGGCTTGACCTCGCAGATCGCGTCCTTGGCCATGACCAGTTCGACGACGCGGTTGCACGCCTCGAAACCGCCCGTGGCACCGTGCATCGTCACGTTGACGGCCATGCGTCCGGGAGGGTCCAGCTCGACGCGGCGGGTGGTCCCGCGGGACAAGCAAGGGTTCGGCACCTCGTGGTTCTCGCTGAGGGTGTCCCAGTCGAGTTCGCCCTGGCCAAAGCTCCAAGTGAACGCGACAAGGTTGTGCACGCTGCGCCTGGCACGCATGAGACCGTAGCCGAGGTACGAGTGCTGGTACAGGGTGAACTCCTTGCCGCCGAAGTTGAGCAGGTACTTGTGATCGCCCTCGGCGAGGGTCTGCTTGGACTTTGCCGGGAAAGTGGGCTCGAACACGATTTGCGTCGACGCACCGCCGAGGTCCATCACGGCGAGGGTGTCGGTCGACCTGGCGCCCTCGCCAATCTTGCCGAGGAGATAGTTGGCCGTGATCCACGCGTAGACACCTTCGTCCTTGCCGTCCATGATCTCCACGGCGTTGTCAGAGACGACGTACTTGAACTTTGTGGCGAGTCTGTTGCGAACGGCTTCGAGGATGGCTTCGCTCTCGGTGGCGCCGAGCAGGCGGAGCCCAGCCGTCGCCTTGACCTCGACCGGAGTGCACGACCACATCTCTTGAGGCACGACGCGGTTGGCTTCCTGGAGCAGCGGGTCGAGAGACGCCGCCGCGCCAGCCGGGTCACGGGCGTAGGCCGACAAACCCGGGTTGATGGACATGAACGTCTCGTACTCGAGCTGAGGCGAGGGACCGCAGTTGTGGAATTTGTACACGTGGATGCGGGAGCCCGTCGACCCGGCGTCAATGGTGAGGGCGTACTGGACGAGCGGCTGGGTCGGGGAGAATGGATCCACGCAGACCATTGTGGAGAGAGGATCCGGGTCGGTCTCAAAGGACGTGGGGAGGCCGGTGGGTTGGGGCTCTTCCTCGGCTTCGTCGATTTCGGAAAAGTCCTCCTCTGCGTCCGCGGCGTCCTGCGCTTCGCTGGAGAGGGGGTCGTGAGGGTCTGAAGAGTAGTCGTCGTCGCCGGTAGTAGGGTGCGTGGGGCGACTCGGAGTGTCGATGGGAAGGATGTGCATCTCGTCGTCGTCCTCGTCGTGAACCGCGGGCTTGGCAATGTTCGAGTCGGCTGGGCGGAAGGGGGGAGAAGTGTAGTCGGTCTCGTCGACGTCGACGGGGAGGTGAGAGTCGAGGTCGGGCGTGTAGGTGTCTGCGTTGTCAGCGACGTCGTCGACGATACTCCCGACTCACTCTCAGCATCCCAGACGTCTTCGCGGTAGGTCTTGCGGGAGACTGTTGTCCACCCAAACAGGGCCAGGGCCGCCACGATCGACGCGATCAGCGCCCAGCGCTTCCACGCCGTCATGCCGCCCCCCGCCCTCTTTCGGGGCCGGGTGTCCGTCGGCAGCGCCGAGTACTTTCTCGACGAGAACATCTCGCCGGGTGGGGGTCGGGTCGGGGAAACGAGCGAGGGTCTACGAGCGCGTCGACGAAGCGAGGCGAGGAGGAATGGTCCGGTGAAAGGAGAGTGGGGAGCAGCGGGGGAAGACGAGCGCGTGGAAGCTGACGAGGAGGACGCGGTGGAAGAGCGCGTGGAAGGGTCGGAGGACGTCGAGACGGGTGAGGATGAACGAGTGTGAGACGTCGGTTTGTTCAATGAGCGCTTGCGGGTGGCAGGCATGCACGACGCGGGGACGCTGCGGCGGCGTGTCAGCGGGGCACGGTGCGGAATGGGCCGTGGGAGTTGCCACTGATTTGGGTTGGGCAGGACAAAGGAGGCTCACGGTGAGGGGGCTCTCGACGAGCGGCGAGACGGGAGTGGGACGGTCTATAGAGAGGAGACTGTACGAGGAAGGGAGAGTGACGAGGGAAGGAGAAGTGAGGATGGAGCTGGATTGAGTTAGAAAGTAGAGACGAGAGAAATGTTAACAGTGGTGACAACGCAACGACGCGGTGCTGTGGGTGCTGCTTTGCTATTCCCCGTTCTCGGCCCGTGCCTCGCCACGAGTCATTTTCCTGCCGAATCGGGCAATTTCCTTTCGCTCGTCTCGTGGCGGCCGCGCAGATGGCAATGGTGGCACCGCACCCGTCCGACGTCGCGTCGTGGCGTCCATGTCAAGCATATCAAGCCGGTGTCGTCGCAAACTGGACGAGTGCAGGCCACGAGCATGACGGCGCCACACGACTGAACCCACTCAGGCCGCCGCCGCTTCCGCCCATGTGACAACCAATGACATAGTCCGATCCTACTATGGCTACAGGGTCATTACCGTCATTACATCCCCAAGCTCCACGCATCGTCCGCTGTGGCATTCCACTCTGCGTGCTTCTCGTTCCACTCCTGGATCACCACCGTCTGATCCTTCTCCAACTCCGCACTCGGCTCCAGCCCCACCACGATCGTCGCCTCTCCCTCCCACCCTTCGCCAAGCCTGATCTTGACAAACTTGCTCCCCTCCACCCATGCCTTTTCGACCCACCACCTGACCCCACCGCCGCCCTTCTTCAGATCCTTCTCCTTCTCCACGCGCACAGATCCTATCCGCTCCCCATCCGCCTTGGCGACATGCTGCAACCTCCAAGAGCCGTCCCACCCCCACTCGTCTTCCTCTGTCACGCTGATGACCACTTCCGCCTCGCCGTCTTTCGGAGGGGCCACTCGCACGGTGAGCTCGGAAGTCGTCCAGTTGAAGTTGAAGCCGAGAAGGTCGCCATACACGGCGGAAGGATACGGCCGGGAGAACAGCTTGCACATGCCAGGGCGGTAAACACCGGTGCGAGGGTCGACGAGCGTACCGTACGGCGGGGAACCGGCCACGCGGACAAACTGCTTGTACTGCCACCCAATCCACGAAAGTCGGACGTCGTCGGCGAGTTCGAGCACCTTGCGCAGGCGCCGAGGACCTTGGACGTATTCCACATCCCACTCGGTCATCTGCGACGTAAGCGATCCGTCACAACTAAGCAAACCGTCATGACCCCGCTTGACTCACCATTGCCGCGCCGCCGAGCCGGTGAGCGGTATGCACCCCCTTCTGTATCGCCGTCTCCATGTTCAAAGTGTCGATCGCGTTGGGGCCATACGAGTGGAAGCTAAACACGCTCTTCTCCGGCTTGTCCCCGGGAGTCTTGCTGAAGCCAGCGCCGAGATCGCCGCCGGATCCGCAGACCGGTTCCCAGAAGATGAGCGAGCGGTCGTCGTGTTGCCGGATCGCCGCCTCGACGCGGTCGTACATGGGCTGGAGGTAGTACGTGTCGGTTCGGCCTCTTGTCAACCATGCGAGAGGGACGTGCAGGGTCGACCGCGCGGCGATGAACGGTTCGTTCATGATCTCTACGCAATGTCAGATGCGTCGACAGTCGCCCCGCAGCACTCACCGTATCCGAGCACATTGCTCATCCCGGAGAACGTCTCTGCCAACTTTCCCCAGAACCGAATAAACTCGGTCTGGACGCCATCGTAGTTCGTGTACAAGCCCCAGAATGCCCGCGTCACGGCATCCGCTCCATACTCGAAACCCCAAAAGTCAGAGTACTTCATGTTGATCGGCGCCGAGTCGACGTGCGCGAGCGAGTCGTACTTTGCCATGGACAAGCCGTGTATTGGCATGGGGAACGGAAGCGTGTTCCAGTCCCGCGTGATGGCCCAAGAGGGCATGCCGTCGCCCATGAACTTTTCCGCAAACAAGTCCTGGTGACACTCGATCACCACGTAGATGCCCGCCTCTGCCGCCTTTTCCACCATCCGCCTCGTCTTCTCCAAGTACGCCAGATCGAAACCGTGCTCCCCCTTTTGCGGTTGCACCGCCGCCCACGAGATGCCCAGACGCATCACGTTCAGGTTGAGCTTGTCAAACAGTCTCAAGTCGTCCTCGGCAAAGCTCATGACCGGGTCAAAGTTGTCGACGTTCGGGACAAACGGCGACACCTTGTAGCTCACTGCCATGCCTCGGAACATCCGCACCTTGCCGTCCTCGTCGTAAAACATCCCGTTCTCCTTGTCGACGTGGGTGATCGCTGGCAATGTCCTGTTTGTGGACCACGCCTCGTCCGTGCGGTTCTTCATCTCCCTTCCTGGCGGCTTGGGCGCGAGGATCGGCTCGAACGCCGGGTCCGTCCGCCAGATCGGTCGATTTGGGTTCGGCATCGGGGGCAGCGCTTTGAACGTCGAGTTGGTGTTGGACGAGAAGAGTCGCTGGGGCGGGGTAAACGGACGATGCGACGGGGTGTTTGCCGGCGCAGTGCGTACCGGCGAGGCAGATGATGGCGGGAGAGCACACAGCACGAGTGATAATAGAACGGTGAGCGATGTCGGCGACCAGGGGTTGAGCATCGTCGACCGGCCAGGTGAGATGGCCCGGCTGACGGGATGCGGGTGACTCTGCCTCCGGAGGTGTTTGGCGAGATGCAAAGGGGTTCGTCGACGGTGGGTAGGAAGGAATGGGCGGCAAGAGTGACGGGGATGATGATGGTCTGATGTCTATGCAAGCATAACCAAAAAGCAGATTACAAGTGGAACCTCTTGGTGTTCTATGTATGCAGCGGTAGGGGGGCGATCGACGTCGCCGAGAGTCGGAGTGGTGTATATGCAGCGACAACAACGGAGAGAAGGATGACTGATCAAAGGTGAGAAGGACGATGGTGAGATCGTTGTCGCTGACTCGCTGTGTCCGGTCAAAGGCCCTCGCTCCGTTCTGGCTGGCTTTCGGGGCAGACGCAGACCTGACCGAGAGTCGCTGCGTCGCTGCGTCGCACGGGATGCATCGGGCGGAGGGAAAAGGGGCACGGCACCAGAACGAAGCGAAAAACAAGTACGCAGGCTGCCTGGCCTCGGGCGAGATGCCCCATTAGTCCACTTCTCCGGGCGCCACGCAAGTCTTCTTTTGACTCTGTCGTTTGTCTCTTGTCTCCCTCCTGTGGCCGAGGCTCCGTCCCCCGTCCGCCGGTGCAATCGGCCCATCATCCCACGGCGCTCCCTTCTCGTCATCCAAGCATTCACGGCCGGTGGCAACTCGGCCGCCGCGCCTCCGCTCGACACAACACCCTGCACCACAGATCCACGCCCCACGCCCCACCTACACTGCCACCTCATCGATACTATTCCTTGGTCAGGAGACCCATGCATGGGCCGTTGCTATGCTCGAGCAAATGAAAGATCGTGCAGAAGCTATGCATGCGGGCGCTAACTGGCTTGAGAGGGAGTACGTCGAGCCGTTTGGACCGGCGGATCGGGGGCCTGTGACGTCGACTGCGTGGGTGGGTCCTGTGCTGTAAAGCAGGATAAGCCAAAGCGCTAGGAGGCCGAGGCCACCGGTCGATCAGGGGAGGCAGAGGACACGTTCCGCCCGGCTGGGTGGGTGCGTAACACGGCCGCGGAGTGCGCAGAGCCGGAAACGGGGGAATGTGGCACAGTGGCGGCGGCGGGTTTGGAAGACTGAGCAGGGGTGGGACGTATGGCAAACCAACCTAGACTCTCGATGGCTCGGAGCAGAGCGAAATGAGACTGAGCACGTAGCAAAGGAGGGAAACGAGCGGGATCCGATTCCAGCGAGAGTATCAAGACGACATTCTTGTGTAGTAGCCGAAGCCCATTGAATCCTTCCCGCCCCACGTTAAGTTGTCTCCACTTCACATTTCCATACTTCCCTCCATCTCCATCCTATCGATTGCTTACAGAGGGGACAGAGGCCAGCACTCGAATGCGAAGACGGTGGAATAACCTCATCTACTCCTATCCGCTTCCCTTCCGCTTCCCTCCGCTTCCTCCTCCTCCGCTTCATCGACTTGATCCTCCCTCTCCCCCCGCCCCTTCTGCTGGTCCGCTCACTGTATTGTCTTCTTCAATTGGAAGGAAGCTTCGGAAGGGAGTGCGAGGGGCAGTGTGACAAGACAATGAGGACGACGGGGCACACAGAAGCTCCTGGCCCTCCCCAGTCCTGACCTAGCGATGCCAGACAGCTGTTTGCGTTTCGGGTCAGGATGGCCGAGTGGTCTAAGGCGGCAGACTTGAAGCTTTTGGCTCCGATATCTGTTATCTTCACGGATGCGTAGGTTCAAACCCTGCTCCTGACGTTTTTGACGGTGCGAAGACTGGGAAGAACATGTTTTTGATGTCGAGGGGAAGGTGGTGGAGATGTGCCACTTTGCTGCAGGCGGTGGGGTTGTTGTTGCAAATTGACTCGAATTCCACCGCAATGCCGTCGACGCGCTCGTTCCGGAGCTCTCTCTCACACCCGAGCTTGCGATGCATTGTATCTGTGCAACAAGAATACAACTCGAAAGGAGTGAGAGGGTGACAAGTGGTGAAGAGGAATGTGGCGAACAACCCAGTGGCAAAACCGCCACCGACATCACGTGACATTCGCCGCCGCGCCATAACCGGGCAGTCGCCCCGACTCGCGTTGCGTTGAATGTGCTCACTCGTATCGTGTATCTCTTTCTACTCGACTTCCGTTCGACTCGATCATCCCTTCTCTCCTTTGACAAGCACAAAAGGCGGTACCACTCCGCCGTCCGCCGACTCATTGATCTCGCCCAATACTGCCGACCCCGCTCCATGCCACCATGACCACGCTCAAGTCGTTCCAAGCGGAGATCGAGCAGATATCCCACGACAAGCACCTCCAGGCGATCAAGGATGCCCGCGAGGCGCACGCTGCGGCCGAGTTGGCGAAACACCATGGGAAGCTGCCTCCGAAGAAGGAGGCGGTAATTGAGGAGAAGCACGAGGCGCACGAGGAGGAGCCCGAGGCGACATTAGAGGTGAGTGCGGGGTACTGATTTCGCTGACGGTGCAGGATCTGATAATCCAGGGCGACGCCGAGGAGCTCCGGGCGAGACTCGCATCGGCACTGCTCCGAGGCCATGGCGAGGTGCTCATCCCGCTCGGAGCGCACCCGTCCCCTGCGTTCTCGTACAACCCCACGAACCCGCCCGAGACACCCACACCGACCACTGGCAACGCTCTCTCCCCCTCCGACCTCACCTCTGCTCTCGACCGATTACGACAAGCGTGCGCCGCGCTGAACGCCGAGCTCAATGAGATGTACCGGATAGACCCGGCGTCGGAGTCCGATCTCCCCGGGCCGTACGGCTGCTGGCTGGTCCGCCTGACCCCCCGCGGTGTAGAGGAGATCATGGAGGTGCGAGTGGCGGTGGTGGGCAATGTCGACGCGGGCAAGTCGACGACGCTCGGCGTGCTCACTCGTGGTGGACTCGACGACGGTCGGGGAAAGGCACGAGTCGCGTTGTTCCGTCACCCCCACGAGATCGAGACCGGTCGGACCAGCTCGGTCGGAGGGGAGATCCTCGGGTTCTCCCCAACTGGCCAACCTGTGATCCCTAGTCAGCACGCCGACACGACCGACCCACACGGCCATCCGCTCGCCGCGGCAAAACGCGAGAAGTTGGGCTGGGAGGAGATTTGCAAGCGCGCGGCGAAAGTGATCAGCTTTATCGACCTGGCAGGGCACGAAAGGTGAGCGGGAGTCAAGAAGCGTGCTGACCGTAGATATTTCAAAACCACGCTGTACGGACTCAGCGGTTGCGCGCCAGACTACGTCATGCTCATGGTCGGCGGCAACGCCGGCCTCATTGGCATGTCAAAAGAGCACCTCGGCGTGGCCCTCGCTCTCAACGTCCCAATAGCCGTCTGCGTGACCAAGGCGAGTGGACACGCGCGAACCTCACTAACCGCGCAGATCGACATGACCCCGCCCAACATCCTGGAGCAGACCGTCAACATGCTGGTCAAGGTGCTCCGAAGCCCCGGGTGCCGCCGCATACCGGTATTCGTCGACACGGCGCAGCAGGCCGTGGACTGCGCTCGACTCCTTGGCAAACCCATCGGCGGACCCGCGGGCACGGCCCAACTGTGCCCCATATTCATGGTCTCCAACGTGACTGGCCACAACCTCCCCATGCTGCGGACGTTCCTCAATGTGCTCCCCTCGTCGCAATCCGACGACAAGTACGTCGTCGACGCGCCGTTCGAGTTCCAGATCAGCGACGTGTTCTCGGTACCGTTCGTCGGCACCGTGGTCAGCGGCGTGATCACCTCGGGCACGGTGCACGGTGGGTAACGAGTCAGGTCTGCTGCGACTCCCGCTGACTTTTTAGCCAACGACGCCGTGCTGCTCGGACCCGACTCGGTGGGGCAGTTCATGCCCACCGCGGTGAAGACGATCCAGCGCAAACGTGCCTCTGTGAACAGCGGCGAGGCGGGGCAGAGCGTGTCGTGAGTGTGATTCACGAGGCGGTTCGAGCACCGCTGACGCTGCAGTTTCGCTCTCAAGCGGATACGCCGGACGCAGGTCCGTAAGGGCATGGTCCTGATAGGCCGCACCGACACGCCTCCAAAAGGTGCGCACGGTGTGAGAGTTGCGGATATGCCGCGCTGACGTCGCAGCGGTGAGACGGTTCGAGGGCATGGTGATGGTTCTGCACCACGCAAGTACGATTCAGCCGAAATACCAGGCGATGATGCACTGCGGGGCGATCCGAGTGGGTCCAATCGGTTACGGTTACTCCGGGGCTCTCGCTGATACTCGTAGCAAACCGTTCGGATAGTCTCGCTTGATCATCCCTCGGGACTGATACGCACAGGCGACCGGTCCAAGGTCGTCTTTGAGTTTCTCAGCCATACCGAGTTCATCAAGGAGGGTCAGCTGATCCTGCTTCGCGAGGCCAAGACAAAAGTGCTCGGCGTGGTGACGCGGATACTGGGGTGAGCCGGCGGCGGGTCGGCGCGAGCGAAGCTAGTCAAGTCGGCGAGTGAGGCGGGGCGAGTTTATCTCGTGTTGTAGCAGTAGCAATAGCAGTAGCAGTCGCAGTAGCAGTAGCATGTGGATGCATTGCAAGCGTTGTAAGTGTTGTAAGTGCGTCAGTCACCCTGTCGATGTGCGCTCGTGTCATCTGCTCGTGCCCGACGCGTCGAGTCTGTCCGTCGCCATCGCCACGCCACCACCCGACGCCTCGGCGTGACATCATGCATGACCTTGTCCACTTGAAACCACTTTCCTTTCCCACCAACATTATCCCAATTCCACCTCATTTCACCTCGCATCCACATTCCGTCACCCCTTCGCCCCACTGCGATCTTCTCACCTGCGCGTGCTCTCATCCACCTCCTCCGCCCCCGCCGCGATGTCCACGTCGTCGCCACCACACGGCGGACCTCCTCGCAACGACTCGCCAACATCCGAGCGCGGGCGGCCGTCCTTCTCCCGCTCGAGCTCTTTTCAGAGCTTCATCTCCAAGACGTCCCTCGACCGCTATGGCGAAGACTGGGGGACCGACGCGCTGACCCTCCTCGGTGAGTCGACCTGGTCTGAACACTCGACAGGAGCGTCCGAATCTTACGCACGTGCTGATTCTCCTAGATGTTATCGAGACGTTCTTCGGTGGGTCTGGGTTATCCAGCACCGCTTACATCTCACGAGACGGTACCCGTTGCCAGACCCGATGCTGATTGCGCAGACTCCCGGCTCGACCTGTTCAACCGCCGACTCAAAGCCCAGTCTGCCCGACTGAAGAACCGCGCGGTGGAGCTGCTCCCGAGGGGTCTGAGAACACCGGGCGGAGGGGGTATCCTCCTCGCTGACGACGACCACTACAGCGAGGGCGGGGATAACAGAGAAGGGCACGGCGGGCACGGCGGGCACGGTGGTAGGAGGGGAGACAGGTACCGCAAGGAAGTGGAGAGGGAGGTGGAGCGCATCAAAGTGAAGGTGGGCGATGACCAATCTGCTTTATGTGTCTGTTGAGGCGTCGAGCGTTGCGCTGAACGAAACAACCCAGCTCGCAGCAAAGGTCACTCAGCTATCCGCGCAATGGCGCTCAGCCCAGATCGTCCGCACCAAAGAGAAAGTCTGTGAGTGGTACCCCGGCCATGTAGCATCGCCGCTGGAGCCGGTCGACCCTGCGCTTCAGCCTACACCCTCCCCGCTCACACCCGTAGCATTCCTCTTCGGCGTACTCTCCCTCACATTCAGCTCGATCCTCTACGGCGCCGCCCCAGAATGGCTGCCGTTCGCCTACACCGCCCAGAGCGCGTTCTACATCCCCACCAGGATATACACGTACAAGCGCAAGGCGTGGCACTACTTCCTCTTCGAGTGGGTCGAGTCGCCTCCACACCATAGATGGTTTCACCGGACGAGCTAACGAGCGACAGTCTGTGCTACTTTGTCAATGTGCTTGATCTGCTCTGGATATGGGTCTTCCCCTCGTCCACCAAGCTGTTCATATGCAGCTACCTCCTCACAATGGGTATGTGATTTCACACCGGCGCGGTCACGCGCACAGTCCGCGATGCTCGCGCATTCGACTCCAAATGTCCCCCCGCTCACACCCTCAGGACCGCTCGCCAGCGCCATCATCACCTGGCGCAACTCGCTCGTCTTCCACTCGCTCGACAAGGTCACGAGCTTGTTCATCCACGTGTATCCCCCCGTCGTGCTCACCGTGATCCGGTGGGTCAACTGGGTCCGGAGCCGTCCCCTCGCCGCCTCGGCACTGGGGACAAGTCTCCTTCACGCTGATATCGGCTGATATCGCAGTCACAACTATGCCAATGCGGAGCAGCGGTATCCCGGCCTGGCTCAAGTCAACGACTATAGCTGGTACACCATGATCCTCCTCGCCGGTGTTCCCTGTGTGTATCCCGTGTATCAAAACCTAGGGTCGCCTCGCTGACGCCGACGCCGTTAGACATTCTCTGGCAGGCAGCGTATTACAAGGTCAGTCCTTCCCTTCGCCGGCGCCGCTCCCACCCTCCCTCGCTGACCAAACCAGTTCATCTCCATCGACCGCAAGTCCAAGATCGAATCCGGCCAACGCGCAAACTCGTTCCAATACATGCTCAACGACAAGCGAGGTCCGATCGGAAAGGCCCTCCAGGGCATCAAGCCAGAGCACCGAGAACCATGGTTCATCTTTGGCCAGCTGAGTGCGTGGCTCGTCTAAGGCTCCGAGTCCGGTGGCTCCGGCTCCAGTGTCATCCGCTCGCTCCGCTCGCTCCGCTCCGCTCACCCTCCGTAACAGTCTACAGCATCGTCTTCATGGTCCCGCCCGCGGTACTCTTCATACACTCCGCCAAAGCCTCTGCGGCGTTCCTCGCCATCATATTCTCCGTGTCCGCGTGGAACGGCGCGACCTTCTACGTCGAGGTGTTTGGACGCAAGTGAGTTGGCACGAACTTCGAGCTTCACACCCCTCGTCGCGCTGTCTCGCTGGCGCGCCCCGACCGGACTGACTCTGGTGTAGATTCGAGCGCGAGCTCGAGCGCCTCCGGAAAGAGATGGAGCTGGCCTCCGCCACGGGCGGTTCCAACGCTTCGTCCAATCCCACCCCATCGAATTTCGGCAGTCCCTTCACCGACGCCGCGCTCTCACCCTCCGGACACAGCGCCGATGGCCACCACGCAGAAGTGGACAATCTCGCAAACAGCCCGCTCGTCCTCCCCGGTACACGCCAGTCCGCCGCAGAGTTGGAAGTGCCAGAACTTGTGCTGGACAAGGCGGCCACAGAAGTGGACAAGGAGAGCAGAAAGACGATCTAACGGGGGTTTGGCGTCGCGGATCGGCAGATCGGCAGATCAGTCAATGCGGATGTGCCATGTGCCGGTAACGGTGCGGTAGAGTAGATGCAGAGCCAGTCGTATCACTGGATTATTACGATGTCATGACACGCTACGTACGAGACTATGCCCGGGAACAATGCTCGGGCTCGATCGATGCTCGCTGCTCGGCCCGAGCACGACGCAGGCTTATCCGTGGGGTGTATGGAGAAAGCCTCAGAAGAGATCGACGGAAAATGGTATGATGTGAGGGTATAAGAAACGACGTTCGCTCGAACCACTCGTTTTACTCGAAAGACGCCGGGACGTCGACCAGCTCCTCGTCATACGTCCCATCCAGGTCGTACGGACCCTCGGCGTCCGCCTCACCCGCAGCCGGAGCCATCGCCACGTCGTCCTCTACTGGCTGCTGCGACGTGTGCGAGGTGTGAGACGTCTGGCGGTTGTTGTTCGGACGGCCGCCCATCGGCGTGGCGCTACTCCGATTCAGCGCGGTCCACTGCCAACTCGGACCCACTCACATGTGCGTCCCTGCGTTGTTCCCTCTCGGAGCGTTGGCGCACCGGTCCTTGCCATACGCGATGCGGAGAGTAGCGTACTCGGGCTTGAGCTTGATGCCGTCGATAGCCTTCTGAGCCGACTGGATCGATGTGCTGCGGACATCAGCTACGCTCAAATCTCCCCGACACCACTCACAAGTTGACAAACGCCGCGCCCTTCTCCTTGAGAAAGTTGATCATCTCGATGTCTAAGTCGTCAGCGCGACCACGACTCTCGCGCTCACCGCCAAACTCCGCAAAGTCCGTCCTGAGTTTCTCCTCGGTGAACAGGTCAAAGTCCGAGATCGACCCGAGGTAGACATTCCTGCTCGCCCCGGCCTGGACCGCCTGAAGCAGAGCCGGGCTCATCGGCCCCGATGGCTTGCCCCAGCCAATCTTGAGTCGACGCGTGTTGATGGTCAGACCCGAGCTCGTCGCTTGATGATAGAACGAAACGGCGTTTGCAGCGTTGACAAAGGTCACAAACTGCGAGTCTCAGCAAGAGCCAGCCAAGCCCTACCCACCGCGATATTCTTCTCCCGGAGATGCTTGACCTGCTGAAGCTGACCCCCGCGAATATTGTTGCAGAGCTCCTCGGTCGTCGTGTCCGGATGGAGGTTGCCAACATAGACCGTCCTGTTACCGGCGGCGTTCGGGTCGACCCATCCGCCCGGAACCGACGTCATGCCCGTCGTACCGGCGAAACCGGGCGAGTTGAACCCCGTTGGCGAAAACGAGTTGAACGAAGGGGACATCGGCGTGAAAGGCGTGTAAGGCGAGTTGGGCATTTGTGAATGCTGAGACTGGACCGCGGCCATGGCCTGCGCCTGGGCGGCCTGCACGGCGGCCTGCTGAGCCTTTGGAACGTACGCGCATCGGTCCTGCGGCGTCAGCGACGCACACCAAGCCGTGAAACGTCGAGCCGTTCTCACCTTGCCATAGTTGACCCGCCTGTCCTGCCACCCAGGCTCGAGCGGGAGCTGCTGCACCACCTGACGATCAGCGTCGCAACGGCAACCCGACCCACCTTCATGGCCGCGCCGACGCTGAGAAAGTGGACGAAACCAATGTTCTTGTCCCTGACAATCTTGACCTGATCGATGGGACCAAACTTGGACAACTCGTCGCGGAGAACCTCTTCCGTCGTCGACGCCGGGAGGTTGCCGACAAACACGTTGCGCGTGGCTTGCTGCTGTTGCACCGCGTGCAGGACATTCGGCGGCACGCTCGACGCCTTGCCCCACCCGATGCGCAGCTCCTGGCCACGGAGAGCGAGCTTCTTGACCCCGGCATCGGCGTGGAAGCCCGCAGCAGTCGACCCGTCCATGAACGAGATGAAGACGCACGACTTCTCGGGGAGGAGGCGGACGTTCTCAATCGGGCCGAAGCGGACGAGGTTGAGCAGCTCGTCGACAGATGCGTCTGACGTCAGCGCTGCACGAAGAATATGCGACTCACCCGGCGGGAGGTTACCGACGTAGACGGTGCGGCCAGTGGTGTTACCTGCCGCAGCGGCTGCTGCAGCTGCCGCGGCGGGACCGTAGTTGCCCGTCATCATGTGCGGGTTCATCGACGGCGACACGATCGGCGAGTTGCCAAATGAACCCTGCTTTGTCAGTCACAGCCACGCGCACGTCGAACCGTACCGACCCACCATGTTCATGTTGAAGCCGCCAAACGGGCTCATGGGGTAACCCATCACGCCGTTCATCATGCCCATAATCGGCGTCGACGGCACGGTGAGCGACGGGCCGTTGGTTCTGAGCGACGGCTGCGGGCCGAGACTCGCGGCAGACTGCGGCGGCAGAGGCGACGATGGCGAGGCGAGGTTGAGCGGGGAGGCCATCGGCGCACCGTTGAACGCCGGAAAGACCTGCTGAGGGGGGTTGAAGCTCGGAATCGAAGGACCCGCCGTAGACGGTTGGGGAGGGAGGTTGGGAGAGTAGCGAGCCTTCTTTGGCGGCGCGTCGGAGAAGGAGGATGCGGGATCAATGTGAGGAGAGACTCCGGTCATGGGATTCACTGGGAGGGATGACACGTCGAGCGCACGCTGATACAGTCCGTCAGCACGCTGAGAGGCTACGAGTCGCACCCTGCAACCCACTTTCATATCGTCAAAGTCGAGGTAGGCGTAGCCGGGCGTTGCGAGGCCCGGGAGACCAGTGAGATGCAAGGGGTTCGCGCCGGACACACTGGGCAGTGAGAGACCGTGCGGGTTGTGCGAGAGGTTTCCTCGATACTGGAGATTACCGGGAAGAGCGAAGATGGACTGCGCGTCGTCGACGGGTTGGTATGACGAGCCGGGTAGTGCAGGCTGTACGTGCAGACCGTGCGCGGCGTCGCGGAGCGGAGAAGACGCGGACATGGTTCGTGAAAAGAGATGTGAAAGTGTACAGTGTAGATGGTGGAAGTGTCAAGTGTGAGAGGTGCGGGTTGCACGTGGCACGCGAGGGAGCGTTAATGTGAACAATGAATGTTTCCGGCAAAGTCGTCACGACCAATCACGGACAGTGCACGGCAAGGCAGGCAGGCAGGCAGGCGGGCAGGCGGGCAGGCAAAGCAAGCAAGGCAGTATAAGCGACTGGACGAACTGCAGGGTAGGCGCAGGCGAAGAGAGGGCGGGGCGCAGGTAGGTAGGTAGCGCAGAAGAGGAAAGACACGAGATAAGTGAGCGGAGCGGGTCTCGATGGGGACAATGGACAGTGGGAGAAGTGGGAGAAAGAGGAAACCACACGCACGCAAAGACGGATACGATGTGGGCTATAGTTGTGCGACAGGTAGAGAAGGTCAGGTCAATAAGTGGATCCGAATCGAAATGGCAACCGGCGGCGAGATCGACGGGGGCGATCCGTCCGTCCGAGGCCTGGCGTGGTTGGAGAGGTTCGAGTGGGTCGAGTGGGTCGAGTGAGAGGGGTATCTGATCTCGCGTCAGTCGAGCCGGATAGACAGTACTCGGTGGTGATGGGCTCACAATGATTTGATGGTTGCGTATGCGAAGAGCGAGTTGCGCGGATCCGTGATGGCATTTGACAGGCGCGGGGAGGTGGAAAGTCGTCGGGATGAGCACATGGCACGAGGATTGCGGAAGAACACAGATCAGCTCGAACAATCTACCGTCCCATCCAGCAACGCTCCGCTCCGCTCATCACCCGCCACATCGTGTCGCGCTCGGGGAGGGGTGCCCATCCGCTCCATGGTCGGGAGAGATAAGGCGCAAGTCTGCCGAGGGGTACGCACCTGAACTGGAGAGTCGAAACGAAATCGAAGTGGCGAACGGGGTGGGATGGGAGGACAGGGGACACGGAGCAGTCACGCCGCGAGGGACGGATCTGCACGCTGCGCTGGGAGGAGAGAAGGGAAGACGAGGAGGAGACGAGGAAAGAAGGAGTGAGAGAGGTGAGAAGGATGTCGCTACTAGGCCAGTAGGTTTCAGGCGGACCAAGCGGACGCGTCAGGGCTGCCGGCGTGGCGTGGCGGGGCGCGTGGCGAGACTTATTCGAGCACCCCTTTCTCACAGCCGGGGCGATCTTTTTTGCTATTCAACCGCATGCCAGGCTCGTAGAGTGCGTAGAGTGACAACGCGCCCGCTTGTACCGGCTCAGACCACGACCGAACCCGCGTATGCTCATAGAATACATGCCAGCTACCCAGAGGACCCGTCTAGACCGAAGCGAGAACCTCGGGCTCGACAAAGTCACCACCCTTCACGACCTTGGCGCCGGTGTTGGCGTCGGCGGCCTCGCCGTGGGTCTCGAGCAGCTTGGACATGTCAAGCTTGGGGGTCTTGAGGATCTTGGCCTTGCGGACGTAGACGTTGTGCAGGGGGTAGATGCCCTGGGGAGAGAGTTAGCAACGGGGTTCAAGACGGCGATACCAAACATCTGGATTCGTGGCTCGCAGCTCACCTTGCAGGCCTTCTCAATCTCGCGGCCGATCGACTCGGGGACAAACTTCTGGACGAGCTCCTTGAGGTCGGAGCCCTCGGCCTCGCGGCGCATGATCTCGACCATCTTGGAGCGGATCTCTCGGACCTGGGAAGACTGGGCGTAGGTGGTCTTCTTGACCTGGTTGAAGGCGCGCTTGGTGAAGCCGATGGAGAAGAGACGGAGGATGTAGCCGTCGGTGGTGCGAACGTCGACCGAGGCCTCGATCAGGGTCTGCCACTTGCGGACGATGGATCGGAGCTTGTCGGTGGTGAAGTCCATGCCGTAGAACGAGGTGAGGCAGTTCTTGCCCTGGGGAGGGGTCAGCGGGGTTCGGCGATAACCACGACACGACGACGACACGCTCCGGTACAGATGGCCTCCTTCGTACCGCCTCACCGCCTCGCGCTTCGCCCATTCCGTCCCTAGCCACCCGCCGAATTGGAACACCCGACTCACCGCAATGTCCTCCACCTTCAGCTGGATCTTCCTGAAGCCCTGCTCGGGGTCGTTGTTGAGGTCGGCGAGCGACACCTCGACAACACGGCCCTTCAGCGCGTCATTGGCGTTCTCTAAACCGAGTATCAGCGGGTCCGTCCTCATCCCAGCGCCAGCACCGGTACCAGCACCGGCACCAGGTCCAGTTGGATCGTTGGGATCGTTGATACGCACTCAAACCCTGCGTTCGGTTGACGAGCGTCTTGCCGACCTGTCGGGTCTCAAAGTAGCCAGGGGCCTTGATGTCGTACCACTCTGTGTTGGATCGCCATTACACCGCGGAAAAATCACGCCATCCCACACACCACACCAGTCACGGGTCGAAGACGAGGACAAGAGCACGATCGAATGCGGACGGATCGGGCGAGAGCGAGAAGTGAGTGTGGTGTCGAGGATGTTGCGCGGGGGTCATCGAATATTGAAGAGAAGGCATCCGTCAGCGTCCAGTTCCATCTACACGCCAAAACCTTCCATCGCCTTCGCCTCCGCCGAGAAATCGCAGGGTTATCAGCGACTCGCACTCACCCTTCCTCGAGAAGGGGTCGACGACCTTCTTCTTGATCCCCTTCTTTCCCTTTGAAAGCCTCTTGTTCTTGCCGACAGCCATTTTGGAGTGTTGAGGGACGAGAAAGCGTCGAGGATGGAGTTGTCTACAGATGAGTGAGTGGGTGTGCGAGGGGGAACGGACGCCGCTGCACAGAGGCAGAGCGAGCGAGCGAGCTGGTCGTCAGGCGAGCGGAAGCAAATGCCACCCAGGGGCGTAAACGCCGACGAAAGCAGAGTGGCACAAGGTCGGCCAAAAGCTTATCGCCGATGCCTTCGATTTCCAAACAAGGGCTGAGTGCGTGTCTCAGCAATGCGCACCGTGGGAAAGTCAGGTGCATCGGCAACGCCGCGATTCTCCGGCGCCGCTTATCGTTTCGGGAACGGAGTAGAGTGGCACTGCTGCTACACTACTTGCACGTCTTGGGGCAAGGAGGTGGGAGACATGTCCTCCGGATGCACAGCGTTATGCATCTGACACTGTACCTCAAGGACCCTAATGGAGCTTTTCCGAGTCGCACTGATGAGATCGTGCATCGTGCATCATCTTTTTCGTCCTTTGCAGCTGTATGAACAGGCATAGAATAGTATCGCCTCGCAAGCGCATCGCCATCGTATCGCAGCTGCCAAATCACGGTCCCCTCAACCCGGCAGATCCCTGTTCCTATGATGTTCCCCCGCCCCTCCCCGTCGCTCCTACTTGAGCAAATCCTCCAACAGAGTCGTGTTCGCGTTTGTGGCAGGCGCGCGACTTGCCGAATCGTTCAGACTCCCCTTGTTGATCATGCTCGGCGGGGCCGAGACCGACGGGCGGAGCTTGGCGTCCCTCTCCCTCTCGGGCGACGTCATCCTCGTGGACGAGGAGCCCGAATGCGACTCCGTCTGAGAGAGCGAATTGGACACCTCCGTATCCGCCGAGACGCTCAACGAGAGTGGGTGAGTAGGGAACGAGTCGGCAATGCTCGGGGTGAATCCCTCGGACTCCATCGCCGTGAGCTTCTGCTCGAGACGCTTGCCAGCGGGGGTGTGGCGGAGACCAGGCAACAGGGGGTGGATAATGTCGAAGATCTGGAGGGCTCAGTCGATGCTCTGACGCGCCAGGCTGAGGACTTACTTGTTGACGCTGGGGTCTTTCCGCACACATCAGAGCGGTCTGCATGGATCAGCAATCGACCGTTTCGTGTTGCACAGTCTCGACCCACCTGGACGGGAAAGTTGGCGATGGGGTCGCGAAGCAGCACCGCGATCTTGTTCGCACCCCCGGGCTGCATACCGATGAGCTCGTCAACGATGGCTCGCTTGTCATCGGGAAGGCTGTGCTCGAGCGCCTTCTCCACCACATTCGACGCAAACTTGTGCTTTGCAACTACGCCGCTGTCAGCCGGCCACAACGACGATACGGTAGTTGTACGACAGGGCCGACGCACGGGTCACAACCTTCCCCTTGATCTCCTCGATCACCTTGTGCTTGTCCTTTTGCTCGCAGCAGATGACCACGCTCTGCACCACATAGTCTACGTAGACGTGATCAGCGAAAGCCATCGCTCGGCACATGTACCCACTTCCAAACTGATCTTCGATGAGCTTGGACGTCGACCTGTGCATCTCGTCGAGCAGCTTGCGCTTCGCCGAGTCGGGAAGACACTCAAACGCCTTTTGGAGCACTCGACAGCCATACGGGTGCAGGCAGAGCTCCTCGACGTTGCCGATGAACGCGTCGACGACGGTCTGCGGCGGGTTGAGAGTGATGATGCGCTGCGGCGGCGTGAGGAGATGCGAGCCACCGCCACATCGCACCCGACTCACCTGGATGACATGATTCGCATTGTTCGACTTGACACACTCAAGGACGTGGTCCTCGAGCTCTGACACGATCTTCTTGCGCTGGTCCAGGAGCACATGCTCGAGCGCCTTCTGCACGACCTGCAAATAGTCAGAGCCCAGTCGATCCTTGCGCTTTGCCGCGCCGCGACGACTCACCCTGCAGCCGTACATCTGCATGGACAGGGTGAGCACCCTCCCCTCCATCTGGTTGGCCAGCGCCGCCTTTTGCCTCTGATCGCCATTCTCAAACATCTTTTGGGTGACATAGTTGCCAAACAGGTCGGTCATCAGGGCGTACGCATTAGGCATGATCTCATCAAACAGCTTTTGGCGTTCCTCGACCGATGCGGTCTCAAGTCGCTGCTGGATAAAGCGGGAGCCGTGCTGGTCTCCCGAAAACTCGACGACGTGACCCCAGATGTTCTGCAGTGTCAGCTGAGCCATCCCAGCTTGCAAAAGCGCGACCCACGTCCAGTTCCCAGTTCTTGTTCATCCTGTTGAGCCTGAAATCCTCGAGGAGCGCGGAGCGATGAGTGCCCGTGTCGTAGTTCTTGCGATACCTCGGCGACTCGACGTGCCCGTGCATGTGTCCGCGACCATGACCACGCGTGTGGCCGTGGCCGTGTCCGTGACCGCCGTAGCCGCCGTGACCATAGATACTCGCCATGGGCGAGTAGGGCGTGGCCAGGCCATAGGGAGCGTGAGGCGGGTGCAAGCCGTACGGCGCACCTGCATGGGCGTTGTAGGTCGGCGTGTGAGGCGTGCCGAGAGGAAAAAAGCCTTGCGTCGGGGAGGTCAGGAATTCTGGCGGCGTGAAGGGTGTGTTGTGTTGCGCGTTGGCAAAGGTTGCATTGCGGATGGGCGTGTGCGGACCCGGAGACCGAAGCGGATGACCAAGCTGATGTTGTCAGCCAGGCGGCGTCTTTACGTCTAAGGACTAAGTTCTCGACTCACTTGATCATCCTTCTTCGCCTCACGCTGCAAGAACGTTCCCTGCGGGGTCCACCATATCGGCCGTCCATCGGGTTGGTAGCCGAAGAACGGCTGCTGCTGCATGACCTGTTGCTGCTGCTGCTGCATGGGTTGATGCGGTTGACTCGTCGGCGTGCGGTAGATCGTAATTCCCTGAGGCTGAACCGGGCTGAACGGTACGCTCGGCTGCGACTGCTGCTGCTGCTGCTGCTGTTGCTGTGGGTGGGAGTCTTGTCCGTACGCGTCGTTGATGTTGGCAAAGTCGTAAGTGTTCGGTACCAGCGAAGGAGAAAGGACCTCGAGACTGCCACCGTTGAACCCAAAGTTGGCGTTGGCGCTGGCGTTGACGTTGGGGTTTGCGTTGTTGTCCACCGAATTGAATGGCGAGTCGAGAACGAGACCGCCGCCGTTGCCGTAGAAGGATTGGTACTGGCTGTAGTTCTCCGCAGCGGCGTAAGGGTTCTGCTGGTGGTGCTGGCTCTGCGGAAGGTGGCCGTGATGATGCTGCTGGTGCTGTTGAAGCCGAGGTGGCGTTTGGAGATTGAGGTTGACACTGGGATAAGCGCCCTGAATGGAGTTCTGGTTCTGGACGAAATGACCGGTGCCAATGCCGGTGTCGATGGACGAGCCGAGACCCGTGGGCGGGAGGTAAGGTTCGCTGAGACCGAGGCCGCCTAGTCGAGCAGCGAGGTCGGCTGCGGTATCGCCCTGGACCTGGACGCCGTTCGGGTTGTGAGAGTGAGCGTTGCTCATGTCGCGTCGCGCGTCGGCGAGCGAGCGGTCGTCCGGCGCGTGGCAAGGGTTGTCGACGAGAGGTCAAGGTGGCCAAGAAGCGGAGCGGTTCCGCGGGTGGATTGACAGGGGAGTAGGCGTGCGAGTGCGAGTGGGAAAGACAAAGCTTATACGAGGGGGATATGGGCACTTGTGTCCGTGTGATCAAAGACAGGGTGCAGGCGAACGAACGAGAAGGTGTATAAGAAGACTAGGTGGCAAGAGGCGTCGTTCGTGATTCGTCGTGCAAGTCGTCTGTTGGTTCGTGAGGACGATCAGGACTCCTTCCCGCGACACGACACAAATTTTCGGGTTGGAGATTGGCTCTCAAGCGGTCGATCAGAGCTGGAGGGGTGGAGGGGTTGAGAGTGATAGTCAGCTAGGTGACAGAGGAGCGGGAGCGGTCTCGACTGCACAGGTTGCGAGGGGTGTTGCACAGGAGATAAGAGGGAGTGGGATGAGCCTGCGACACGGAGTATTGGTGAGAGTAGAGAAGAAGAGAGAAGAGAAGGGGGATAGAGTTGACGGTGGTGGCAGAGTTTGGGCGGGCGGGGTAGGGTGGTGATGGGAAGGGATCGCGGCTGGGGGAGTGTATCAGAAGCGGGTCAAGGGCGGCTCAGCCGGCGGGAAGCGGCGAGGAAGGAGGGAGGCGGCGAGATGGAGATGATGTTGATGTTGATGTTGATGGACATTGGTCATGGTGATGGCGATGGTTCGAGCGTCAGACACGAGGCAACGGCAACGTCCCAAAGGATGGGTCCCAAAGGAAGGATGCGGTGCGGTGTGTGGGCGCAACGTGGGGAAGCCGCGTCAAACCCGCAGGAGACAAAAGGGATCGAGCGGGTTGCATGGGATAGAGGGGATGGACAACGAGTCGACTTGTTCACAACAACGGAGCATCGCCAAGCTTGGAATAAGACGTCCACTCACCATAGTCCAGTATCATCCATCCTCCTCCCTCCGGTCTGCCGATCTGAGCTCAAGCTCACTGCCTAGCGGTGATCGATCAACCTCTGGTCTTGGTACCTGTGACGCCTGATGGCCGCGCCGGCGGGTGGGGTTTGTGTGGGCGACGCAGGAGGGACGCACAGTCGATCAAACCAGTCCTATGCAGAAGAAAGGGGGCTGAACAATGAGGACCGAATGCGGTTCAGGCGTGTTGTTCGCGGGTCGTGGCGAGGTCGTGAGTGATCGTGAGGGGGACACAACGGGTTCAATCGCCGGGCATTGGTGCGAGGATACCGGCGAGATGGGGGACGGGGCGACGTCGGACTGGACGCATCAGTGAAGGCGAGGATTGCGCGTGCGTGATGGGGACAGTCCGCGAGGAACGATCAGAATCCAATCACTCCCTTCACGGCGATCTCCACGGCGTGGCCTCGGACTCGGACTCACCAGAGTTCACCAGTGCAGTTACTGCACAAGATCCCAACGTAGTGGGTGATTGAAACCAGTCGGATGGTCGATCCAACATCGTCGAACCATCCCGGATCCGTTCGTAGGACTGCAGATTTACAGGACCGCAGGATAACAGGACCGCAGGATATGTGATAGGAGGTCACTGCGTCAGGGCACACGACAGGTCTCACCGTCACAGTGGTTCGGTGGGGTGCCATCTTGCCTCGACCTGACTTGCCGGGCCGGCTTGCCACCTGCCAGTGGTAGTCGCGAAACCACGTTGCATCCCGAAGGCAGATACGCTTGATTCCCTGATGAAGAATGGAATTGGATCAGGCGAGGGGACCGCAAGGGGTTCACGGAAGGAAGAAAAACAAATGGTCGAGAGCAGGGGACCGAGCTCGAAAGTTCTCGTGAGTTCGTTCCTGCGCGCAAGAGTGGGATCCGGCGTGATACAGCGCTCGAGTAGTTCACCAGCGACCTCAACTCAAATGTCATACCGGCGATGCAGCAGTGGTGCTGACTTGGTGCTGCAGTTGTGATACAATGGATTCGTTTGATTCGACTTGGCCGGTTGAAACACGTTCCAGTTTCAGCTGGCATTTGGCGTTCGTACTCTCGTACCTCGTCGGTCCCTGAGCAGACCCTGCCCAGTTATCACCAGAGGGGGAGCTGACTCCATGTCCATGCAGTTGGCTTTACGATCGTAACTTCTCATACCTGGCACCGCGCATGCTAAGCTGCTAACCTCCGCCAACCCGCAGAATCGCGCCGAAGCAATAATCACAATTTCATCCATAGTACAACTCCCTCATGTATCCACTCCTCTATCTCTCTCACACCCCACCTCTCTCTTCCCGGACGGCATCCTCGCGCCCCTCACATGTGCACTACGGCCCGTAGATCGACAGCTCCTTCATCTCCTCGAGCACGCCCTCGACCTGGTGATCCAACGCGCCGTTGGCGTAGTCGTCCCGGATGTGGTCGGCAAAGTATCTAGACCGGGTCAGCATCCGAACCAATCTTCCAACCGTGCCGTTGCACCACGAGCCGCTGGATCAAGCAAAGGGCACGTTCGGTCCGGACGAAGCGTGTGACCACGCATGACGCACCGCTGAACGCCCGAGAGCTTCTCGTACCCCTCTTGCGCAAACTGGAGCTGGCACCGAATCATAGCCTCGAACGAAGGGTCGAGGTATGCTGCGCTCGTCGTCAGCCACGAATTCATCCCTAGATCACGCTTCTGCTCCTCGTGACCGACTCACGGATACGGAGGTCAAGCAGCATTGGCAGCTCCGAGATGAGCTGGTCGTTCAGGATGTTGTAAATATCCCTCGCTTCGTCGTGCTCCGCTTGGGCCTGCCATGACCGTCAGTCAACCCACACACGCACCGCAGCCAACGACCACAACCACAACCACAACCACATCGGAGCGTCGAACCCACCCTGGGCAGCTTCGTCGGGTCCTCCGACGGCTTCTCGACCAGCTTCTTGACCTTTGCTCGCGCCGCGTCGTAGTCGATCATCTGAGACTTCAGTGGCTGCTCCACCGCACCTTCTGCGTTCTCCTGCGCCAAATGCCCCGACTCCTCTACTCAAACTCCGGACCCACCTTGTGATTCCGCTTGTCGATCGAGGCGTTGATTTGGGCAAAGTACGAGTTGAGCTTCCCGATCGGCTCAAGGACGGTGGCCCGGAACGGCGCGTCCTGGCATGACGGGATCAGCGAGTCATCCTCGGATCCATCTCATGTCGGTTGATTACCTAAACTCACAAGGTCTCTCCCGACACCCGCATCCAGCTCGTCAACCGCCGCCTTGTAAGCGTGTCCGGCCATTGCGCCCTGCCGCTCGGTCAGCGCGGATGCTCCAGACTTCGTCCCGGTGCCCGGTCAGTGCAAAGCCACGCCGGAACTCACGTCGCTCGCTCGGTCAGCGGTGTAGAACAAGGCGATGGTCTCGGCGATACGGGTCTGAGACGATGCCATGGCTACGAGAGTGAGCGAGGGCGTCGCAGCGGCTACCAAATCTTGAGGCGGGTGGGATAGGGTAAGGAGGTACGGCTTCGTCCTCACCTCGCATCGAGTCGAGGTAGGTCTTGGCGTCCTTCTGGAGGTTGTTCGACTCCTTCTCCATCCTGGGTTCCATCAGCACGACATCCGTCCCCAGGGCTCCGGCAGTCGCAGCAAGGCATTTCCACGACTCCGCATCCGGTCCCACGGTATACCTGAACCAGGAGCCGGGTGGGTAGGGACAAGACCATCTGCACCGACTCGACTCGTCTCACTCACGTCCGATACCTTCCTTCTTCCTCTGCAAACTCCCTGTCGATGGTCCGCTCCACCTGCCCCGTCTTCTGCATCAACGTCGTCCCCGCGCGGGACGCGGCCTTCTTGAACCTATACGCGGGATATCAGCTCCTCTCCCCGGAAGAAGACTGGCGGATGCAAGGGCCCGGACCGGACTGCGGAGTGGGAAAGACGCCGAGCGGGACATACCCTCCCCTAACACATGTCAGTATACTTGCGTACCGGTGGCGCGTGGAGGGACTCACCAGGACATATTGCGGTGTGTTGCGCTGTTCTGGAGGAGGTGACGCGGAGATGGTGCCGAATGTCGTTGAGAGTTGTGAGAGATGTGAGGTTGGGACCCAGTCGATGTGGATGGCTGTCGGTGACGACGCAGTTGAGGCGAGGCCCGGCGTCCGCACCGCCCGGAAACGGGAAGGGAACGCCCCGGTAACGCTTACATAATCATGTCCAGGATCTATGACGAATGATCCACAGTGAGAAGCGCACCGATCTATCCGTTTCCTTCCTCCTCCAACCTTTACTTTCAGACCTCTTGCATCTCCAGGTCACCCGTGCAGAGCCGTCACCATGTCAAGACACCGCTATGTCCGCAACATTGATCTTGACGGTGAGCGACTCGTCGGGCCCCGACCCTTCCCTTGTCCGCGAAGCACCACACTGACGCGTCGTAGCCGAGATGGCGGACGAGTCGGAAGAGGAGGGCATGTCCCAAGAAGAGCGGGGTGAGCGATGAGCTTCGGATCACTCTTATCTCACACCTAGCGAGTCGGGCCGGCTAGAGTGATCACTGACAACTCCCAGCGCAGATGATCACAGCCATGCCCATTGCTCGAGCACTGCTGAAGGATGTCCGCCCGCCGATATCAGACGACGCCATCGCCGACTCGTTATGGCATTACTGGTTCGACGTGGACAAGGCGGTCACCTGGCTCCGGAAAGACTGGGAGAAGAAAGGTCAGTGGTTGTCTCTGGTCCACTTTATCCACTCTTTCGAGTCTCTGCTTCTTTCCCCTGCGGTTCACTGCGCGCATGCCAATTCGCTTGGTCTTGCGCTCCGGGTCTCCTCTCTCGGTCAGATTGGCTTGCGTCTTGTTGCAGGAGGGACTGGTCTTGGGACCAGTGGCAAAAGTCCATGCCGACTCCGACTCCGGACACCGGCTGAACCTGCGCCCAGGCGCATCAGCATCACCTCCGGACCATATCCTGCCTACACCTGCCCAATCACCTCGACCGCGCCCTGCAAAACGGCCACGGCTCCACGCGGTCCAAACCGAGCGCGAATCGTCGCCACAACCACCCCTATCCGCCTTGCAGCGTCTGTCAATAGCGAGGAAGGAAGCCGGAGCCGGTCGATCCCCCTCACCCGCAGTCGCTTCGACTGCTCCTTCTGCGGGTGACAGGACGTCTTCGCCTACACCCCGAACGGGCGTCGCCTCCGCAACGGAGGGAACTAAGCCCACGTCCAAGCTCGCGCTTCTCGCTCAGAAGCGCAAGGAGGCTGCCCAAACCGCTTCGACCACTGCAGCCTCCTCGGCTTCGTCATCCGCACCACCCTCTCGCGTTGTCACCCCAGCTCCTCCCGGCGCATCACCCGCCGCTGGATCCTCCTCCGCCGCATCGCCTGCAAAGCCCTTGTCCAAGCTTGCGCAAAAGATGGCAGCGGCACGAGCCGCGAAGGCCGAAGCGGTGACTCAAGCCGCGGCGGGGCAGGATCAATACCGCGGGGGTGTAGGAGCAGCCTCAAACGCAGACTCGACACCGACAAACAATGTACCACCCGAAGCGATGGACGTCGACCCTACCACCTCCCTCTTCATCGGCACTCCTGAACAGGCCCCCGACCGAGCTGTTCCGGATCCAGCACACCGACCATCCCCCTTCTTCTCCCTCCTCACTTCCACGAGCGCATCGCCCAAGTCATCTCCCCCGGTAGAGCCCGATTCCGGCCAAATTCTACACCTCCCATTCGTCAGGGACCAGGCAGGCCTCGAGCGGCGGGTACGAGAAGCTTTTGGAGCAGCGGACAGTCCGGACGATATCGTCCTGCGAGCGAGGCAGGGTCGGGCGGGCACCGCGACGCTTTCCACGACGGCCACAACGGCGGGCGCTGGCGCCAAGGGCAAGGTGGCCGTGTAGCTGGCCGTGTAGTTGGCGGAGTCGTCAGAAGTGCAGGGAGAAGACGAGGCGGGAACGGCGGGTTGATCGACGGCTTGACCGACGGCTTCATATTTGCGGGGCGATGGACTGGAGATGTGATTCGATCCCTCCAGCTCCAACTCCGGCGCCATATCCATTCCACAATTTTGCTTTCCTGGTTCTGCTTCTACTTCTGAATCGTCTCTGGCCAGACCTGACTCCTCGCCGAATCCGCTAACCCAATCCCCTACGTAGCGGCGAAGACATCTGGCGGTTCAACACCCAAATCCGCATCTCTCCCTGGAAAGCCCCGCGTACAAACGGCGGCAGCCGGCACCTCCAAATCCACGGTTTCCCAACCCAGTACACCCGCGAAGAAACAATCCGTCAAAGTGTCCGCTTCAAGTTCGGGCGGGAGTACCCCAAAGGTAGCGCCGAGTCTGACGGGGGCGCAGGCGGATCTGGCGGGACTGCATCTGGACGAAGAGGTCGACGAAGCCGAGAGAGAAAAGGAGCGGGAGAGGTACAGGGAGAAGCCCGGGTTGAATATGAGGCAGGAGGAACTCGTCGCCAAGGTGAAGAAGGATGAGGAGGAGTCGGGAAAGAAGAGTATCAGCTTGATCGTCGTTGGTGAGTTGACACGGCGTGGGGGTTGGCGTGGGCGTGGGCGAGGTCTGGGCGTGAGATTGACGATGATTGCGCAGGACATGTGGACGCTGGTAAATCGACGTTGATGGGGAGACTGTTGTATGATCTGGGAGAGCTTTCAGAGAAGGAAAAGACGGCCAACGAAAGGGGAAGCAAGAAAGTTGGCAAGGGCAGCTTTGCCTTTGCTTGGGGACTCGATGCGTTGGGTGACGAACGCGATCGGTGAGTGATAGCGGACTTCGTATTCGACTCGGCTGAATCGTTCAGAGGCGTTACCATCGACATTGCCACGACCCATTTCAACACGCCGCACCGGAACGTGACGCTGCTCGACGCACCGGGCCACCGCGACTTCATCCCCGCGATGATCTCGGGTGCGGCCCAGGCGGATGTCGCGCTGATGGTGGTCGACGGCTCGCCTGGGGAGTTTGAGGCCGGGTTCGAGCGTGGAGGGCAGACGAGGGAGCATGCGTGGCTGGTGCGCAGTCTGGGCGTGCGAGAGATCGTCGTTGGGATCAACAAGCTCGACCTGGTGGGTGTTTGCCAAATACCTCGCTTCGACCGAATCCAGGGAGCAGGGAGCAGGGAGCGGGGGAGCGGGAGTCTTGAGGCTGATCCCGCACAGGTCTCGTGGAGTCAGGATCGATACGACGAGATCGTGGACGCGCTGAGACCGTTCCTCGTTTCTGCTGGATTCACCGCGAGCAAGACGACGTTCCTTCCCCTGGGTGCTATGGAGGGCGTCAACGTGCTCGTCAACGAGGAAGCGCTTCTCAAGGAGTGGTACGACGGCCCGACACTGATCGATACGCTAGGTCAGCGCGAGGCCCTCAAACCATCCTATCGTGGTGTAATTTGCTGATGCTTGGTCCAGACCAAGTGGAAGTGCCCGAACGACCGTTCGAGAGCCCGTTGAGGATTCCCGTGTCCAACGTCTTCAAGGGTCAGACGGCCGTTGCGTCCGGCGTGGCAGTCTCCGGTCGACTGTGCTCTGGCGTCCTTCAGGTCGGAGATAGAATACGAGCCGTACCGGGCGACGAGGTCGCCCAAGTCCGAAGTGAGTGACCACGATGCGGACGCCGGGGCGTGGACGAGTCGCGCTGAACCGGGCCCGCCGCGCTCGTAGCCATCGAAGTGGACGAGGACTCGGCGCCATACGCGGTAGCAGGACAAAACGTCACGCTCTACCTGTCCGGCATCGATCCGATCCATCTGGCGATCGGGACGGTACTGTGTCCTACGAGTCTGCCCGTCCCGCTCGTCACCCAGTTCACGGCACAGATCTTGGTCTTTGATCTCCAAAGCCCCATCATCGCGGGAACGCCGGTGAGTGGGGCGTGCCGTCACCGACGCTTCATCCCCCTTCTCCCTCCTGACGTCGTTCTTGTAATGTCCGCTTGACACCCCCCCTCCTTGCGGTATTTTGACTCTCACCACATCACCACATCCAGGCTCTCCCATAGCACTCACTGATCGTCCCAGGTCGAACTTTTCCACCACTCAATGAACCTCCCCGCGACCATCTCCAAGCTCTTGGCAATCTCAGAACGAGGCCAGGTCGTCAAGAAGAACCCCCGGTGAGCATTGCTCTATCTTGGACCTGCACTTCAAATCTCAAACTCCTTCCGCCTGGCTCGCACTGATTTCCCGTCAGGGTACTGCAAAAAGGCGCCACCGCGACCGTGGAGATCACGCTCCGACCGACACAAGGCTCCTCGAGAACGCCGAGCATCCCGCTGGAGACCGCAGCGGAGAACAAGGAGATGGGACGGGTGCTCATCCGTCGTGGAGGAGAGACCATCGCTGCGGGGGTGGTCATGGAGATCATCTCGTGACGGATGTGGCGTTATGAGAGGCCCCATCGGATCGATATACATCTCGCGACAATATACTTGCATGCAACGAGTAGGAGGGGATGGATGCTGCCGAGTCACTTTGCAACAAGTAGGAGTAATTGGATCTCTGCAATGTCACCGGAACCACTCTGGATGGAGAGATTGAGGAAGCGGGACCTCTTGCTCGGTAACGTTGGAGATGCCTCCTTCGATCGTACCGAGATCGAATGGGAGGCTGAGGAAGTCAAGGTCGCCTGAGCGGGTTCAGCGGTGATCTCCGAGATTGATACGCGAGCACACAGTGATGGATTAGGGGACACGAGTGTAACCGTGACGCGTGCGGGGGATCAGAACAGCACTCACCAAAATCGAGGTGTTCGAGACCCGTGAATCCGCCGTGGGTGTTGGTCGCCGGAGTCTGCGCTCCGTTCCCTCTCGGCGTTTCCCCGACCTCGTCCTCGCTCCGACCCACCAGCCCCGCATCGGGAAGACTAACAAAGCTAGCCAGTTTCTCCGTGACGCCCACCAAGTCCACATCCTGAATCCCCTCTATCCGCTTCTCCAGCGCGCTCGAGATCCAGGCTACGCCCGACCAGTACGCCGTCTGCTTGGAGAGACCTTGTTGGAGAGTCGAGATGTTGGTTGTCGCCACGGAAGTGAGGAGGGCGCGGGAGAGGTCCACCTGCTTGACCTCTTTGTCTCTGTCCCTCGATTCGTCCTTCGATGAGGACTCTTTGCCGTCGTGCTCCATTGCCACCCCCGCGCCCGAGGTGGTGGATGACGAACGAGGCTTGTCGTTGGACGCAGAAGTCATCATCAAGCTCGCAGGAACGCGTTTGGGCGACCCCGCAGGCGAAGCAGGCTGGCTCCGGTGTTGTTCGATCTCTGCGAACTTGTCAGCCAACCACATGCCGACTCGACCTCCTCCTCCTCGACCTCCTCCTCCTCGACCACCTCCTCCTCGACCTCCTCGTCCTCCTCGACCTCGTCGCCCTTCTCACCTTTGACATAGCAGCAACCGGCGACGAAGAACGCCTGGTTGACGAACGGCAACGCAAAGTAAGAGTACGGGTTGATGATATCGGTGAGAACGAGGATATCGCCGATCGTCCGCGCCGAATTTCGCCAAAGAGTAGACGCCGTCGCGGTGGTGGGTGTCGCGGCACCAGATCTGAGGCCTGCCGAAGGACCATTGACGGAGCCTCGACGGAGGAGGTTCGAGCCTGTCAAGAAGCCGGATGCCTGGTATGTCAGCGCGGTACACGTGCACTGGGAGTCGATCGGACTCACAAGGATCGTGTGAAGCCACAAGTGCAGATGAAGGAATATCGGCCCCTGATTCGCCCGACAGTGTCTCTGCAAGCTACGCCGTATCATCAGCCTCCTGCACTCTCGTGCACGAGCAGGACGAGCCGACTCCGACTCACTTGCCCACGTTCCACTGCATGTCCTGCGGGAGATGGTTGTACTCCTTGATAGCCGCGGCTCTCGCCGACTGGATATCCGAATCGAACCTCACCGGATCCTGCTCCCGGTTGAGCATGTTGATCAACGGTCCATACGAGATCATCATTTTGGCCGCATAAGGGAACGGAGAGCGGGGCGACTCGGGCGAGGCGCAGGGTAGCGTGATCCGGATGTCCTCTTCGGTCGGGAGGGTTTGTGTGATGTCCTCGACGCGGAAAGTGGTTTGTCGACCCACGCCAAACGAAAGGACATAGTCCATCAACAGGACAGACCAAAAGACGAGCCGATTCAGTCGGCGGTCTTCCTCGGATATGCTCGATTCGGGTGGCGGGTTCTGAGTCAACGTCAGCCAGGGCCATCGCGTCGAAGACAGCGACATACAATGTGCAGGCCGAGATCCACAGCCATCCGTACGGCCATCCCAGTCATCATCCACAGCTCGGACTCGGCATCTGAAGATAGATCAGCAACGTATTGCAGCCGCCCTCATTGCGCGCCTGCTCACCATTCGCAAATGCGACGTGCGCAAGCATCACCAGTCCAGCAACCGTCTCTCGGGACGGCACGCCAAGCATCGACCCCAGTAATGACCTCGCACGGTTGTAGAACACGTTGCCGTATGCCCACGGCTGCAGCGTAGGCAGCGCGATCGCCGAGTGACCCGAAAATCTGCATCGTCTCGTCAACTCGGCTCAACGCAGCAGCATCGACCCTCCCTATCGCCGTACTCACCTCGCTGCCATCGCGGCAACACAGTTGAGGAGAAAGACGGAGCCCGTCCGATTCTCAATCTTGGTCTCGAGCCCCTGCCGATCGAGGAACGGGAATTGACATCCGAAATGCACCATGAAGACGTCGAGGAGATGGCGCATGATGGGGGTGCTCGGCGCGCCGTCTGCGGCTATCACCTCTTGTGCTGTGTCTCCCGGCCCCTGGAGAGCCGCGCGAGGCGAGGCCTTCTGCAGTGTCTCCTGCGGCGAGTCGACCCGGACCTTGAGCGTGATCCGCTTGAGTCCTATCAAAGGTCAGCTCCGCCATCGAAAGGTCCAAGTGCAGATGCTCCAAATGTGACTGGAGAGTATCACCCACCCGGCGCTATAGCCGTCTGACCGTGAGGCCTCCACCAGGAGATCTTGACGATCTTCCCATCGCTCGTCCCCGCGCCTTTCCTCCGAGTCGGTTGTCTCAGCCGGCTTCCCTCCGCGCCAAGCGGTGACGGACCCGATGCCGATGTTCTCTCGTCGTTGGGGCTACTCTCCTCGACCATGGGCAGTCTCGAGCTCATGGCCCACATGAACTGTGTGGGATCTACCGCCGGGGCCATGAAGCCCGGTGTGGACGGATCGAACATCGACGGCGTGAACGGCAGGGTGGACGAGCCGGCTTGACTATCTGACGGCGTACTCATTGGGTAGGCAAAGGCGGTATTGGGCATGACACCGGACAAGTTGGGATACCCCTCGGCAACGCCAGGGAGAGGGTAAGCTTGACTTTGACTTGTCATGCCGATATTCACTCCCGACGAAGCTATTTCGGTGGTGTCAATACGGAGCAGGCACGCGGAAGAGCTACCCGGAACCGAACCTACCTCCAGGCGGCGTATCGACACTCCCAGTAGCCAGTAATCGATCCAACCACGCCGTGTCTTCGAGCTGGGTATCTCCGTCTCCAGTGGCGACGGCTCCTCCCGGCTCCTGCTTGACCCCCTCCCCGCTAGCTCCGGAGACCTTTGCTATCTGCATGGACCGCGCTCTCTGCAGTCTCGCGCGGGAAGATCGCCCGTCTTCCGCTGGCCACTGGCACGTGAGATGCGCCTCCACACAGTTGGGGCATGGGTTCGGAGGTAACGCCCCGCACTTTGACTTGCGAGCGCGACACTGGGAAGGGCGTCGGCGTCAGCAACAGCGACAGCGACAGCGCCAAATATCACTCGGCCAGACACATGTCTTCTCGCGTCCCGATCCCGCGCTGAAGAGTAGAACTAGCGAACGCGAAAGGGCAGGGTCGAAATGGTCGACTCACTTGGAGACACGCCGTACGAGACCTCGAGAACTTCTGCTTCTTCCTCCCCTCCGAGTCCGCCTCGCCCTGCTCATCCATCGAAGCACGCTTTTCGCCCGACCCCGACCCCGATTGACCCCCGCCAGTCATGTCGGGCGACGGACCGCTGGCGGAGCGGGACGACTCGCCGAGCTTTGAACCGGAACCGGGCGAAACGAGAAAGTCGAGCGAAGAGTCGAACGTCGTGAATTCGGACATGCCAAGGGCGTGCAATGCTTGTCAAAGGTGCACGAGTAGCGCGCGAGAGAATGGATTGTGGATAAGAGTTCACGGACAAACAGAAGGAAGGAACAGTCGAATAGAGACGGACGGGGCGGACAGACGGTTGGACCGGGGCCGGTACCAGGCACATTCGTCCAAAGGTGTCCTCCTCGGGCTGCCATTCGCTTCTGATGGAGACTTTTGACGGTACCGTGTCTACAGCATGCATGCATGGCTCGCGGGTCTGGCATACTCTAGACCCGCTGTGCAGGGCGTCCACCGAGTCTTCAATTAACTCGAAGTCGGCCCAGGAATGCGGACCATGAAAGGTCCAAGTCGCCGTCCCGAGGCGCGGGGCTTCTGCTAGCCTCGGAGCCCCCAGCAAAGTGAAAAGCATCCTTTGATGGGGTTTCCCAGCTTGGTCTCCCCGCCCGTCCGCTCTACAATGCATGCAGCAGCAGCAGTGATGATCACCTGTCCGCTTCGGCGCCTTGCATCTGTCGCTGCGCAGAGTCAAGGCCCCCCGCTTCCATGAAAAGTCCAGCCAACGCGTTGTCCAGCCCGCCCGGTTGTCGGGTGGGCAGAGCGAACAACCGGATTACCGGCCGGAAGACCGTAATCCCATCGAGCCGACATCTTTCCGAGACGTCTACGGTAGAGCTGGGACAGCCTGAATAACAGCGAAGCCAACCGCTCACGGACAATAGCTTCGGCGTGATTGCAACGACGTCCCATGCATATATCCCACCACCCCTCGCGCTGCACTGCACACACCCCAGACTCTGGACTTTCTCTCACCGAACCAGCTGACCGCGTGACGACCATCGTTCCCCTTCCTGAGCCCACTCATCATGTCGCCCACCGCCGTATCGGCCACGAACCCCATCGCAGACGCCTCGACGCTCAAGGCGCAGATCCAGGCCAATGGCACGGCCACCACCACCAACAGTGTCATTGACCCTCAGGTCCTGGCGAGGCCGAACCTTGCCCTCTGGGTGACCAAGGATCACAAGTGAGTGGGCGCGACGTCGAGAGTCGACCCGACCGGCGACGCTGACAGGTGCCCTGTACCCTGTAGGATCTACCAGAAAGAGGAGTCTTTCCCCACCTGCCCTCCAGACCAATGCATCATCCACGTCAAAGCCACCGGCGTCTGCGGATCGTAAGTGACATGCTCAACGAGTGTGGCTCCGCCCACCCGATTCAAGGCGAGGCGATCATTGCTGATCCCTCGCCCCAGGGAGATCCACTTCTGGAAGTCCGGCCGTATCGGAGACTGCTGCGTGACGCACGACATCATCCTCGGCCATGAGTCTTCGGGCGAGGTCGTCCAAGTCGGCGAGAACGTGACGGGGTTCCAAGTTGGGGACCGAGTGTCGATCGAGCCGGGAGTGAGCTGCTGGGAGTGCGAGCAGTGTCTCAGAGGGAGGTACAACCTGTGCCCCAAGGTGGTGTGAGTAGGCCAAGACCAGGACCAAGACCAAATCATTCCATTCGAGCCGCTCGCAGAATCCCCCCTAACCCGTTGCAGGTTCTCCGGCACGCCTCCCTCGGACGGCACCATGCGCCGTTTCGTCGCTCACCCCGCCCGTTTCCTGCACAAGATGCCCGACACGATGACCTACGCTGTCGGCGCGCTCATCGAGCCCCTCTCCGTCGCGTACAACGCCGTCATCCGCGCCGCGCCATACCTCGGCCAACCCGTCCTCATCGCTGGAGCAGGTCCCATCGGTCTCGCCATGGCTCTGTGCGCCCGCGCGGCGGGGGCATCACCCATCTGCATCACCGACCTGGAGGAGAACCGATTGGCCCAGGCCCGATCTATGGGCTTCACGCAAACCCTCAAGATCGACTTGGCGTGGGACAGGCTCGAGACCGCCAAGCGCGTCAGGGAAGTCATGGGCCCGGGATGCGTCCCGTCGCTTGCGTTTGAGTGCACCGGCGCAGAGTCGAGCATCAACTCGGCGTGCTACGTGAGTCCACCTATCTCGAATCACGATGATGCTGTCATCTGCCGAAGCACGCCTGACCAGCCATAGGCCCTTGAGGACGGCGGTACGCTCCTGCAAGTCGGATGCGGCAAGCCCGATATCACCGTCCCCCTCATGTCGCTCGGCTTCCGCGAAGTCAACATCATCACCTCGTTCCGATACCGCCTCTCCTGGCCCGTGGTCATCCGTCTCGTCGCCGCCGGTGTCTTTGGCGATGTCACGCCGTTGATCACCCACACGTTCCCCATCGAGAAGACGATCGACGCGTTTGAGACCTGCGCGGACAGGAGCAAGCTGGCCATCAAGGTGCAGATTGTCGACGAGTAGGGTGGCGCCGCAGTGGGGAGCTGTGGAGGGGGCCGAGTGGTTTCATTGGGCATATACCGGTTCCTGTTCATACAGTCATGCATCGTCGTTCCACGTCTACATACGTGCACAAAGACTCGTGCCGATCCAGGCCATGTAGTCTTCGCTTCCCCGCCACAAGCCGCTCGGTTGCCAGTTGAATTTGGTTCCGCGTTTCGGGTGGACACCGTCCCAGACTTTTCTGGACTTTGTCAACTCGCTCAGACGACATACAAACGACCTCACAACGATCCATCTCGCACCTCCACGAGTCACTCGCCCAAGATGCCGATGCGACCCGTGTTTGCGCGGCAGGTGTTTGACAAGAAGCGGGCGATTCCGCGCATGGTGCGTCTCGTCGATTTTCACCCAAACCAAAACCGCACCGACTATCTGACTGCCATGGCTTGCGCGAAGTGTTACTGATGGTTTGTGCAGAGCTGGGCGCCTGAAAATCTTTACAACCTCTGGCAACGTACCGCCCCGGATGGACCCTTGCGGAAAGAGGCCGACTACACACGTTCCGCATCCACTCTGTTCCAACAACGGTGGAAGGCCAAACGGCTCATCCGAGGCTACCACGGCGATCACATCGGGACGACCAAATTCGAGCGGTGGTATCTGCCCCAATCGCTCCCTTCGATCCATGCATCCGCATCGAGCTCTTCCGGCCTGTCGCAATGGGTAGAAGGCAGATCACGAGCTGGAGGACGCACCGATCTGGAAAAGGAGGCGAGGAGGAAAGAGAAGGACAGCCGTGCGCCCGTGGGGACCATGCTGTTCTCAGAGGTGGAGAGGAGATTGGACGTCCTGGTCTTCAGGGCCTGTTTCGCGAGCAGCGTCTGGCAGGCAAGAGGATATGTCGTGCACGGCCACGTCAAGCTCAATGGCGAGGTGGTGAGTGGTTGCTCGCTCTTGTTTTCGCTGGATGAGCCCCAAATTGATCTCGTCAGGTGAACAACCCGAACACCCTGTTGAACCCGGGGGACATCTTCACCGTCGATCCCGCAGCGATCCCGATGTTGAGAGCCAAGCAGCAGGAGGCGGTCGCGGAAGAGGTGAAGGCGGAGGCGGAGGCGGAGGCGGAGACAGGGGCTGAGGCGGAGGAGAGTGCCGAGGATGCCGAGGCATCAACGAGCCAGGAGGCTGAGGCTTCATCTACGTCCGAAACGCCTTCATCCGACGCGGTCACTCCGCAATCGGACTCGGCGCTGCCAGACGCCGCGGAGATCACCTCATCCCCTTCATCGTCTTCCTCCTCCACCCCCTCCACCCCTTCAGCATCATCGACACCGTCCAAATCCGACACACACTTCAACCTCCCGCCATACGCCTCGCCGCACATCTTCGTCCCCGCCTACCTCCTCCCATCGTACCTCACCTGCTCGGCAGTCTACGTCCGTCACCCCACCGCGCGTCCCGGCTACTCGGAGATCCCCAGCCCTTACGATGCCGGAGGCGAGCTCATGAGTCTCGGGTGGGAGTGGTTCCAGAAGAAGGCGCCGAGAATGCGCGGGAGGGTCAAGCGGTGGATGGACCCCGAGCGGAAGAGGAAGGGCGAGAAGGTCCTCGGGAGCGCCAACGTGTGATATCAATCTGACCTGACGGTTCAGGCAGTCGGCGCATGAGCGGACATGTGACCGGAGTTTTGCTTGCATGTGGAGAGGAGAACGAGTGGAGGAGTCACAGGTGATCAGACAGATGCATCATCATTCATGGTAGATCTACTTCTCGCCTTCTGGGAGCGGAGGCAGTTCGGGGACAAGTCCCTCCTTGACCAGCAGCTTCTCCAGCTCTCCCGACTGGTGCACTGCAGGTGCGATCAGCTGGATCCGAGGCTGGGCGAAACGAATGGTATACCCACTTGAGAGGACAATGTCGCAACCACCGACAAACTCGCCCTTGATGTACACCTGGGGGATCGTCGGCCACTCCCTGCAATACGGGTCAGTCGCTGGTGTTCGGATGGCAGTAGCTCTCTCTGAGCTGTGCGGCGGACTCGAGAGCGACTCACGAGTACTCCTTGATGCCCTCGCGGAGCTCCTGGTCCTCAAGACAGTTGAACGTCTTCAGCTTCTCACGGGGAACGCCCTGTCGGCTCATCAGCATGTGCACGGAACGGGAGACCTTTGATCGAAATCCAAGTCAGACCCACCTGCACATCAAGGATCTGACACACGGCACGGGAGAAACCGCACTGAGGCGTCTCGGGAGTGCCTTTCATGAACACGACCAGCGGGTTCTCCTGGACAGCCTGGGCTCGGGGTTAGCTCGATCAGACAGACCTGTTTGTCTGTTTGCCCGCGATCATGTCGATGATGCCACCACTCACGCTGTCGATGAGCTTGCGAGCCTCGGCGGATAGAGCACGACGCTGAGCGAGGATGATCGACGTCCGCGTGACCTGCGCTGGGGGGAGCGATCGCTAAATCTCGGATGAGTCATGATCCTCAACGACCCGAGTTCTTAAGCCAAGACGACGACGACTTACCAGAGTCCGGAGTCCTGCTCGTGCGAAAGACATGGCGAGTGTGTCGTAGTCGAACTATAACGACTAGGCGTTCGTTTGGGAGGACGAGTCTGTGAGGAAAGAAGATGGTCAGAGTGGAGTGAGAAGAAGTCGATGTAGAGTGATCCTTCTGAAATGTTCGCCGCTGGTTGAGTTGACTTTGGGCCCCATTCCGATTGGTTCCGGCGGACCTACCACCTACCAGCGATTAGCACAACATGTAATCCCAGAGCGTCATTCCTCTTGTCATTCTGCACAACTTTCGTCCTGGGGTGGAGCACAGCATATACCCTCTCACACGGTGCAGCAGCTACGAGCGCTCGGCACACGGGCAGCCCAGGTCCGCAACATGTCCCATGCGCCTTCGGTCAGATACATCACCGCCGACGTGAGCTGCGAGCATTGAGCGGACATCATTGCATGGGATGGAGAGAACGAGCGCCGTATCTGACCAAGCCGTACAGGAGCTCGCCAAGCTACTCAAATCACAATCGACAAAGGATATAGACGACGTTGCAGTGGTAGATGTGCGGGATGACGATTTCGTGGTGAGTAGAGCGGCACCTTGGTCGTTCATCGCGAATCGTTTCGATTCCTCCCAACATCGACTTCACGGGGCTTGGTACTTCCGTGCTCCGTCGCCGTTGTCACCCAACACTCAGCATCTCATATAGTTATCGTCGACTCCCGAACCGTGAATCGAGCTGGTATGACCAATGCTGACCCCCTCTCGTAGGGAGGCAACATTGTCGCGGCGATGAACGTGCCGAGCGGGACGTTCCACGTAAACGTGCAAGATCTAGTCAAGCGATTAGAGAATGGCGAGTTGCACGCGTTACAAACAAAGCATCAATGCTGACCCCGGCAGTGCCGAAGGTAGTGTTCCGTGAGCCACACGCAAGTTTACCTCTGCGCGAGTGACTGACAACGCAGATTGTGCCCTGTCGCAACAACGGTACGTGTGGCTCTGCCCGCGCTTGGCCCTTGGCCCTTGGCCCTCGCTAAATTCGTGATAGAGGTCCCAAGGCCGCTCGGGTGAGACGAAACGGTCCCCATATCCCAGCAGAACAGAGCAACGAAACGCGAGACCGGGATGGAGATGAATCGGACGAGACCTGAATGGCGGGTGCTGACGAGCCAGACATATGCCGAGGCGAGGGAGCTCTGCCTTACCCAGAAGCAGAGGGAGAAAGCGCAGCAGATCTACGTGCTCCGAGATGGATTCTCCGGCTTCCAGGCCAAGTTCCGAGTGAGTCGATCATGAACTGGTTTATCACCAGGTGGTCCACCATACGACTACTGTCCAATCCACCGGCGTGACTCCCATTCCCTCCTCAGCTCTGTGGGAGCCCCGAAACTCCGAAAGACCTCGCCGTGACCTCGCCGTGCCGATTGCCGAGCTCAGCGAGCGGACATGCTGATCAACATCCCTTGTTCCACAGGACGACCCCGAGCTCGTGGAGAAGTTCAACAAGATGTACCACGACTAGAACCCGCGTGAGGTGTGGCGCGAATAGACGGGCTTATGGATACATGCCACGACAAGAGCCCCCCGCGTGTGAGGCGTGGCGCGAGTAGATTGGGTTGATCATCCGACGTCACGGGCAGCATGTCATATGCGATACAGCATTTTCTGTTGTACAAGAACAAGTAACAGTCCTAGTGCCAATACCTGACGGCCGGCTGTATCGCTTGTGTCGGGAGCTGAGGAGGACGGTGGCTCTGACACGGAGTTTTCGCGGACACTCGTCGGTCTGTCGAAGTCGATTGGGAGTAGCGAGCTTGGTGATCTTTGCGGTATGGCTCGTTGGGCATAGAGCTCGATGGATTGGCTGAGGCGGTGGCTGCATTGGAGACACTCGTCTACAAGAACTCTGGTCGTTCACTCCAAGCCAACCGCCTGTTTCTCCGTCAATACTCCGCCGGTTATTGCCCCGGGATCAAATCTCGACAACCGCCCGCCGGGTAACCGACTCACCTCCACCCCAGCGTCCATCTCCGTATTCGTACCGGTCCCCTACGCCCTGTCCACGATACTACTATCCCCAGCTCTTTTCTCCACATACATACACCTACCCCAGCTCCCTCAAAACGCAGCGCATAGGTCTCGATTCCATCTGCTCCATTCGCCTTCTGTGAATAGCATCGCAACATGTCTCTGGGTCGCATCATCACTCTGTAAGCCAGCTCGCTCCATCTCCTCCATGTCCCACCTCTTTGCCCGTCTCAAAAGGGGACCACGAACGATGAGGGTATCGTGCATCGCTGACGCTTCGGGACAGTAACAACGGACTCAAGGTCCCCCAGATCGGGTTCGGTACGTGGCAGGCCGCCCCCGGTGAGGTCGAGAAGGCGTAAGTCCCCCGCAGAGAGCAGACTGGTCGAGCTGGAGCTGGAACTGAGCGAGCAGCGTCGCGACGGCTCTCAAGGTCGGGTACCGACACATCGACTGTGCTCTGGTAAGTCTGCGTGTGCGCCGTGAGATCACAGGACACGAGCTGATCGTAATAGGTTTACGGTGAGCCTCGACATGTTGACGTGACGCCTTGTCATCAAGCTGATCCTCTGCGCGAATCTCAGAGAACCAGAACGAAGTGAGATAATCCTCTGACCGTCCTGTGTGGCATCGGGCCGCGCTGAACTATGTCAGGTCGCCGATGGTATCGCCGAGTCCGGAGTCCCACGCGAGGACATCATCCTCGTCTCCAAGCTGTGGAACAACTCGCACCGCCCCGAGCTCGTCGAGGCCGACCTCGACCTGACCCTCTCCCAGCTCCAGACGAAGTACCTGGACGTCTACCTCATCCACTGGCCCGTTCCCTTCAAGCCGGGCAAGGACCTCCAGCCCGTCGCCGACGGGAAGAAGGTCATCGACACGGAGGCCCCCGGGATCGTCGCTACCTGGAAGGAACTGATTCGGATCTCCAAAGAGACCGACAAAGTCAGGGCGATCGGAGTGTCCAACTTTAGCAAGTCGGCACTCGAGAAGATTATCGATGCGACGGGTGTTGTTCCGGCCATGAACCAGATCGAGTGCCACCCAAGCCTGATCCAGCCCGAGCTCTTCGAGTTCTGTGAGTGCAACTATAGCGCGACGGAGCTAGCGTGCCACACGGGAGTACAGGTTGCGAAGCGAAGCGAGCGAGGCATGGCTGGCGGTTGATGCTGATGACTTCTCCAGGCAAGGAAAAGGGCATCAAGATCACCGCCTACTCGCCTCTCGGCAACAACATCACCGGCAAGCCCCGCATCATCGACTCGCCCGAGGTCAAGGAGATCGCCAAGCGTCTCGGCAAGGAGCCCGCCCAGGTCCTCATTGCCTGGGGTGCCAAGCAGGGCTTCTTCGTCATCCCCAAGTCGGTCACCGAGTCCCGCATCAAGGTGAGTCGGCGCGACGAAGCCACTTCCGTCTATCCACGTTTGAGCGACACATCTTACCACCGGCTCATCCGGCCCGCTTCGAGTGGTCCGTGCTGACCGCCCAGTCCAACTTTGACGACTTTGAGCTCAACGACGCCGACTTTGAGGAGATCAACAAGGTCGGTCGTGCAACCCGCAGCAGGGCCAATGCCCCGTGCGAGTACAACCCGCCGTAAGTGTCGCAACCTTCTCTCATCCTGGTTCTCGGTGCTCGTCCTGCTCCGAGCTGGTGGCGTTTGAGATGTGGACGGGGCTGATCGAGCCTTCGCAGATGGGCGATCAACGTCTTTGACGAGCCGTACGAGCAGAGCCAGCCTCTCAAGGTGTGGTAGAGCGGACCACATGCATGTGTTGAGGTCTGCTATACCGTGCATGGGACTGTGGAGATCCGGCGAGCATAGACTTCGGGCGCTTCCAGATGAATACCATGCATTCAGCAGTGACTCGCCGCCGGTGGCGCGATGCGTGAGCCACAAACGTGGTGGCCATGTTATGTTTCCCGTCGTCACCACAAAAACGCGCGCCAAATAAACGGGCAATCAATGGGGTATCAGCCCCCAACCAACCTGTTTCTGTCCTTATCATTGCTTTTGTTCTGCGTTTCTGCCCTTGGCCCACTCTCTCTCTCTCCCGCCTCCCACACCTCCTCCTCTCCTGCGCGGTATCGATATACCCCGCCCTGGCAGCGACAGAACCCCTCGCAATCATGTCCGACCTTCCCCCACCGTCAGACTTGAACGGCGCGGAACATCACCCCATCGCATCCTCATCCAAGAGCACGATCCCCATCCCCAACCCCAACCCCATTCCTACTCCCACGCCCGCGCTTGCTACCTCGGCCAGATCACGTAGCTCCCAGCGCCGCGCCTCTTTCCCGTCCGCATCGTCCGACGAGATCCTCGCTAGCGTGGACGAGCCGCCCCGGCCCACCGCCGCGCTGCTCAAGCATGGGAAATACATCGTCCTGGGCGTAGGGGGAATCTGGTACACTGGATTTGGGGAGGAAGTGGGCAGGGTGTTGATGGATGAGCATGGTTGGGTCCGGTGAGTGTCCCATTGAATTATCTGAAGATGATCTGCCCGCGGTACGAGAGCGGGTATGAGAGGTGTAAGAGAAGGACATATGCGTCTGGCTATTGCTTGTACAGGAGGTCGATGGCGAGACTCTGGAGCTGACGAAAGAAGGAGAACGCTCCTCACGGCCTTTGGCTCGCACGTTCTCACCATCGTGAGTAGTCGCTTAGACCTGACATCAGCCGATTGAGCTGGTCTAGAGGCTTCGAGCGCGCTCACCGCTGTGCAGATCATCTTCCTCTACCTGGTCCTCTTCCTGCCATGGTTCAGAGGCTATATCCCCAACGTGCGTCGGCGTCGGCGCGTTGCCGTCATTGGAACTCCTCCAGCGGTATCGTCGAGCGAAGTCTCGTGCTGACGGGAACAGTATCCTCGCTGGCAACAGTCCCGGCGTCTGCGCGTCCTTGTCCCGGTACGCCGCTGTGTTCCGGGTTTCCACGATTCACGCTCCACGCACCCTGCTTCGAGCCGGTTTACCCATGTGGGATGGAACCCGTTCTGAGTAGCTGACTCGCCGCAGGTTCTCACCGTGACGATCCTGCTCGGATGGACATGCTACGTCGTCTCCCTCTCCCAATCGGGCAAGCGGGCCATCCAAGCTGCCAAAGACGCGTTCCACGCTGTGGGACATGATGAATCGACCAAGACCAAGCTCAGCGGAGAGGGCATGGGCGTGATGAGAGCCATGGCGGGGAGTGAGTGCTGTTTGCTGTTTGCTGTTTGGTGTTTCCCGATCTGCCTCCAACTCCAGTACTCCAGTACACCAGTTGCGAAATCATGCCCCTCCGGTCCGATTTTTGCATGCTGGTCTCTAATCGCCCTCGTTCGATGGCAACGACTGACCACGACGTAGCCACCGCGCTGTACACGCTCACACTCGGCGTGCTGGGGTTCATACCCTACCCGGACGTGCCGGTCAGGGTGAAGAAGGCGTGACGCAGGCGAGCAGGAGCTGCTTCTCGAGCTCGTGTTGAGCCGTCCGTTGTGGAACTGGGAATTGTTCAGGGCTAGCAGTACCTATGCATACGATATAATGCTGTCCTGTCCTGGAGCTGGATCGATGTCCTCCTCTGCTTGTGAACAAGTAGAGGTATCGAAGCATGGTGCGTGCTGAATCCAGCCCGTAGTAGCTGCCACGCTGCGCCCACGAGTTCAACGCGCGCCCCTATCGTCTCCTTGCTCGGGCTGTGCAAGTGACAAACCGTTCACATCTTTGCAACTCCTTCCTCCCCCTCATCTTGCATCTCGTCTCTCTCATCTAGGGATCATCGACTTCGGCCCAGCCGCGTCTCAGCATGGTGAACCGTAGCTTGGACCGGATCTGGTATGTGCACAAGAGTCATGGGGAGCAACGGGCCAACCTCAGCTAACCCCTTGGTCATAGGGTCGGCTTCACCGTCCTCCTCATCTCCTTCATCTCGTACTCGTCGCAGATCTTCGTCATCTGGCCATGGTATGGCCGCGAGCTCTCGCTCGAGCTGCTGAAACTGCTAGTCCCATTCAAGTGAGTCGGTCGCGATCCAATGTTCATCTTCCCACCAACAGACCCCGTGAATGTTGCCTCATGCGCTCTCTCCGTCATGGGCAGTAACTCCGAGGAAGTGTTCCGCGAGCAACGGCTGATCCCTCAGCCTGCTAGTAGGCATGGTTTTCTGGAACTACAGGCTATGCGTGATCACTCCTCCGGGATCAGTCACGCCAGGATGGGTGAGTCGAGTCGCGAATCCGAGTACGAGTCCGAGTACGAGTGCTTCTCCCTCGCAGCACTGTTGGGCCCGCGCATTGCTGATCCGTGTAATCCGCGCAGAGACCAAATCTGTCAGCGCTAGAGGGCATGGAGGTGAAACCGTCTTCTGGGGGACCTCGGTACTGCAAGACATGCGAGCATTACAAGCCTCCACGGTGTGAGTGGACAGAACACAGCCCGGCTCACACCGGATTGTCATTGACCTTGGCATAGGCCACCATTGTCGTCAGTGCAAGACCTGTGTTCTCAAGGTATGCCTCGATCTGCGCTTCCTGCCGCTCCTCCCGCTCCTCCCGCTCCTCCCGCTCCTCCTGCTCCTCCTGCTCCTCCTGCTCCTGCTCTTTCTGCTCTGTCTGCTCTTCCTGCTCTACCGACCCGTCAGCTGACCATATACAGCTTGACCGTAAGCAGGATCCTCCCTCCCTCCGTCCATTCGTCAACACCTAGCTGACGCCATCATCAGACCACTGCCCGTGGATCGCCAACTGCGTCGGCTTCCATAACCAGGGCCACTTCATCCGCTTCCTCCTCTTCGTGGACATCGCGACGTCATATCACCTCGTGATGCTCGTCTCCCGTGTCCTCGACTATTCAAAACATTACTACGTGGGTGTCCGTCGCCCCATCTCCCATCTCCCATCTCCCATCTCCCATCTCCCATCTCCCACTTCCCATCTTCCGACTTCCGTCTTCACTTCTCTCCTCGAACCCCATCCCAACTCGAGCCAACAACGCAATGCGGCCGATGAACCCCGCCTGACATGACCCGACCACAGGAAGAACCCAGCCTCACCGACGTCCTATCCCTGATATTCAACTTCGCGGCGTGCGTGCCCGTGTGGATCTGCGTAGGGTGTTTCTCGCTCTATCACCTGTACCTCGCCGCTGGCAACTCGACGACCATCGAGGGCTGGGAGAAGGACAAGGTCGCGACGCTCGTTCGTCGCGGCAAGCTCAGGGAGATCAAGTATCCCTATGTACGTGGGGCGGAGACTTGCCTTACTCGCTTCCTGCACCGAGCTACGTTGCCGATGAAGGTTTGCGATGTGAGGTAAGTGCTGATCTGAGTAGAACATCGGCACTTTGAACAACCTCAAATCGGTGCTCGGTTCGAACCCTTTGCTATGGCTCTGGCCCAAACCGATGCAAGGCGATGGCCTCTCATTCCCCGTCAATCCGGACGCAGGCGGTGAGTCGGCAGGCTACGATTGGGCGGGAGCCGTCGCGCCCCGTGGTCAGCTGAGCGATCCTCTCGGGATTGCGTCGGGCAGTGGGACAGGAGCTGCGACTGCGCAAGGGCACGGCGATGGACATGGGGTTGGGATTGGGACCGGGAGTCAGGCGGTATCGTACGGTGCTGCAGATCGGCAGCGAGTCAGTCGCGGAGGCAGCGCGGAAGATATGGTGTGATGTGTCGAGGTGTTGGGAGGCGGGCGTGGGAAGGGCCGACTCGATTGCCGTCTCGGTTTCGGTAACGGAGAGCTCGATGGAACCAGTGAGTGACTCCGCCTAGACACCGCGAGCACGAGCAGTGACCGATGAATACGTCTTAGGTTACTCCGCTTTTGACTCTTCCGCTGACTCGTTCAGGCTCCGAGGTGCAGTATTCCTGGCCACCCGCCGACCCGACTCGTCTCCCCAATCCGGATCCACCGCGCGGGAACGCATCCGCGTTTGTGTACGGCAACGAGGGGTTCAACCCGGCTCTACGACCTTCCAGTGCTGCTCTCCGTGCCCGCTCACGGGACGGCCCTCACCCCAGTTCTCAACGGCCAGGTGTCACCGGCTGGAACGGTGGAGACGGGACGATCACCGAATACAGTGAGGAGAGTGATGATGCGAGCGGGTCGAGTTCGCCAGAGAGGTATCTCTCCGACTATGACGAGCATGATGAGGGGCCGCTCGGCGCCGGAGAGAGGATGGCGGGGTCGCATATGAGGGTCAGGAGAGGGAGCGAAGGATATGAGATCAGGAGCGGCGTGGCAGGCTGGGATGTGGAGACGGGAAACCGTCCGCCGTGGGAGAGACAAGGGAGGTACAACTACTACGTGCCCGACGGGGAAGGAGGCGCATGAGTGGATCATGGGTCCCTGTCATCGAGGCGAGGTGGCGAGGCGAGGCAATCGTTTCCAGTCAAGTATACCCTGCATCTGTCTATAGCTTTTATGCAAGTCTCGGTCATTTGTCAAACATTCCTTGCTGCAAAGTTCCTCGTGCGTGTGCCGCACACCACTTTCCTTTTCTCTATTCCGTGGGCATCGCCCGCACATCGGTTCCGCCTTGATTTATTTCCGCCTTGACTTACTCCTCCCCATCGTAGGCATCGGCGTTCTGGATGATCGCATGCACCCAGCGCGCGATGGCGTGCTGCGCGGCGATTGACCCGTGCTCATCGACAGTGTGCTGAGAGGCATGTCAGCGGTGTGAGGGAAACTGGAAGTCACGCGCCGTGAACTCACCACGCCGCCGGAGCCGCCAGAGGGGCCGCCCATGTACCTGAAGACGTTCTTGGTGAGGTTGTAGTACATCTTGCAATCGGTGTTTCCGCTGCGAGGCGAGGCGTGGCGTTAGCGCGGGGCTCGACTCCAGTGGCATGGCATGGTCTAGGGCGGGGGAGAACCACTCACGTGCTGGCGAAGGGGGTGACGATGCGCTCCTCGCCGTTCGGACCGGGTGCGACGGCTCTGATCCACGGGTCAGCAATAATCTCCCTGCGATTGCGTGCGTTTGCCGCGTGCAAGAGCACTCAAACCCACTTGACAGTACCCGCGAAGAGGTCCCAGACGCCTCCCTCTGTCGGGGTGTTCGGTGCCGGCTCCAGGGGCTGACCCATCAACTCTACCTGGACGAACTTGCCGCCCAGCTCCTTCGTGTCCTTGCCCTTGAAGCCCGAGAACTCCAGCCCATTCTTCTTCGCGACCTTGGCGAGGATCTTGGCCACGTGGTCCTTTGTCGACTCGACCGACTCGGAAAAGTCGATACGGAAGTTGACTTTGGCGGTGACGAGTTCGGGGAGGGCATTGACTTTGACGCCGCCGTTGACGACGTCGACGGCGGTTGTGGTGCCTACCATTGCGCGGTCCAGGCGGGATTGGGAGGCGAGGAGCTTGGCGAGCTTGGGCCAGGATTTGGGACCCTCGGATTTGAGCAACGAGGACCACTTCTTGGGGAAGGAGGGGGAGTGCTTGGCCGCGCACATCAGCGAGGTGAGATAGGGAGAGTGAGGTGTGAGCTGGACCGGGCGTCAGCGGGAATCAGAGAGCGGAACGGAAGGGAGGCGCAGAATCCACTCGCCTTGGTGTCGAAAGGATTGTCCTCCAGGCCGGAGACGATCTGCGACATGACGCCGATACCAGTGTGCTCAGGCGGGACGGACGAGTGCTGCGAGGTTGATGTGAGCTTGAGTTGCGTAGAGCGATCAGGGAAGGAAGACTCACTCCGCCATCGGTGCCCACAGAAATCTACCACATTGTCAGTCGCTTGTGTTCCAGTCCGCAAAGAGGCCAGGAGAATACCCCAACCCACCACAATGTCCATGTAACCTTTTTCGCCCATCGCGGGGAGAGCGAAGCTCGCTCCGAAGAACTGTCATGCGTGAGCTCAAGACTTCTCTTTTATCATGAGTAGCCGTCGCAACGCAACTCACGTCGTCCTTGTTGCCAGAACCCTCGTCGATGACCATCAGCAGCCCGTCCTTGCCGTATCGCTCCTCGAGGAACGGCGCGATGTGGCCTTGTCCACGACGCGCGAAGACTTCCTCCTCGTCATTGCCGTGCGAGAGGATGATGGTGCGACGGGGCACGAAGCCGTCCGAAAGGAGCTTGGTGATGGCCTCCCCTGGACGGGCGTGAGCGGGGCACCTCGACATCGGGAAAGGAGCGTGTCACGAAGCGTGGAGAGAGACATGCGCTTCACTCACACTGCGAAACAACCAAGGGCTTGTCGTCTGCCGCGCCTCGACCCCAGATGTACTTGCCGTCGTTGAAGCCGGAGAACGCGCCGTGGGTCCAGCGGTCGTAGGTGGACTCAGGGGCGGGAACGACGTCGTAATGCGACATCCTGCCGGATCACGATTAGTTCAGCAACAGTAACGCTATCCTCGCACGAGGATACTCACAAGAGGAGAGGCTTCAGAGACGTGTCGGAGCCCTCGAATGTCGCGATGATACCGAGGGCTGGGACGATTAGCCGGTGATCATATCACACGATCCACCCGAACGCAAGGACATACTGTTGATGTACTCGACTTTGGCCTTGGAGTTGCTGCAGAGCTCAGCACGGGTTCAGGGGTTTCGAAGCAGAGATGAAGCAAGGATGATGGGATATGGGGCCGCCTGCTCACGCGAGAGGGAACGCCGTCTTGAGCCACTTCTGGAAGTCGAAGAATGGACCCCATCGAGGATCTTCCAGCGGCTCTCCATTGTCGTCAAAGCTCTGGGTGGGGATTTGCTACTCCGATCAGTCAACTCCAAATCAAGCCAATCCCAAATCAGGCCTACGCAGTCACATCATGCAAGTCACGATAGTCGACGATGTTTAGGAGATGAACGCACCACAGCCTCGGCATAGTGCTTTGTAAGCACCTCTTTCTCCTCCGAGGTCATATTCCACATAGTCTTCGGGAAGAGCGCCTCGGGCTGGACGGGGCATTGCACACTCTCAAGCGCGGACCAGTCGTACACCGCATCATCCTGTTGGAGCAGGCTGCGGGCAGTAGACGATGCGAGCTCGAGAGCCGGCTTGGCGGAGTGGAGGAGAATCGGGGAGAGGAGGAGAGTAGTGAGGAGCAGGAAGAGGATGCGGGGCTTGAGGGAGCGGGCGGGCCGCGTCGGAGCGGATTGAGTCGGGAGCGGGAGAGAGGACTTCTCGGACATGTTGATGTGTATCGGCTGGCAACGAGAGAGGAGGTGAACGGTGAAGGAGAGGATCACCTAGTTGTAGTCAGCGCTCTGAATCCCCGGAATACGAGCCATCGCGCAAGTCCGACGGTGACCTCGCGATAGGAACTTTACCCTGATAGTTGACGGCGGACATGACCGCCAAGTCGGCAACTTGCCGCAATAGCAGCGAGTTGTATGCAGCTGGCAGCGAGAGAGAACTATACGCAAGCATGCATGTTGTCGAGAGTCTATGTCATACCACCCCGCATCTGGCCAACTGATACTCTCACCCCGGACCAGCTCAATCATCGATCTAAGACGAAGAATCACAGCTCGCCGGGAGCGTGACTCGTCCGTCTTTCACCCGCACCCTGGACGGCTTATCACCCCACGCCGCTTCCTGGTTCAAGTGGTCACTCCGTCGGGCCCTGCCAGACGGGTTGTGCCTCCGCATCCGTCACGGGCGCTTGCATCGTACTGACGCATCGTCAGCGGTCACATCACACCCGGCTAATCGTCGCGCCAACGTTAGAGTCCCCGAGAAGAGGTCCGCCTGTACGTACGAAGGAGCCTCCACCAACGGGACAAAGTTGAGGACGATGTAGACAAGACCCGCAAAGCCGACGATGCTGCCGCAGACGTAAAGGATGGTGTAGTAGCTAATAGGAGCGTGAGCGGCCCGCGAGGTGCCAAGAGTAGCCCATCGCAAAGATCCAGAGCTACTGCCGAAATCGCGACCACTCACTTGAGCATGAGCACGCCAAGGAGGAGATAGACTACAAGGGGTCAGCAAGCGGTGTCACAGTCGATTTGTAGGTCAGCCGCTGTGAGAAGAACCTGCACCACTCACAGACTCCCCGACCGACAAACGAGTGCATGAAGCTCGCGTACTTGTGGACGAGCGCCTTGTGCTCCTCGGTCGGCGTCCGGGCCTCGAGGAAGATGATGATGGTGCCGGCACTGTGGTGGGGTGGGTACGAAGGGGCGGTGTGGCGGCGGGTATTGACAAGGTGAGACGTGTAGCCGGGGGGAGGAACGGGGGATTGACGATGAGGAAAGCATACGGCGTCAGCGTTGCGACTCATGTGAGGCCATCCTGAGATACAGCTGATGTGGGGGCGGAGACAAGGCTTCACACGGGCCACTGCATGGACGCGAGCAGGGGGTTCGAGGGGAAGTCGAGGGTTGGGGACGGCGGGGACTGCGCGAATGAATCCGGACATAGCACTCACAGCACCTCGTAGATACCAATGATGATGCTCGAGAACGAGTGGTGGATGAGCGATCCAACCCCTCCGGCAATGGCGACTCCTCCGACACCCCTGCACCGAGTCAGCCGAGTCAGAACGACACTCCGCACTCCTGCCAGCCAACACGCCGAGCAAACCCCGACCGCAGCCAACATGTCGTTGCGCCGCCACGAGTAATCGATGGCACCGGAGAAGGGACCGTGGGCAGAGAGGGCGGAAGGGGCACGCACATGTTCACAAAGCTGAAGAGAGGTCAGCATCGTCCTGCACCAAACTGTATCATCTGGATGTCCCAGAGCGACGGATGGAGGGGCATCAAGCTCGTGGGGTGCTCGCTGGACGTGACGTACCGAAGCAGCTCGGTGGGATTTTGGGTGAACCTCTCCATGATGCGTGATGATCTCCGTGCGGCGACTAGGGAGGTAGCCAGTTGGTTGTATGAGCTGTAATGTGGTCTGAGATGATGTCTAGTGAGAGGATGAACGAGTAAGAACGCGTCGAACAAGTTATAAGGAAATCAACATGAGGAATGGCCAGGACAGCAGCCAGAGTTGGCGTGTCGCCGTCGCTGTCGCTGTCGCCGCCCGCCGCCGCCACGTGGCCCGCCATTCCCCTCACACAGCCGGAAACGGAAGCTTTTCCCTGACTCGGCAAAAGTGGCACCCGGCAACGACCCGCCACCTCGCCTGGATACTCGACGTGGATCCCGCGCCGGTTCAGAGTTAGAGAAGTAGCAGCGGCAGACATCAGAAGTGCTTCGCGTCGTGGTCCTCAGAGGAGGTGATCACTCTGGGCGGTTCTCTGCGTCGCGATAGAGATTGGCCCACTCTTTTCATTTCTGATCCTGCTTCGACTCTCGCGGGCTCTCGCGCGGATAGATTTGTGCATTGCCCAGGCCTTTTCTAGATGCGTATGACCTACAGGATGGCCAGTGCCCATAGTTTTCGGGCTGAAGCTCCCCGTCGGAGCTCACCAGAGCCCGCCGCTGGTCTAAATCAAAGCTCAGCTACTGCTGCGCGCAGGAAAGGGTTTGGCAGTACTCACGCTCTGCGGAGCCTGCTTCTTCCTTCCCGCAGCCGCCCGCGCGGACTGCTTGTCCGACTCGGTCTCGTCCTCGTATCCGCCGAACACTGGGTGTGGTCAGCAGTCAGCCTCGCCGCGCCTCTTAATAGCGTCGGGCCTGACTTACGGGCCTGTCCCATAGTCGACGCTCCGCCGGGACCTGCGATATGAGCGCGCGTTGGATGCGGAGCCAGATGAAGTCGGGCGAAAGGATAACCCACCTTGCATGACCTTCCTGCTGGGCCTGAAGCCCGGCGGGGGGTTCGACGCGCGGTCCCTGCGACGTTAGCGTCACTCCCACATCCACTCGAGAGATTCTCAAGATCCCTCTGAGGCCGCTTGCCATGAGACTGCCCAGCATCGAGACAGACGCAGTTGCAGTTGCAGTCGCACCCGCAGTCGCAGTCATCGCCACCACTCACCCTTCCGGGACCTCCTCGATCCGCTTACCCGCCTCCTCAACAGGATCCACATGGATCTTCATCCTCTCCATTCTCTCCACCTCGACGTCCACGCCCTCCCCGCCATCACGGGGCGGGGCCATGGAGAGCGCGTCGGTCTCCTCGAACTCCTCGCCGAAGATCCGCATGGACTGCTTGCCTCCGGGAGGGTCGATGACTTTGCGGGATGGGCGGGGCACCGTGGATTTCGACGAGGGGATGGAGGACTCGTGCGTGGGGTCGGCGATCTCGGCCTGGTAAGGGATCAGGGGTCAGCAGGGTTGTGTCACCGGGCCCGTCGGGTCGATAGCACGCGCAGACATATGGATCCAGCAGGTATAGAGAGTCTCAAACGACACCGGCGCCACTCACCTCGACGAGATCGGCGACGGCAGCATCCGTAGCAGCTTGCGAGAACTTGCCGAAGGAAGCGTACTCTGCAAGGCTCAGCTCGATGGACGGTCGAGTACCGCTGCTCAGACAAGAGCGCTGGAACGCGGAGGATTCAGGCTCACTGGGGAGCTTGGAGATCTCGGTGAAGTTCGTGTTCACGGTGAATTGCATGGATCTGCATTGGCGTCAGACATCGATTGTCCATTCAAACAACGATCACGCTCGTTGAACCCGCATCGCAAGGTAGACTTACTTGAGGAACTCGAGCAGAGAGCGCTTGGAGAACACGATCTTGTCGCTGGGATGATCAGCACCGGGTCCAATCGTCCCAAGGAGCAACCTCACTTGTCCCAGTCCATCATCCCTGTTGTGGACATCAGTCATGATCTCATCAAGGGGCCGTTTTCGAGCTGAACCAGGCGTCCGTCGCCGACTCACCAATGGTGCGGCCCCTGCGGCAGGTCAGCGTTGGTCAAACGCAGGTCCTGTACACAACAGATACGGCGTGTCTGCGGACACGGATCACGTACCAACTCTTCGCATCATTCATGTCGAAGGGATGGATCGGGGTGAAAGTGGTAGGGCCGCTGGGCGCATCCGCCATCAGTGAATCACCGCGGCGCGTCGACATCAACAGGGGCTTGGGGACAGCTCACTCGACCTTGTTGTCTTCGGCCATGATTGCGGTTTATGCCTTTGAGCAGGTGGGTCTATGAGAGTATGAACGGGGAACTGTGGATTGTAGTTGAAGTTGAGATGGAAGTTGATCCAACGACAACGATGTGCTGTCGACTGTCGACTGTCGGTTGTGTTCCGCATTACGACGTCACGACCGTGTGCCCGAGCGGGCCGACGCGTGTGGCGCGTGGCACTCTCGACTACAGGTGGATTGATTTTGCTTTTTCTCCGAGACATCGACAATTATTGCATTTCCAAGTTCACAAGGTCCAAGATCCAGCCCCATCATACACAGTCTATCTCCACTGCCTCTGTCCCTTTGACGCCGCTGCCGATCCTATCCCACTTGACTTTGCCAGATCCGCTTTCTTCGTCGCCGTCACCGACTTGTTCAGCCCCGCCGCGCCAGACGCTCCCGCCGCGTGGCTCTTGATCGGCGCAACTCTCGTCGAGCTTTTCATACCCGCAGCACCTGCAGCTTCTGCAGCGGGCTTCACCAGAGCCGACGCCGTCGCTTTCTCCTTGCCCTTGCTTGAGGCGGTAGTCTGAGCGAGGTTCGACCTCCGTCCGCTTTCCCCCAAGACGGCATTTTGAGTGACTTGGCTTTGCTGCCTCACAGCCTTCTCCAGCACGAGCCGGCTGAGCGGAGTCTTCATACGTCGTTTGCCTGCGGTGTGGGACTTGGGCGTCTTGAGCTTGTGCGGCGAAAGAGGTGAGGGGGAGTGTGGTCGATGAGCGGCCCATCTCGCGGGTACCGGCACTGTCGGGGCTTCGGGTCCCGGCGGAGAAACAGAAACCGTGGGAGGAGAGGAAGCGGATGAAGTGGCAAAGTCAGAGGTCTCATTCTCGGAAGCCAGGGGAACCAATGCGAGTAGTGCGTCGACATCCGCCTTGCGCCTCTCATCCTCGAACATCTGCCGCTCGAGCTGGAATGTTAGCACGACTTGCGAATCGGCTCAGGATCGAGTGAGACGATGGACCGCTCGGCTCACCTCGAGCTGACGCCGCTCCTGCTCCAGTCTCAACGTCGCGTGCGCCATCTTGCGCCTCTCATCATCCAGCGCCACCTTCTTTCGCGCGAGGTCATGCATGTCGATGTCCTCCTGCACCTCGTCGTTTGTACGTCTCGCAGACCTAGTCAGCCGTCAGCCTCTCAGCCTCCCTCTGCCAGCCGTGATGCTGATGCCTCACCCCTGCATATGCGCCTTGACAAACTCCTCCAAAGTCCGCTTCGCTTCCTCCTCCCTTCCCCTCGCGCAGACCAGCTCGACCTCCAGATCCTTCACTCGATCTTGCTCGTCCATCCGTCGTTTCTCGTCTTCCCGCTCGGCCCGTTTCCTCGCTTCCACCTCTTCGGGGGATTCGACCTGCACTGCTTGGCCTACCAGGTCTTGTTGAACATGAACGATCTTTTCCGCCATCTTTGTGCGGGTCTCGGCGAGGAGGGAGCGGAGCCGGGCATCTGCGATGGAGGGGTGCGAGGTGGAGGAGGCGGATTGGTGTGTGTAAGTTTGAGACGATCGGGCGGAACGACTTGGCGCGAAGAGAGGTGAGAAGAACTGTGTCTCGTGCATCCGGGGCGGAGCCTGAGGGCGGGTCAGTGCTCGGTGAACTGATTTATAGACACAAGGCAGAAGTCACGTACGTCTCGCCCCGCTGCGACGGCGAGGATATCCCGCAGCCCATTTGCAGCGGACACAATGACGTGTCGGAACGCGTCGCTCTCCTCCTGCAATCCCTCCCGCACGACCGCCAGGTCCCTCAGCGACTGCTCGAGCAGCGACGACTCTCCAGCCTGACGACGTGTCGTGTCAGCTCGGCACAAACTCAATGCAAGAGCAGCTCACTGCAAGCGGCGCGCTCCGTGATGGGGCTATCGGATTGAGGAGGCACAGTCCTTGTTGTTTGCTCTGCACGTTCTCCGAGCTGAGCCGAGTCAACCTAGCTTGGGCTGCTTCGAGCTTGATCTGGTTCTTCTTCGCTTCGTGCTGCATCGCGTCAGCTACATCCACTTCACAGCGTCCCAATCTTGAATGAACAGCCGGGCTGGGTACCACCGTTTCTCGCTGATGATGGATATCGTAGCCACTCACTCCCGCAGCGATCCTAACCGCCTCGACGGCTTTCCTACCCCTGTTGACCTCTTCTCTCAATTCCTTCGTCTTGGACTCCTCCGCAACGAGGCGTTTCTCCAGCTCGGCCACCCGTATTTTCCACCCGTTCACTTCCGTCTCCATCCGCCCCTGGGCTACTTTCGAGGAGGCGAGAGCCTTGCCCAGACGCTCGTACTCGTAGTTGAGTGTCCGGTGGCGGGCGGAAAGGTCATCAAGCGTTTCGAGGTTGGTCTGTGCGGCACGGCGAGTCAGCGAATCCAGCAACACGATACGGAAGACCAAGTCAGCTTACAACACTCGCGCCGAGCAGTTCGAACAAGACGGAAACGACATCGTTGTGCTGCTTCTCGCTGAGTGCGTCGAGATTGAGCGGTCGCTTTGCCCAGCCGTGAGTGAGCAGCTGGGAGTTGATTGATGATAATGTGGAGGACGATGATGAGGACGAGGAAGCGGAGGACGAGGTGTCGTTGTCCGACGACATGACGAAGAGCTAGGTGACCCCTGCTGAGAACGATTAGGGTGTGAGGGGTGAGGATGCGACTGCGAGAGGGAGATGCAGGTAGAGGGATAGCAAAAGTCATTCGCGTCGGACTGGCGGTTGTTTACAGAGGCTGGCGCTGTGGCAATGGAATGAGAATGATTATGTAATACAATTCATCAACTGCGGTGGGAAGGGTGGCGCCTGTCAGCAACGACGTGGAGACGAGACGACGAGACGGGGCGAGATCACCTCGTTTCCTTTGTACAACACATCGGTCCAGCGAAACCTGTCCTCAACAGATCAGAGAGGCGCCCCACGACCCCCGCCAGCACCATCCGTCACTGCTCACCCGCGATGCAGTCAGAGGACATTGCACACGCCCGCGCACACCATTCCGACGACACGGCCATCCCCCCTTCATCACCCCTATCGACCGGCTTTCGTCGGCATCATCCCCACCCCACACCTACCGCCGAGGCCGCGGATCCTCTCTCCGGCTTGCGTCGGCGGGCTGTCCCTGGTCCGTCTAATCGCGACGATCCGGCTGGAGTCGGGGGTGGAGGTGGCGTCGGGGTCGGGGTCGTGCGGATCGACGTGCGGAATCCCTGGTCCGACGGCGAGGGGAGAAGAAAGGAGGGTTGGGTAGTGCAGAGGGATAAGACCGTCGGGGAGTTGAAAGACGAGCTGGCGAGAGGCGAATATGAGGGACAGTGGGTGAGGGAGGGTATGAGGATCGTATGGCAAGGGAGGATCGTCCGGGATGAGGAGACGTTGGGTGATATCGTGGGCAATGTGAGTCTTTATCCTGTTATGCTGGACGCGAGTCGAAGTGGCCGCCTTGCTGATACGTGACAGGTTGGGGAACCTCAGCACATCCACATCTTCCATCTCGTAGCGAGGCGGATCCCACCGATTCGATCTCGCGCGCCATCACCATATCGCAGCCTGAGCAGCACGGCCGTTCCCCCTCCGCAGCTCATCGCGCCGGATCCAGAGGTACCGGGCGCGCCTGGTCCATCGACGTCGTCGACTCTCCTCGCGCAGTCTGCAGGTCCCGAAATATCACCCACGACCCTCGCCCTGCTCGACACGACGCACTATCTTCTCTTTACCGCACGACACCACCTCGCGCACCTCCTCGCGCTACCTCCGCTTCTGTGGGAGGATATGGTTCCCCCGCCTGTCGTGTCGCAGGCTACGGCAAAGGAGGCGGTGAGCACTGTTGTGAGGACGTTTGCGCAGGAACAAGAGTCGGCCTTGGAGGGCTGGGAAGGCGCGTTTGAGGGTGATGATCCAGAGGAGTTGGCAGCTGTGTGGGACAAATCTGGGGGGAGGGGCGGTGTCGAGGCGGAGATCAAGGGTCTTTGGGAGAGTAGGATCGGGAGGCAATGGAGCAGCGGAGACGAGGGCGAGAGTGTAGCCGTGGAGGTCGAGTGAGTGCATCGCTTCGTTATGACGCCGTAGTTTCCTGACGCCGCCTTCCAGTGATGTGGTGTACCAACTCCACCTTCCCCCGCTTGGACTCATGAGCGCCACGCAGCTTCTCCACCTCGTGCTCTACCTCCGCATCACCTCTCTCCTCCCTCACCTGTCCCTCCTTCTCGAACGTGCCTCTCAGCCGCCACCGCCGGCGCCGGCGCCTACGCCGACGCTCCGCCTCGCTCCCGCCATCAACCCCGTTCCTCCGCCCTCGATGTGGTCCCGCGTCCGATCGGTCCGCGTTCCCGTGCCGGTGCTCACCCACATGTTTTTCTCGGGCCTCAAGATCCTCGCGATGCTGTGGATGCTCACGCAACACATGGCATGGGACGATTTCAGGCTCTGGATCCTCGGTGGCGCCGCGGGTGGTTGGTGGTTGGGCGACGGGATGCATCGGTTCCATCGCGAGCGCCAGGTGCGGGCTGGTGCTGCTGCAGCTGCTCAACCTGGTGTCCCACGTCCGGACGGTCAGGGCGATGTCAACGATGGGATCCCGCCTAACGTCGCTGCCGATGCGCCTATTCATGCTGCAGCGGCGGCGGCGGCGGGAGGAGCAGGAGTGGGAGGAGTACCGGGTAGACCGCGAATCCAGCGCCAACGCAACCCTTGGACACTCCTCTCTCTTCTTCACATGGATATCGACGCGCGCCAACTTCACTTGCCCCTCTCATCCACCCACTCTGCGCTCGACGCGTCCGACGCTCAGCGCACAGCAACCGACCCTGCCCGAGCCGAGGCGATCCGTCGTCGAGCGGGCCGACAGCCCGCGAGACTGTTGACCCAGTTGCTCCTCCCCGTGGCGTTGTGGGTGATCACGCTCGTTCCTGAATTCGAGGCGATCCGAGCGCGGGCGATCCGAAGGAGGGAAAGAGCGATGAGGGTGCTCGTTGGGGAGTTGACGGCGAACTCGCCGGAGACAGGCTTGGGCGGAGTGGGCGCGGAAGTAGACCCGGCGGCGCAATTCGAGGCTGCAGCAGTCGAGGACGAGAGCGAGGGTGTGGGACAACTGCCTGTCCCACGGCATGTGTTGCCCCAAGGGCTTGGGGTTGTGGCGGGCAAGTATTATGTCCGAGTGATGCAGCAAGGAGAAGGTATCGACTGGGAGGAAGAGAGGGAGGCGCAGCGCGCCCTGGGAGTAGGGGACGAGGACGCCGACGAAGGCGATGGGATGAGGCTCAGGATGCTTTGAGCGGGCGTGGTGTGGCGTGGTGTTGGGTACGGTTGGAGCGTTGTACAAGTACCACCAGCTACCCGTTGGCGTTCGATTGTGTGTTCTCCTGTAGATGTGTGTAGAACACTTTGATCAATTTGTATGCATCTGGCGTGGCGTCGGCGATGCGACTCTTGTATGGACAGTCTACAGTAGGTCACGGCCACGGCAGCCTCTCCGTGGCGCCCGTCCACGCCTACGGGTCTCCAACCTCAAAAGTCTGGGAACTCTTGTCTACAAAGTGGACAATGGACCACTCGCTATCCGAGCTCAAGCACAAAGAATCTCCCTCCGGCGACGAACTCCACCGCCCTTCCCTCTCCCCCCTCCCCCCTCCCCCTCTTCTCTGGCACGCGCCCCCGCTCTACATCGCATCAAACTCCTCACGCCCTTCGTGATAGAACTCCTTCCTCCAGGCGGCATCGCTTCTGAGCTCATGCCGGTTTGGAGCCGGCGAGTCCAGCATCTCCAACAACGACATATCCCCATGTGCACTGCCCTGTACACTTGAGCCCAGTCTGATGCTGTGCGTGTCGTCGAGCTTGGCGTTCCCGGGAGAGGTGCTTCGGGAGTAAGGCACGTAAGGGGTGTTGACATAAGGGGTGTTGGGGGTGTTGGGGGTGTGAGGGGTCCATGGGGAGTGAGCAGTCGTGGTGGTGCTGGGAGACACGGGCACCTTGGGGTCATGGAGAGTGGTAGACGCCCTGGTGGACCGTGAGGCCCTGGGGGTGTCAGCGATGGTTCAGTGCTTCAACGCTTCGACGGACGCGGACGGGGGGATATGTGCGAAAGCACAGGCATGGACCGCCACTTGCAGCACACGAGATACGGATCGTCACTCTGACATTTGACAAACTGCAAGATTCGGCGCCAGCACACTCACCCCGAGTCGATCGAGCTCAACTTCAGCGCCCTCGGCTGCTGCTCCTCATCCACACAAGGGATTAACCTCGCTGTGATCCGCCTGTAGAATCGCTTCGTCTCGGTGCCTACGGTGCGTCAGTGCCACACGACCCTTGCGTTTCTCGAGACCGCCACGATCCGCCACTGTGGAGCTGGAAGAGGGAGCGCGCAAATGTCCGTTCGTTCTTCTTCTCAACCGGCGGTTTGGTGCTCACGCCACCGCCAAGTGGAAGCCCCACTCACTGGTGGCGAAGCAGAAAAAGAAAACGAAGGAGCACGCCACGACAGTGAAGAACTGGAGATTGAGGATCGCATGGCCCGTCGTGGAGATATCGGACCACGGGATGGTCTCGATCCGGGCGAGATTGTGCTCCGGTGGGCCGCGGTGGCCGAGCGGTTGAGGCCCGTTCTGATATGCGAGGAGGTTGAACACGGCGCGGAGTCTGACGTGTCAGCGGGGTCGTCGATTGGACTACGGTTTCGACCGCGTCGATTCGCGAGAGCTCGCGAAAGCGACAACGGCTCCGAACCGTGCAAAGTCGAGGGTGGTGCTGACTGGGATGAAGTCCAAGTCGAGTCGCCACTCACATGCAGGTGCCGAGCTCGGCAAGAGCGAGGAAGTGCAGGCGGTAGAACTGCTCGCGATTGACACTTGCGTCGGAAGCGATGATGGTGAGCATCTGCTGTCGGCCCAGGTATATGTTGACGAGCGCCATGACTGTTGTGCGTGAGCGATTGCTACTGGACCCGGGTCGGTGGGTGCTAGCGAGCCCCGACTCACTCGTGTAGACGAGACATCCAAATGCTATTACTACGGGAACGATCTGATCGAGTCAGCGCAAGTCTTCACAGCGGGTGTAGGTCGACTCGACTCACCGCCATCCAGATCACCCCCCACGTATCCCACCATGTCGCCGGCATCGGCCCGAACTTCTCGACGACGTAGAATCGTCGATCCATCATGCTCAGGTGAAGCAGGATGCCGAGGATTGGACCGAGGAACGCCACGCAGAGGTCGAAGCGGCGGTGGCGGGTGCGGGAGGCGTGGTCGTACAAAGGACCGGTGGGGCGGAGGGAGGTGTACATCTCGAGTGTCTTGGCTAGGAGGAGGTGGGACAGGGGGAGGGCGAAGTTGTAGCCGACTGGTCAGGGCAGCGCTGGCGGGACGGCGCATGACATGATGGGCCACGAGAGGACACGGCAGGTAGGGATCATGGGAAAGCGCACAAGACGGGATGTTGGTCCCACACAATCTAGATCGGGGGGGAGGAGCGGATTGCTGCACGACTCCGAGCTCATCTGGAATATATCGACTCACCTATCACCGTCGTGGAGATATCACCCCACACACTGGCCTTGATATCGGTATTATCGCTCCACACGATACCTGCGCTCCATCAGTCCCGGTTCCGCCACCCACGCCGTCGCAGTCGCGGTCGCAGGCCATGTGGCAAGCGCCGACGCCCCGCCACTCACAGTTCACCAGATGCACGATGTTCAGTGCCGTCATCCAGAAGATCATGCTGAGTGTGGCGAGGTTGCGGGTGCGGATGTGCCATGGTGCCGGGTACAGCACGGCGAGCAGGGAGATGATCGTGGGGACGAGGTAGACGGAGTTGATTTGGGTCATGGCGAGCGCGAGAGCGGTCAAGCGGAATCAACGGGTTTCGGGATGATGATGGGAATGCCGGAGGTGGGGAATTGAGATGGTAATCTGACCGCTGGGATACCGCACCGGTATGAAGCAGTAAAGAGACAAGAGACCTGCACGTGCTGCAGAGCCTCGAAGATCGGTAAGACGTGGAGACGTGGAGACGTGGAGACGTGGACGAGGTCGATGGACCCAGACGACTCGACGCCGAGGCTTATGAGCACCGGTCATAGTGGTAGAAGTCATGCGAACCTCTGTGTGCCCACAGCCCCACCCTCCCACCTACCTCCCGGGCGCTTCGGCTCCCTTCCGATGACACACGCCCTTTGGTTTGAGGATCGACGCACATGGCGTCTGTCCGTCTGTCCTTCTGGCCGTCTGTCCGTCCGCTTCCCAAAGGCCAAAGCCAAGGCAAAGGCGCCGCGCCCCGTTCGGGATTCCCTCCCCTCCTCGTTTGAAGGCGTTCGGTCATCGTCCAGTCTTCTCACAAAGTGCCTTGAAACCTTGCCGACTGACCACCCCGACACCTTGACGAGGCCATCAAAACGCGATGTGTCGGGGTACGCTGCGCTTGCTCTGACTCTCCCCGTTTTCGGTCGACACATCAGTCCGTCAGTCCGTCAGTCTGTCGGTCTGTCGGTCCGTCTCCGTCAGTCAATTAGTCCATCAGGTGCCTTGGTGTCCATCAGTCTGAGACGCCTTTCGATCAGCACCGCAGCAACGCAGCGGCGCAGCGGCAGGTCGGCGCAGTGACGCAGCTCATGGATAACTATGCTCGTTCCGGCTTGTGCACGCTCGGTCTGCGCAACCCCCTTGAAGCGGGACCTTTGATGGTCAGAAGCAAACAGAAGACAGAAGATAAGAAGATCAGAAGCACAGAAGGAAAGGAGCAGGTGCTGATCGCGGGGGATTGATCCTTGACAGGCACGTTTCCCGACACTGACGCTCGGTCCTCCCACCCCGGAGCCAAAACGCTCGAATGAAAGATCAGAGAGGCTGGTTGGCATTCCGAGAGAAGATAGGACAAGAAGATTTCGACGATCACGAGGGTCAAGATCAAGATCAAGCGTGGAGAATCCGTTTCAGGACCAGCTGGGGTCGCGGCGGCGTGGGTCGTTCCTCGTTTCTTCGCCAGGAACTGGAATGTGTGAGAGGACAACCCGGTGTGTTAGGGACCTGTGCTGTGTGTACGGCGGCACGGTGCGCATACAGTAGTCCGGGTCGGAGAGAGTTGAGAGTTGCGGCTTGCGGATCAGGCTGAATTGTGGGAAGGGCAGTGTTGATTGGCGTTCGGCAACCCTTGTCTGGCCGGTTTCCCGAGGTTGGTTCTCGTCCACTCAACCTTGTCGCTTTCGCACTGTCCGGTCGCCCTCCTTTTGTCGATCCTCACGCAGAGCCCGTCGATTCGCATTTGCCCCATGAGAAGGCATCCTTACACAGAGGCACTCTCACGATTGGCATTTGCCCCAAAGACCAGTGCAAGGCATCCACCAGTGCAAGGCATCCGCATGAAATTGCATCCCCTTTCTCCTAGTTACTGATCATCCTGTCCAGAATTTCGTGTCCTTGGGGACAGCGCCACGAGCACGCCACTTGGCTAGATCCGCAGGGTCCCGGCTGATCACGGCGCTGCCGTTGGCCGTTCTCACGCGGCGGCGGTGACAGCGGTGGGGATGTCGGCGAGGGACGGGCCGGCGGCCGCACCGAGGAGATGGGTCAGCCTGTCCTTTGCGACCTGCACGGCCTCGTTGCGGACCACGCCGGGAGCGCCCTTCTTGAGCCTGAGCGGGGCCGAGCCATCCTCGAGCCCGAGCTGCTTGTCATTCCAGATAGGCTCGACCTTGTCCGAGGCGGGCATGCCGACACCGGCACGACCGCCAATGGCCTCCCAGTCGGCGGTGCGCTTGAGCTCGAGCTTGTTGAACACGGCGTCGAGAGACTCGACGAGGTGGGCGATCTGCTCGGTCGTGTGACCAGGAGTAGGGGTGATGCGGAGTCGCTCCTCGCCGCGGGCGACGGTGGGGTAGTTGATCGACTGGACGTAGATCTTGTGCTTGGCGAGAAGCATATCGGAAGCTTCCTTGGCGAGAGCGGCGTCCCCGACGAGGACGGGGATGATGTGGCTCGGGTTGGGAACGACGGGGATACCGAGCTCACCCAGTTGGCGCTTGACCTCGCGGGTGTTGATCTGCTGGAGACGACGGTCGCCCATGAACTCGCTCTGGTACGCGATGGATGCCTGAGCGCCAGCCACCACTGCAGGGGGCAGAGACGTCGTGAAGATGAAGCCTGGGGCGTAGGAGCGAACGACATCGACGAGGTCGGCCGAACCGGCAATGTAACCACCGACGACACCCCACGCCTTGCCCAGCGTGCCGGTGATGATGTCGATGCGGTCCATGACGGAGCCCTTGACGGGCTCGGTCGATCCCTTGGAGTTGTTGTGGGCCTCAAAGTCGAGGTGCTCGGCCACACCGGCGCCCGAAGGTCCGTACATGCCCACGGCGTGCACCTCGTCGAGGAAGGTGATCGCGCCGTACTTCTCGGCAAGATCGCATATCGCCTCGATGGGCGCGACCGAGCCGCACATGGAGTAGACCGACTCGAACGCGATGATCTTCGGCGTGTCCTTGGGCACGGCCTGCAACTTTGCCTCGAGATCGGCAAGGTCGTTGTGCTTGAAGATGACCTTTTTGGCACCCGAGTGGCGGATACCCTGAATCATCGAGGCGTGGTTCATCGAGTCGGAGAAGATGACGCAGCCCGGCAACTTGGCGCCGATGGTAGCGAGGCAGGCGTCGTTGGCGACGTAGCACGAGGAGAAGACCAACGCGGCGGCCTTGCGGTGGAGCGTGGCGAGCTCGTCCTCGAGGGACAGGTGCAGCGCGCCATTACCAGCGATGTTCCGAGTACCGCCAGCGCCCGCACCGTAGCGGTCAAGGGTGCGTTTCATCGTCTCGAGCACGACGGGGTTCTTGCTCATGCCGAGGTAATCGTTCGAGCACCACACATCGACCTCGTCCTTGGTGTTGGACGTGTGCGCGACGGGGAACTTGGCCGCGAGACGGTTGATATTGTTAAAGTAGCGGTACGACCTGCAAGCGATGAGCAAGCAGACTCTCTAAAGCAAACAAACTCTCGGAGCGAGTCGGGTCCAGTGTCGTGACACTCACTTGTCCTTGTGCTTCTTGTCAAGTTCCGTCTCGTAAAAGGTGCCATAGTCGAAAGTGCCGGGCGCAGCGGTGTTGCGAGCCGACTGCACGTCAACCGCCGCGGCCTTGTCCACCTCGCTTTGCGCCAGCGCCGCTGCGTCGCGAGCTGCCTTGGCGTGCGGGCACTTGCCCGACGGAGCACCAGTGGGGTCGTAGGGGACGTTCTTGGACTGAGTGATGAGCAAAAGGACACGAAAAGCCAAGAATTCCAACAAAGTCACAATATTGGATCGCAGTGGAACGCGGGAGGAGGTGAAAACGATCGGCGATCGTTGCTTTAAAAGAGGGAGAAAAAAAAACATCGGACCCACCTTGTGAATCTCCTCGACCTCCTTGGTGCCCGCGACAGAGGCGTAGGACCTCGCCTGGGAGAGCTTGGCGAGCTGCGGGCCCATCATGGGGCATCGCATGGCCGAGTTGGTGAGCGCATTGGCAGAGGCGTTGCTGCTGCCGGTGGTAGCGAGGGTGCGGAGCGAGTTGACGGTCGAGTGGCCGAGGAAGGGGCAGACTGCCGAGTATCGGAGGAGCGAGGAGACCTGCATGATGGGCGATTTGAGTCGAGGGCGAGTGCGAGCACGAGATTGGAGAAGCGAAAGAGAAAGAGATTGAAGCAGGGCGATGGGAAGGATGTGGAAGGGGATCGGGAGGGGCTGTGGCTGGGGACGAGCGAGTCAAACGCCGATTGAAAAAAGGATCCGTCCGTTCCAACCCGGTCCAATGGGATTATCCCTTTTATGGAGAACAATTGTGGCACACAGCAACCAGTCGTCATGGCAACCGTTACACGTAGCAGCACTACTACTAAGCCGACTCGTAACCTGACAACGGCGTAGCCAAGCTACCGATGCATCGCAACACCATGGGTATCAGCGTTTTCAGCCCCTCCGTATCGATGACTTCCATGGCTGCGGTGGCATGGATCGCAGCGATGGAACGATCGATTATGCTGGACGGAGATGGCGCCACACTCCGTGACTGGCTCGCCACGTGAGGTCGAAATGTTCAAGAGGCTCCAGAGTCGTGCGTGACTGAATTGATCGTGATACCACCAACAACACTGTACACTTCGCTCGTCGAAGCAACGCGGATTAGGTCCAGGTCGTGTCTCGTACGGCATCCAAGATGTGCTCGTCCCCAGCCTACATCTCGATCGGGGCGAACCGGTCGTCCTCTTGCTCGGCCTGCTCATCAAGCGGCACCCTCGCCTTTGGCGCAGGCCGCTTCGTTGCCCTCTGGAACACCGAGGTGAGCTGCGCACTTCCCCAAGACCGGAACCGGAGCTGGAAAGCGGAGTATCATCAATGCAGTGCACTGACTAGACCTTGGCAGGATGAGCGGGGTGTCGGTGTGCATGCCACGCTCCCGGGACATCTCGGACAAGTCACCACGCTGAAACTCCTATCCGACTCGCCGGGCTACACGACTTTCGTCAGTGGAGACTCTGTAGGCGAAGTCAGGATATGGCGCGAGGGTCCAGCGGGATACACCTGCGTACTTGCCTTCCGAGCGCATCCCGGCCACTCCGTTTCTGCGCTTGCGGTGCCGCCGGCCACGCCTGCCCAGGATGGTGCAGCGCTGGCTCACCATGTATTCACTGGCGGTTCTGATGGTGCGGTCAAGCTCTGGCGGATAGGGGGGAAGAAGGCGGAGGAGGTACAGAAGTTGGACTTGAGAGGGAAGCTACCGCTGGACATGGAGGTGGCTTATCTCCCGGGTTCTCGGGGTGAGTCGAGCGCGAATGCCTCGCCTCCCACTGCGATTCTTCGCTGACAGCCTCAGCGCCGGTACTGGCGATCGGATGTACCGACCGACGGATACAGCTTTGGACGCGGACAAACGGCGTGGTGAGTCCAATCGCTCGATGCGCTCGTCAAGCAAAGTATGCTCGAGCTGAATCTGCAGTTCTCCCATGCCATTTCCTTGGAGGGCCACGAAGACTGGATTCGATGCCTTTCATTCACTTCGTATCCCTCTTCCTCTTCCTCCTCCGGCGCCGACCTCCTCCTCGCCTCGGGATCGCAGGACAACTACATCCGACTCTGGCGGGTGTCCGCGGCTTCATCCCCGTCTAGGCCCGGGGACACGGCGGGGAAGGCCGAGGGGTCAGGTGCGGAGCAAAGCGAGTTGAGCTTGGATATGCTGGACGAGTTCGAGCGGAAGCTTGCGGGCGAGGCCGGCGGGAGCGTGCAGATCTCCACGAAAGCGCATGTCCTAGCGGTGGAGGACGCATCGGGGTGAGTCGCATACCGATTGTTCACAATGATTCTTGCTGTTTGAATGCCGCGCGTGCCGGGGGCTGAGGTACAGACCTTCGCGATACAACGTTACACTCGAGGCCCTCTTGATAGGACACGAAGCGGGTCTCACCAATCTCCACTGGTCCTCTTCCGCTTCCGTTTCCGACTCGACCTCTCCTCCCCTACTCCTCTCCACCGCGTCGGACAACTCACTGATCGTCTGGTCGCCTTCCTCGCACTCCACATCCACCGACGGCATCTGGGTTCCCTCTCACCGCTTCGGCGTGCTCGGCGGACGCGGGCTGGCCTTCTTCGGGGCAATTTGGGGCAGAGGGGGAAAGACGGTACTGGCATCCGGTTGGAATGGGGGATGGGAGCGCTGGGTCCGTGATGACGACGTCGAGGGAGTCTGGCAGTCAAAGGCGGGTTTGACCGGTCATTTCGGGGAGGTGCAGAGTGTGGTGTGGGATCCGAAAGGGGATTATCTCCTCTCTGTGGGGTACGTCTCGTCGCGGTCATCCCCTCATGGACCACTCGTGGATCTGACTCCGACTGCATCTCGCTAAACGTGACACTTGACAGGTCCGACCAGACGTCGCGGATACACTCCGCGTGCAGTCCTTCCGCGGTCGCAGGACCCAGCAGGAGGCAATCCGGGGAGTCGGTGTGGGCGGAAATCGCCCGACCGCAGATACACGGGTACGACATGACCGACTCGGCGTGGCTTTCCGGGTTCCGCTTCGCCAGCGGCGCGGACGAGAAGGTCACAAGGGTGTTTGATGCGCCGGCGGGTTTCGTCGAGTCGCTCGATACCCTCGGCGTGGCAAGCTCGAGAACAGACGAGGTCGATGCTGTACGTCGTCCGAAAATTTGGCATGGTATTTGGATGCTCATGTAAACCAGGCAAGTCGGCCAAAGGGAGCGACGGTCCCGCCTCTGGGGCTCTCGAACCGGGCTCTGGGCAAAGGTGCGTTGGGTCGTTGGTCGACAGGAAGGAAGAGCTCAGATACCGTAGCTCCGGACCAACCGGAGACGCCCGGTGCGCACGTTCCGAACCCTTCGCACGACTCGATTTCCCGCGCCTTGACATCCCTTCCCACCGAGGAGGAACTCGCTTCATCGACACTCTGGCCCGAAGTTGAAAAGATCTACGGACATGGCTACGAGGCGAGCTTCCACCCGGTCACACTTTCGGATGCATGCTGACCGTGCAGATCGGGTCGGTTGCGGCCTCGCACGACGGTCGGATCCTCGCTACGGCCTGTCGGGCGACCACGGCAGAACACGCCGTCGTGAGACTCTCGGACACCTCGACATGGGATCACGCGGGCGAACCCCTGGCGGGACACAGTCTCACTGTCACCCGTATCGCTTTCAGTCCGGACGACGAGCGGATCCTGACCTGCTCGAGAGATCGGGGCTGGAGGATGTTCAGCAAGGCGAAGAACGGGGCTGGTGAGGGCCGAACCCGTGCGCGAGGGCTGAACTGCGGCTAATCGTGCAGGGTATGTTCCGCTCACGAGCGAGGAGAAGGCACATGCGAGGATGGTGTTGGATTGTTGTTGGAGTCCAAACGGGGACATGTTCGCCACGGCCTCGCGGGATAAGACGGTGAGTCGATGAGATCAGCCCATCATCCGTCATTGGAGCGACTGCTGAGATTCGTATCAGATCAAACTATGGACTGCAGCCACGCCCGAGGCGACGCAGTGGGCTTGCAGTGCCACCCTCAAGCTCACCGAGAGCATCACCGCCGTCGATCTCACCCTTCGCGGATCCATGTTGGTCCTCGCGGCGGGCACCGAGAGCGGGGCCATCGTCGTGTACTCGATCAACAGCGTTTCGGATGGGACGGTATCCGCAAAAGAGCTCCTGAAGATCGATGAGAGGTGAGCGGTTGGACCGGTCGGATCTGCAGTCCTCTCAGGATGTGCTTCGAACACGGGCTGATGCGCTCAGCTCGAGCCATGTCACAGCGGTGAATCGCTTGGCGTGGAGACAAGCGGGGGAAGGAAGGAGCGGGCTGCAGCTCGCGAGTTGTAGTGATGATCGGAGTGTGCGGGTGTTCGATGTGGAGCTAGACACGGCTTGAGGTTGGGCTCATTGAATCCAGTACTTTGCACGTCGCATACACAACATCACGCTTGCGTACGAATGCAGCATCTCTGATCAGTCCGAGGTGGCCATGCTGGCGGTTGATGCAGTGGCGGCGACAGGTTCTCTGCATGACAGTTACCCAATATCGATAGCCCCGGTATCACCGGCTCGACTTGCCGGTTCGCCGGGTAGCGGTCCAGTCACCCAGAGCACGTCCGTCAAAATCAGTACGATGATTTGGCCCACCATCAATCTCGACATGGCACTTGTCAGACCGCCAACAAGAGAGTAGTCAGTCCATCAACCGGGGCAATGCCTATCAAGTCGCCCGAGGTCCTGGTGCCGTCTCCCCAGGCCTGGCGCGCCTGGTTGTCCAAGAACCACTCGACCGTCCGTCTCATCTGGCTCGTCGTCGTTCGGCCGCCTTCCGCCAAAGCTGCTGCAAAGGGATCTACCAGTAAACCTATCAGCATCACCACTCTGACCCCCTCGGAGGCGCTGGACGAGGCGCTGTGTTTTGGCTGGGTGGACTCGGGCGGAGGTCGGCGCGACGAGGCGACACAGACGCATTACCTCCGCTTCACCCCTCGTCGCGCCCATTCCGCTTGGTCAGTCCGGAACACCCGACATGTCGAGCGATTGGAAGGCGAGGGACGACTGGCCCCACCGGGACTCCAGGCGATACGCATCGCGCGCGAGACGGGGATGTGGGCCGCAGCGTACAGCTCTGACCCGCCTTCCGACCTGGCGAAAGCCGTGAGGGACGGTGGGGCGCGTGTGCAGAGGAGGTGGGGGGAGATGAAGCAGGGTGAGAAGTATCAGCTGTATGTCCGCCTGGGGTCGGTGCCGATGCCCTCCGAAAGACGAAGCAAGCGGATCAAAGCCATCATTGATCTCCTGCGCGAAGACAAGGATGAAGGCGCAGATAAGGGCAAGGGCGAGGAAGGACATGAGGGAGAGGCCGGGTGTCGGGGAGCCGCAAGTGGTCCGGTGAGAAGGCGTGATCTTGCCAGCGACATTGGGGGCACCCCACGCCGGTCAGCACGGCTGAGCGGCATGCATCCACGGTAGACGGGCGAGGCTGTTGAAAATCCGACCGCTGGGCTCCGGCTTGTCCTCAACTCGCCATCCCGGTCCGCACCATCGGCGACGTGGAGGAAAGGGTTCAGCGGCAAAATCACGTCAACATCATCGGCACGAGCGTCACTGGCGGGCCATGTCCACTCCATGTCTTCCATGCATGGTAATCGCCACGGGTGGGTACTCGTCATGTACTCGTAGCGACTCATGGGTGCACCATATGCATTGGCAGTAGTGCGGCTACGGCCGCGGTTCAAGATGATCATCGCCCAGGCACGGGGCCGACGTGGTTTGAGTATGTAGTGGTTGTATGTTGATCATCCCCGAGGATGCGGGGGTCGATGTGTCATCTTGAAAAGTGACACCGTCGGTAGCAGCAGGGGAGATTCGTCTCCATCGTCGGGCCTCGGTCCACTGGGTGGCGAAGACTGCAACGTGGAGTATATAATGCCTCGATGGGACACCCTGCCCCCGACTATGTGCACCTCGCCGCCGCAAGCGCTTTGATACCATACACCCCCCTGGCTGGTTCACGGGTGACCTCGATCCCCATATAGCCATAGATCCATAACCAGCCAAGCTTGGAGCTCCCCATCCTGCAGCCTGAACTGCTCGCTGGACGTCCGTCACACCAACATGCGGCGGGACAATCGATCACGCTCCTCCTCACGCTCCTCCCGACCCAACCACCCTGTCACGTTCCGCTTCGCACCGCGGAAGCAGCAGGACGATGAGCCCCATCTGCTCTCGCACCATGTCCCCGGGATAGACGACGGAACCATGACCCCGAGTGGCTCTGTGGATGTGAAGGGCAGGAGAAGGAGGAGGAGCTTCATCGAGACTATCATGTTCTGGAACCGAACGGTGGGTCTCGCATAGTCGTCCGGAGCTGAGCTGACCAATTGTTCATAAGGAGAGGTACGCCGAGGTGGCAGAGTATTAGGGATGTCGGCTCGGTCCAATCTCTACACACTCTGCACCTTCTAGAGGTGCACATGCGTGATTCGATGGGAAGAGGTGCCGTGTCATCCCATAGCCGCCTGGTGCGGTGTGCCTGTACCGATTGTACCAAGACTGTATCAACCCATGTACAAGACAGAGTGGTGGAGCATGGCGATCCGGCCAGTATCATGCGCCTGCTTGATTCGGACGGATTCCGAGAGATCCCGCTGCAGGCACAGTCCCAAGTTGCAACACCACGTACGAGTGCTGGTATCGTCCGACGGGTATGTGGCCCCTATTCCTTGTGGGTGGCCGCTTTGGACCAAGAGAGCCAACCGGAATCCTGAGACACTTTCCTTGTGACCATGTGAGGAAGCTGCGGTCTGCCGGCGCGGAAGAAGAAAGAGACTGACGATACGAGAGACCAACGGTACGTAGAAGATCGGTTCGGTGGCATTCCGCCCGAAGCGACTGGGCGTACGACATGTGCCCGCTGCATACACGTACTTGGCCCGAAGGTATGGACTTGGCATTGCGACCTCTTCCCACACCGCCGCGCTCCCCGGTCAAACGATTACCTGGGAGTTGGGACCAATGGAATGAGTTGTTTTGCACGGCATTGCGGCATGGCGGCGTTGGGTATTGCTTCTCGCTTCTCGCCCCTCCCCTTGCCTGCGAGCTGCCTGCGACCACCCCTGTCCGGATGACCGATGATTGCACGGGGCACCTGTCGTGCGTGCTCTTCGCACGTCGACTCCGAAGCAAAACGTGCTGTGCACTGTGCACTGTGTGATGCATTCCACTCGCTTCTGCCTTCGGGGCGCCTTTTGCAGGTCGGCAGAGACGTATAAGAAGTGGGCGAGCGGACCAGACCACGGCTGCCTATCCCTTTCGTGAAGAGTCCAACTACGGTCGGCGCGAAGTTCAGTTCATCTACACATAGCTCTTATAATCCTTGCTGCGCTCGACATGGTCGTCGCCAAGACCCCACTGGCGCACCCCGTGCCGCCCCCTTCTCCGGCATCCCCGTTCCAGACCCCGCGCTACAAAGAGGTCGTAGCGTTCTTCACCGATATGGCAGCGGGAGACAGGCCGGTCCGTCGGGCTACCTTCACTCGCGGAGCGTCTGCGTCCTCGCTGACGAACGCAGGCTCGCTGGCAAGATGTGTCGCAGTGGGAGATGTCGCATGTCCATCTGTTCCTTCTCGGCATGCTCGAGCGGTCCTACGCGGTACGGCCTGTTGTGTCTTCGGCGCGGCGTGCGAGACGGACCTGACCTGACCGGTGCAGTTCGCTCAGTGGGCGGTGGACAATGATGATCTCGCCAACTACCTCGGCTACGTCGAGGTGGCGCTGTTCAACGTGAGAACTGGGGATCCCCTAGGCGGGCCCCTCGCCGCTATTGGCAAAGAGTCTGGCTGATGTGCTGCAGATCGTGTCGCACCACGCCTTTGAGGAAGAAGAGATCTTCCCATTCATGGTGAAAACCGCCGGCAACGTGAGTCTGGACCTTCCCACTTAGTGTAGGCTCCGTCCAACTCCCATGGAATTGTCGGTTTCGTTTTCCGCTGATGGTCTGCAGGATATCTGGAGCCGCAACGTGGCCGAACACCACATCTTCTCGGACGCTCTCGACGCGACGTGGCTTTACGTTCGACACTGTCGCGCCGCTCTCGAACCGGCTGCTTGGCCTCCCACTCCCGTCCCCGAACCTAACGAAGCCATCAAATCCATCGATATGACCCGCTACTCTGCCGATCTTGACATGACAAAACCCTTCGACCCGGCCGGTTTCAGGCGGCACATCGACGGATACATGCCGTCCCTGGTCGAGCACCTCCGTGACGAGATTGACACGCTTGCGCCGGATCTGATCGAGCCGATGGGACAGCAAGCCGATGACGAGCTCAAGAAGATCGTGCAGAGCCATCTCAGGGGATATGACCCGAAGTGGTTCCTCTGCTCAGCGTTCAGTGAGTCGGTGAAGACGACTAGTGGTCCGCGGCGCGAGGTGTCTCGACTCCACTAGTGTTCACACTGCGATCGCACCGCAACCATGCTGACCCCGCCGCGCCCAGCCGCCGCGCCCATGAGCACCATCAAGCAGCTCATGGCACTGCCCTTCCTCGTCCGCCGCATCCTCGTTCCGGTGAGTCGATCGTGCCGGTGCCCTTCCGCTGCCGTCACACCCAAACTGCTCGAATCTCACGCTGACCGACTGCCTTGCGCGCTGTGCGTGCAGTTCGTGTTCGGCCCAAAGTACATTGGCTTCTGGCGGTACTCTGCGTATCCCGAGGTGAGCGGGGCCACGATTTCACGTCACGGCCGTTCATACCGATCCCCCAGCCAGCCTGCTGAAGGGGCGAGAGCTGATGGTGCAGAACCTGTCCTGGGCGGCCACGGCGTGAGGCGACGGCGGCGCCGAGTCGGGTGCAAGCGCGTCGCCCATCTGCTCGCTCATGCTTGGTGGGATGATTATGACCTTGGTACACGTGATCGTCCTTGTAGATGGTTCCTGTGTATACCTGACTGTGCCATGCATACCTCTGATAATCGATAGACGGGTGATTGACAAGCAAGAGCAGCGGCGAGCAAGCGGCAAGCGTGCTTGGTCAGAGGGTGATACCGGCTTGCTCAGCTTGCTCAGCAAGCGGGTGACCAAAATGGGAGCCGCAAATAAGGATTACCTTTCCGGTGAGTCATGCTGATGGTTCCTGAACCGAAAGATTAGACAAGCACCGGGACGGGCGGGCTGATTATCCTTCGTAGGCACGACTCCAGCTGGGCGCACGACAACAGGTATATAAACCCTCCCGCTCCACCATGAGAACCGGCATCGCAACCCGCACAACTCCCCATCCCACTCGGTTCAGCGACCCCGAGCACTGCCAATACGAAACACACCCCCAACCCAACCACCCCAAACTCACCATCTCGCAATGTCATCCAAGACCGTCGTCGTGTTCACCGCCACGGGCGAGCAGGGCTCGTCGGTAGTCGGCTCCCTGCTCAAGGCCGGATGGAAGGTCATCGCCCTCACTCGCAGCTTCGAGAGCGAGTCGGCGAAAGGTGAGCGCGAGCGCAGGTCCACACATACATTCTCCACCCTTTGTCACCTTTGTCATCGTCTCTCTGTGATGTGTTGTCATGTCGCGCCTGATAGTCCGGCTGATTATCTTCAGCTCTCAAGGCCAAGGGCGCCGAGCTCGCCAAGGCGGATCTGAACGACCCAGAGAGCTACAAGCCCGCTCTTAAAGGCGCCGACGCGGCATTCGTCAACGCGGACTGTAGGTCGTCGTCACTTCTTCCGACTTGACTCACTCGCGTGCTCGCGCATCGTGCTCACGACGCAGTCTGGGCGATCTACGGCGCGAACAAGGGCGACGGCGAAGCCGCCGCGAAGGGGGAGACCCAGCAGGCGAAGAACGCCATCCAGGCGTGCGTGGATGCCGGGGTCGGACATATCGTGTACTCGACGCTCGACGGTGGACTCGGTGCCAAGCACTGGGACTCGAAGCAGGAAGGTGAGTGGGCGAGGCGGCGTGGCAGGGCATGTGGTGGATTCCTTCCTCTCTTGCCGCCTTCCTCTCCTCCTCTCTTCGTCTCCTCCTCTCCTCATGTTCTTATTCCTTCCTTCCTCCCGTCCTCCCGTCCTCCCTCCGTGCATTCCTCCCTCCCTGCCGTCTTTTCTCAATCATTCATGTCGACCTCTGCCTCCGTCTGGCATAACCGCCTTGCGCTATCGATACGCCCCACCGAGCCCCCGCTCACTTCTCCAGTCTCCAAGTGGACCGTCGCCCACAACCTCCCCGTGACCAACCTCTACATGACCTTCTACTTCTCCAACATCACCCGCGCCGGTCTCGTCACGCCCAAGGACGACGGGTCGGGGTCGTTCGTGCTCGGTATTCCCGCTCCGGACGGGACGGTCGTTCCTGGTGTTGCCCCCGAGCAGACGGGGTTGTGGGTGGAGAAGATCCTCTCGAGTCCGGGGGAGTACAAAGGTGCGTGAGCGAGCGGTGGGAGCTCTTTCATCCAGTTCCAGTCCCAGCGCCAGTCCCAGCGCCAGTCCCAGCGCCAGTTTCAGTTTCAGTTCTAATCTGGGATCGGAGGCTGAGGACGCGCGTGTATTCACGGGCTGACGTACTTTGGTTTCGTTCAGGCAAGGACGTGCACGCCTGCTCCGACGTCCTCTCCATCGCCGATATGGCCAAGACCCTCTCGGACCTCTCGGGGAAGGACGTCCAGCCGCTCCATCTCCCGCTGGAGGCGTTCAACTCGGACGGCCTCAAGGCCAAGCTCGGCGAAGAGCTGTGGGACCAGTGGGACCTCTTTGTGAAGCAGTACGTGGACGTGGAATGCGTCACTGCTTTGCCCCGCTCAATCCTAGCGATTCACCCTTCTCGCCAATCGCTTCGGTCACACTCTCGCACTCTCACACTCTCACACTATCATACTCTCACCCTGTCGCGCCGATCCGTGCCCCAGCTGATCCCCGTAGCGACCTCAAGCGTGACCCCAAGGCTAGTCGTGCGCTCGTCCAGGGCAGCTGGGACTTCAAAGAGTGGGCGGCTCAGAACGCCCAGCTCAAGAAGGTCCTCGGCTACTAGGGTCCTGTGCAATAGGCAGAACTGGCCCGAATATGGCACCAAGAGTACCAGTTTCCCTTGCGCAGCTATCCCTCCTGTAGATCATGTTGAGGCGAAAGCCCGTCGTATGCAGTCTTTCTGATCGACTTCCTCGTGACGAATCGAATCAGGCGCGACAGTCTATGCGATAGTTTCATGCGTCGAATCATGCAATGCTCGTGGTCCCCTGACTTCCCCTGCCCGCATCGTCCAACGCCCCGCATCGGTACCTACCGAGGGACCGCTATTCGCCCTATCGCCTCCAATGCGATGGCGCCCGCGGCAATCGCTCAGCCACCCAAATTCCCTCACGAGCACCACAACCTCACCTCCCCGTCCGACCCCGAGCTGACCAACCACGGCTTCTCGGGGTGCCACCTCAGATCGAGCACGCCGAGACCCTCGGTGACCCTGTGCCCGCGGAGGATCTTGAGCGGGACGATCAGCGGGTTCTGCATCAGGTCGGCGTACACCGTCGCGTGGAAGACTTGGATGGTGCCGTCGTCCGAGGAGCTGGCGAAGAGGGGGAGGGTCGGGTGGTATGCGACTGATCGGAGGGCTTTGGTGTGGTATCTTCGGTGGGTCAGCGAGGGGTTTGAGATGCGCGATCGGGGCATCCGAAACTGCTTTGCATGGTCCGTGTGACGACATGACGGAGGGAAAGGAGGTGCGAGCGAGAGCGCAAAGGAGGAAAGAGCGAGAGATGGAACTGGATTGAGGGCTGGAGCCAGACCGAAGCGATCAAACAGCCCGACCCACCTGAGTGTCCTGAACGGCTTGTTACCCAAATCCAAATCGAACCAACACATCTTCTTGTCATAACTCCCGATAATCAAATTATCGCCGAGGGGATGCACGTCCATGCTCGAGATCCACTTGACACCCGTCTGGAGCGTCCGCAAAAGCTTCTGCTCGGCGAGGTCGTACAGCCTCACATAGCGCTGCGTGGCGGCGAAGAACCACGGCTTGAGAGGGTGGAATGCGACTCTTTGGACGGTCCCCTGGGTTTTGCGGAAGGGTGATTGGGTGGCGTGCTTGGACAGTTGGTGGATGAGCACGGACTTGTTGGCGGCTACGAGGTGTCAGCGAGTCGTACAGGGCCAAACGCAAGGGTCCGAGTTGCAGAATGTCTACAGAGAAAACGAGAAACCACTCACCCTCCACTGCGACGGTCGCAAAGTAGTCGCCTTTGCGGTGCCACGAGACCTGCTTTGGCGTCCCTGGTACCTCGACTGTAACGAGCACGCCTCGTTCCCTCTCGCCCTCGCTCGGTCTGGTCCACTTGATCGCCTCAGTTCCGCGGACGTCCTTGCCCGCGCCAATCTTGGTTGTCGCTGCCGAGTGGGCATAGCCGGCATTGACGTGCTCAAGCGTAGCCGTCGCCACTGCGGGAGGGACCAACCACAACGGGGAGAGCACGACCACCTTGCCTGCCACTAGAGCCACGAGGAGTGCCTCCTCCTTGTTGGGGGACCACTCGACATGCTGAACCGCCCCGGACCGGAGATCCCATCGCCAGACTTCCCGCCCATTGCCGAGATCCCACAGCCGGACAATCCCGTCCTCTGAACCCGAAGCGACCCACTCGCCCGACGAGCTGACCGACACGCATCGCACCCGCGTATCCCCAGGATGACGGTACTGCACCGTGGACGCGACAGGGAACGGACGGAGTTCCTTGGGAGAAGGCAGTTTCGGGATGAGACTCTCGGGATCGATGTTGAGTTTGACCCGCCGAGTCCTCGGAGCGAGATACAAGTCGAGACATCGCTCGAATCGCTCCTGCACCATGTTCTTGTAGCCTGGTACCAGCCGTAGTGCGTCGTACTTGTGCGGCAAGAAATCGGTCTTGCGATCCTCCTTGTCCTGCTCTTCCCACTCGCGCCGCTCCTCCTCGGTGGGCACGTACTCCTCGGGAGGGTTGTACGACTCGACCGTCTTTGGCGGTGGGAGCTGGGGCGCGGGCATGTACATGGCATGTTCCGCGTGTGGCTGGTCCGACTCTGACCAGATGGCGTACACCGAGGGTTTGGTCGCGGTGGGTTTGTTGGGAAGGATACGACCTTCTCGGATGGCCTTGACGATCTTGATGATCTGGAAAAGGCATCAGCACCAGTGATGGGCGAACCACTGCAGTGTACGGGTTCAAGACGACTCGAACGCTTCGGACGCTTTGAACGCTTCCGACTCACCTTCTTGTGCTCCCATTTGGAGGGGACGAACCTCCGCTTCGGCTCCGGAGCCGCCGAGAGCGGCATAGTCCTCTCCTGACCCTTTCCAGTGAACCACTCGATAGTCGGCTGATACGGGTCATAGTCCGCATCCGGGTTCTCGGCGCGCTCCAACCGCCGAATAATGTCCAGTTCCTTGTCCGTGAGCTGGACCTGCTGCTGGAGCGCCTTGTCCTCGACCGAAGTCCACGCTCCCGGGTCCTCGACGTTGGCGAGGAACTTGTCGAGCTCGTCGCCCTGCGCCGGGCGGAAGAGCTTCCGCCCGTTAACGTCGTACCCGATATGCGGGAGGTCGTCGTACCACTCCATCGGGATGTTTCCGACGGTGTTGGGGTTCTACGAAGACGAACGTCAGCATGGGGACAAGCAGGACGAGAGCACGGTCACGGACACGGGCCCAGGTCGATGCAAGCCATCACGCATGCTGAAGATAGTCGGAGATGAAACCGGATCGACTCGTGCACTCACGTCCTCCGTGCTGCTCTCGCTACCATAACCCGCCTCGATGTCCTCATATTCCCTCCGATACCCCCCTTTCACAAGCTTACTCGGCCGAAGCTTCCCCACGCCCTTCTTCGCCGTCGACAGATCCACGTCCGTCCCAATCCGCTCGTCGGGCTTGACGCTGTGCTTCGCGATCATCCTCGAGAGCTTCTCGTCGGTTGAGAGGAGGTTCTTGTGCGAACCCCCCGGCGAGGGCGGAAGGGAGGTCGACGAAGATGCGTACATCCTCTCAATGTCGGAGGAGTTGTAGCCTGACTCGGAGCCCGACTCCTCGTCATTGAGATCCTCGGATCCCGATTCGGACTCGGAATCGGCCCCCTCCTCCTCATCCTCCTCATCCTCCTCATCCTCCTCATCCTCCTCCTCGTCGTCTTGGTCGTCGCCCTCAGAACCACTGTCAAGCTCGGGGAACGCCTCTTCCCCGTCGCTTTCCTCCCGTTCCACCTGTTCGTCTTCATCTTCATCATCACTCATCTCGAGTCCCTCCCCATCACCGAGGAGAAGCAACTCGTCCTCCCCCTCATCCTCTTCCGCGGGGGAAGGAGACGCAGCTCGTTTCTTGGGTTTCGAGCCGAGGCGCGATGGTCCGGCCGTCCCCCCGGTTGCGGCGCCATTTCGTGCGAGTGCGGGTGCAGGTGCTGAACGTGGCGCAGCTTGACGCGCAGTACGGGATGGCCCGGCTGCTGGTCGCGGAGCCATGGCGAGAGTCGCTGGGGTAGTGGAAGGATAGACTCGACCTGAACGGCAGAAGTGATAGCAAAAACGGAGCCAAGAGCGAGGAGCGAATTGCTAGAGTGGACCCAAAATCTTGACGACCTCCACAGGACACCCACCTGCGGGATCAAATCGATGCCCAGCGGATTGGGGTTTAATGGGCCACCCCACATACGCCACGCAGCCTGTAGCTTACATAATTAGACCATGCAATGACAATGACCGCAGCCCGGGAACCAGGCACGATCGCTGACGTCGGGTTGAGGGAGTGGGAGTGGGGGCTCAGGTGGGGGAGGAAGGCCAGAGTTGGAGTTGGGTCACGGTTATATATGATCGGGTCGCATAGATCCGATCGGTTGTTGACAATCGACCTCAACCAGGTTTCTCAATCAACCCCCTCTTACACACTTAGCAAGCCCCGCTCAGCCAAGCGCAGAAACATCGCCACCATGGTCAAGTCAGAGGAAGACGTCGTCAAGGATTTCAACGGTGGGTTGTGGGCGGTGGTCGGCAGTGCACCTGGCGATCCTGGTGGAGTGGGCTCGATCGAATCCGCTTGTGGACGGTGTTGCCTACTAGCCGGAGATTGGGAGGAGCGAGAGACAGAAATTGACAGAAATCGTTGCTAACGGCTCAGAGCTCGTCAATATGACAGCAGATGTGAGCGGCTTTCCCCCGCGCTTGGGTGCCACCCTCGTCCCCTTTCCTTCCCCAACTCGCCTTTCCCTTGCTATACTCGTCATGCCAGCGGGACCATGATCTCGGAACACACTTACTCCGCCGCGACACCGCGACACTCACACCCGGGAACACAGCTGACTCGACGCTTTGCAGGAGCTCGACGCGTTCCTCAAGACCGAAGGCTCCGAGTCCACGGGATGGTCCAAATCCGACGGCTCGGGCGAGTCGGTGGGCCACGAATCGGGCAGGAAGATCGTGGATATCCTCCAGCGCAATCCGAGCAAGGTGGGTCGGCCACGCCGCCCGCTGCGGGCGTAGTCTAGCAACTCTCTGACAACAATACGTAGGACCCGTCCGAGTACACCGAGGAAGACAAGGAGCACATGCGCAGAGTCGTCTCGTACTGCAAGAGGCATCTAGCCCAGGAGGCTCATCTCAAGGAGACCAAGTCGCCCGAGGAGTTGGAGAAGACCAAGAGTACCCGGAGTCTCAAGAACTGGGTGGGTCGCGTTCGCGTCACCGAGCATCCTCCCTTCCAAGCCCCCAGGCTTCTCCCGGACCTTTTAGACGGGACAAAGTCGGCCCGCAGATAATGTCTGGGAGAAAGGCCCGGACATCTCGTATTGGTGAGAGCTGAGTGCGCTGACTCTCGCAGGGCCACGACCCGCTGAAGAGCGACGTCGGCGGTAAACCGCCCAGCAAGAAGGCCGAGAAACCCAAATCGTCCGGCAAACCACAGAGCAAGAAAGCCGACAAGCCCAAGTCCACCGGGAATCCAGTGAGCAAGAAAGCGGAGGAGCCCGCGTCCATGCCTGAGCAAGCGGAGAAGGCGGATAAGCCCAAGTCGTCCGGGAAGCCGCGGTCCAAGAAGTCCGAAGCGGCTCAGACGGCAGTGACGGAGAAGCCCAAGTCCAAGGGGGCTAGGAAGACGGCGGACGATGCCGAGACGGGGGAGAAACGGACGGGGGAGGAGAAGAGCAAGGGGGAGAAACCGCCGTCGAAGAAAGCAAAGTGAGCGAGATGGTACTGCTTCAGTTGACCCTCGGACCGAGGGCTGGATGAAGGCGTAGAGACGACGTGCTGACGTCGCAGGACTACCAAGGAGCCGGTCGAGCCCACGAGGAAGCCGCCTAGTAGGGGAGCGAAGAAGGTGTAAAGTCGAGAGAGTCGTAGTGGAAACGAATGCAATGTGAACGGAGCAGTATGTATCGTGTACTCAATCGAATGCCACCGGCGGCTCGGACGACTACTTTTCGTCTGAAACGGAAACGCGTCCTCCTTTTCCCGTTCCCGTTCCTGTTTCGCCACCCACCGGTCACCGGTCGACCGGGACATTTCAACTTGGTTCCCAGGCAGAATAGGACACTGCTGTCTCGAGTCGAGCTGACAATCTGCTGTGTCACCTTGCATCATCCTCCCAACAACATCGTCGAACCATGGCGGCAGCTCCCCACACACCTATCGACGGCATGGCCGAGCACATCCTCCCCCTCCCGTCCTCTGGCCAGATCGCGTACGCGCACAACGGCAACCCCTCGAGCCGCCTCGTCGTCGTCTTCTTCCCCGGCCTCTTCAGCGTGGGCACGGCGAAGTCGGTCCCTGCCCCGTTGCGCGAGCTCGACGCGCACTGGATCTCGCCCACCCTCCCAGGGATGGGGAACACCTCTTCCACCCCTCCCAACACGCCTTATCACGTCAATCTCGCCCGAAGTCTCTCGGCGCTGCTCGACCACTTGCACCCAGACGGGATCGATCGGCTCTGGGTCGCCGGCGGGTCGTATGGGACTGTAGCGGCGCAGATGATCTATGGCGCGCCATACGACATCTTCCCCCAAGGAAGACAGATTGCCGGGTGTATGATACTAGCGGGCTTCTCACCTTTCAAATACCACAAGGACTATTCCCGCTCGCTCATCTGGCCCAACTGGGTCATTGTTGGACCACCAAGCCAACTCGTGCCCTTCCGTCTCGTCCAGAGACTCATCTCCACCGTGTTTGCCCGGCAACTTGCCACGCTAGACGGGGCGGTCTCCTTCCTCCGCTCAGCCCTCTTCGACAAGATGGACCCGGCCGAGCAGGCCAAATTCGACGAGTACCTCGCGCATCAGGGCGAGGGGGAGACCAAGGACGACTTCATCCGAAACATGGCAGAGACGGTACTCAGGAGTGTCAAGAACTGGGACGGGTTCATGGAAGTCTCAGATGCGATACATTCCGAATGGGGATTCAAGCCAGATGAGCTGGACGAGGAACACGCGAGCAAACCGGTCCTCGTGGTGGGCGGAGATCAGGACGAGCTTGGAAACAAGATGAACGAGTGGATGGTGAATAATTACAAGAATGCCAAAGGGAGGACCATACCTGGTGGTCATGTCTCGGCGTTGTTCTACCAGGACGAACTGTGGGCGCAGCTGCTCGAGATGACGGCGGACAAGTAGGCGGCGGGCACGCGGCGTGTACCCCAGAACCAGCCGTCACCGAACTTCCATCGCCTTGGACACCGCCGGGTCTCCAGGTTCGACAGTCACTTTTGAAGCCACACCTTCGCGCACACACCTCCGCCATTGTCGCCCAGATTGGAATTCGCGACCGCTCACCAACTCCAGCGCTCTTGGGGATCGAGTCGTCCCAAGCTGGTATTCATCAGCGACGGCGAAATAGGGCATCGGTCTGGGATACGACTTAGACAAGCGTCTCAACACTGTGTGAGACCGGACAGTTGACGGACAATTTAGGCGCAGTACTCGGACTTATCTACCGTATGCACACCTCCTCGCAGTGATATGATATGAATCGCGAATACTCACGCATTCATTGGGCGACGCACACAGTTTCAGAATACAGCGTGGGCACACTTCCAAGAGCTCAATGCTGCTCCTTTACCCGGGGTAAGGGGCATCGTGCCAATGCACAGATACATGTCGTACAAAGAGCCATCCCGTCCGTCCGCGAGATACATCGGTTTTTGGCGAAACACCTCGAGCTCTCGAGTACGCAGCGCGAGTTACCGCCGTCGCCGCGGAATCCACCGCCACCACGCCCTAGTCCACCTTCTCCTTGCCCTCTGCGAGCCCCACGGCTTGAAGAAGCCCTTCCACCGTGTCCGCCCTGCGCATCTCTTCCGCGATCTCCTCCTTGCTCATCCTCCGGGCACCGCTGTATTGCGCTGGGGACGCTGGCGCGGCGGCTGCGGAATCGGCTTCGGCGCGGAGAGGGTGGTCAGGGGTCTCGACAGGAGCGTTCTCCCCCACTGCCTCGTCCAGCTTCTTCTCGTCGGTCTTGGACTCATCCCGGTCCAAACCCACCGCACGTTTCCCGTCCACCACCTGTTTTGACGCCGCAGCCCCCATCCCCACCCCGCCTTGCGAACCCACCACCTCCCCCTCTTTCACACTCTCCAGACTCTGCGCTCCTTCCTTCACCAGCAGCCCGACGCCCGAGTCCTTCCCCACCCCTACTTCCGCAGCGAGCGCATCGAGGTCTTCCGCCGTCATCTCCCGCATGAGCCGCTCGAGCTCTGCCTCCCCCACGGAGGTGTTGCCCGCACCGCCGCCGTCGGGACCGGCTCCAGAGATGAGATCGAGGTCGAGGTCCTGCTTCAGAAAGGAGGGGAGAGTGGCGGTCTCGACAGCTTCTTCAAAGTCTTCCATTGTCTACGGGAAGAATGACGGTGGTGTGGATAGGCGCGAGGGTGTGGCGAAGGAGTAACCAGTAGAAGTGAGCAGAAAGGACAGGCAGAAGTCCAGTGATGCGGTGTTTGGGTGACGGGTGAGTGTAGGTGTGAGTGTGAGTGTGGTTTGTGACCAGAGCAGGACGATTATTGGAATCGAGGTGTCAGTGTGCATCCTGCGAGTCACGACATGGATAGAACCGCTCGGCGATGCCGGTAACCATACGTTGTGCAGAGCCCACGCCACTCACCCCGACCCATTCCCCGCCGACGAGATATCCCGGCAGACCCACGACCACCCCGGGCGGTTTGGCGCGCTGCCACCGCGTCTTTGCCTCGGGCTCGTTCACGAGATCATACTCCTGTCGCGGGGTCAGCCCGTTGCGACAGAGGTAGCGGCCGTGCCCAACTTCAGGGCGGGATGGTCGATGAGGCAGAGTGGTTAAAGGGGCAGAGGGCTTAATGGGCGATGATTGGGATGCATGCTCACTTCGTAAGGGATCTCCAAGGCTTTGAGCGCGCTGCGATCATGTTAGATGACATTCCATGCCAGCAAGCAGACGCTCCAAAGGATCTGCAAGAGGCGGAGCGACAGACGAGGACGAGGGGTCGGGGGTTAATTCGAGTCAGAAGAGATGAGATTGGATATGGGACGTGAAGATGGCGATGGCTATGGGATCATGTTGTTGAGACCTCGACAACGCACCGCCGCAGGCTTTCGGTCTGCTGCCTGACTTTCGGCGCAGAAGTGAGCGAGGTCACCTGGGGGAAGAGCATCAGCATCAGCGACTAGCGGAAGAGCGGTCACGACGCGTCAACCCTGGGCCATGTCGCGGACCAGGTCCAGACGAGAGGTGATCTGGTCGCGTCCGATCGCGTCCGATGGGGTCGTACACGTACGTAGATGGAGACGACTGGAGGGGCCATGTTGGGTAGATGGGGGTGGTGGAGCACTGATGGGTGCTGCGACGCTGGCAGGGACACCGTTGAGCGTGCAATCCGGAGTGTCGGCTGTGAGGCTTATGGCTCGCACAACGTCTCAGTTGATGGTAGATGCCAGCTGGAAAAGGATCGATCCTATGGGGAACAATGTGGTCGCGCCGGGTCTAGCGTCGAAGCCACGAAACGAAACCAAGCACAGCGTTCCAGTCCAATTCGTATTCGTCATAATGCGGGGGTGTGCATCACGTGACGGGGGTCGCTTTGTTCTCCTGGTCAGCCTTTCCTTGCACGACTCTCGCCCCGCCCTCCCGGCTCGCTTGTGTCGCTGCTTGGATGACTGGTAGACGAACTTCAGATGCAGGTTCACCAAAAGCAGTATAGCCAGGTATGCCCCGACCTGCTCTCTCGACAAAATGTAAGGTCGGACCGAGGACAACAAGAACGGAGGTGCGTGCGCGGCTTGGTTAGGTGGATATGCCATTGCAAATGCTAATCAAGCCAGGTAATTCAAGCTCCCTCCACCACCTCGTCGCCTCATCGGGGGATGTGGTTGCACTCCATGTGCGTCCGCGTGGGCTCGGCGGGAAGAGCGCAGTAGAAGCCTGCGGGCGAGTCAGTCGGGAACGGAATGTGACCCGCGTTGGTGGGGCAGGAACGGCATTGGGGAGAGGTAGCTCGAATCCACCTAATGCTTGCATGCTCTTGAACAAGGCGGCGCTGTGCATGGCGAGCTGATATCGTGAGCACAATTCGGGGTGGGGCTCTACGGGGCAGGAAATGATGGTGGCAGCTCGCAGGCGGTGGCGAGCGCGCACAGAGTGGGAAGGCCAGGTCATTGACACTGGAAGTCTCCGTGTTTCCGACGTGCCCGCCATGACCCTCTGGACTCATGACCGTCCGCTCGGTTTTCGGCTTCCCTCTCGATGTCCACCTCGTCTGCACCCTCTTGCCATCGACATCGTTCGTTTGCAACTGCACACCCCGAGCTCAACCCCCTGACCCACCTTGATGCAGCTCCGCCCTCCGTCGGGGTTGTATCGGCACAGCTCGGCATCTGGGTCCTCGCGGTTCGCCCTCGAGTCGAATGTGTATCTGGGGGGTGAGCGGGGAGCTCAGTCCGGTCTGGCAGTGACCGCATCCTTCTCCTTCTCATGATACGCTCCCCCGAGCATCGTCTTTAGGTCTTTTGCGTCCCTCCTCCCGATGCACCCTCCTCCTCGTCCGCTCCTCACCCTCTGTCTTCCCTTCTCCCCGATAGATCGACACGATCCTCCTGAATCTCTTCTTTCTCTTTCTCCTCATCCTCGTCTCGTCCTCATCCTCTTCCCCATCGTCCTGGACCTCCTCGTGGGCTCCTTCGTTCCACCCGTCCTCCTCCTCTTTTGCCTTTCACTCACCGAGCGCTCGGCGCCTCCTATTCCACCCATCAGCACCCTACCATCACAAGCCCATCACCACACGGCCCGCGGTTCTGCTCACCCTGACGAAATCCACGACGCGCCGGTGCTGCTCCGGCGGCGGCGCGTTGACCGACGAGTCGGACCTGGGCGCTGGGATGTCGTTGACTCCCTTGGCGGAGGTGGATCCGGATGCGGAAGAGGATGAGGAGAAGGAGTCGAGAAGGCCCATGGTGCTGGAGATTTGTTGGCGAGAGACAAGTCACCCAGCTCAGTAGATGAAAGGTGAACGACGGGTTAACCAGCCAGAGTAGACGGTAGACGGGACGATCGCTTTTCGACAGTGACGCATGACGCAATCACTGGTTCTGTGCTTACGTACGTATTGGACTCAAATTTAATTCCGTTCCGGTGCCGTGGGCCGCCCTGCGACGTGGGAAGCGTGTTCCCGATCGGGCAAGTGGTCGTTTTTGATCCGCCCGCCCGGGCCCCCGTGATGCGGCCCTGGCCCCTGAAGTGGAGGTTGACCACCATCAGTGAATGACTACGGGTGTCTGTGGCCTGGTCTGGTGTCTCTCGGCTGAACTGGAACACTTGCTCACAACGTGCTTGCTAACCCACATCACTCCCGCCCCCAGGCGCCCTTAAATAGCGCACACCATCCGTCCTCCTTCCTTCTTCTCGTCTTCTCACCATCCCTCTGCAAGCACAACCCACCCCATCACACATCCTCTCCACCATGTACGTCCCAACCCGTTCCCACGCCCATGTCCTTCACTCCGCACTCCGCCTCTGCACGTGCTCACCCCACACCAGGTCAAAGCAAGCCGTCATCGCCGTCGCCTTCTACTCGACGTACGGCCACGTCGCGACCCTCGCCGAGAGCGTCATCAAGGGTGTCGAGGCCTCGGGCGCCATCGTCAAGCCCTACCAGATGTGAGCCGTGACAAAAGAGGGGTTTGTGCCTCGCTGATACCTTTGGTCCGCAGCCAGGAGACGCTTTCCGAGGAGGTGCTCACCAAGATGCACGGCGGGGCGTCGCTCAAGCCAAAGTACCCCCTCCTCACACCGGATGACCTCAAGGAGGTCGACGGCGTGCTTTTCGGATGCCCCACCAGGTATGTCGCGCGGGCTCCCTAGCATCCGGCGTCTCCTCGCCTGATCACCTATCACGTTCATGCTCGCGCCTATGCTCATGCTCATCGATCCACTCGCAGGTACGGCCGCGTCGCCGCGCAGCTCTCGGCTTTCTTCGACCACACCGGCGGGCTGTGGTTCACCGGCGGGCTCGTCGGCAAGTTTGTGCGTGACTGCGTTCCTCCCTGTACAAGAGTAGAGCTCACTCGCTAGGTCGGCATGTTCACCTCTACGGCGGGCCCGCACGGCGGTCACGAGGTGAGTGGAGGGGTGTCTGCTTGATGGTGGTCATGGCATGCGTCGCAGGGAACCGCTGACATCGTACCACCCAGACCACCGCGCTCACGTCCATGCCGTTCTTCGCTCACCGTGAGTACGCAGCTGGAGACACGTCACCGTCCTCAACTCACATGTCTCAATCGCGATTGCACGCTGACATTTCTTAGAGGGCAGTGCGTGACACTTTCCCATTTTCAGACGTCCCGACTTACCGTCCACCCCCTCTTTGAGTCTAAAGCTGACCTTTGCCCAAGTGGTCTTCGTTCCCCTCGGTAAGCCCTGGTATTCCCGCGGCACTTAGCTCGGCTTCGACTGCCGTCCAGGGAAGCCCGCTGACTCGCACGCGCAGGCTACACCCACCCGTACGTCAGCGAGCTCAACACCGTGCACGGCGGTGCCCCCTGGGGCGCGTCGACCGTCGCTGCGGCGGACGGGTCGCGTCAGCCGCTCCCCGAGGAGCTCGAGCTGGCCGAGTTCCAAGGCAAGGTGGGTTGGCAGTCCCTTACTCTCGTCGTGCTCCGCCACACATACAGCATCCCGAAGCGTGTCCCTTGCGCTCGGCTGTGCGGGTGGCAGTGTTCCATCCGTCCCCTTGCGCTCCGCTGCGCGGGTGGCAGTGCTCCCACCGCCGGCAGATCGGTTGGTAGCTTGCTCGCCCGCTGATCATCGTAGTCCTTCGCCACGTTCGTCAGCACCTTTGTCCGCGGCAAGCAGTAAGTGTTCGTGCTCGGCACTGTGCCCCCCTTCCAGGGCGTGGCGTTTGCACTGCAGATCGGACCAAAACAAGTGGAATGGGGTTTCAGAGCAACGAAGAAATTCAGGTGGTCAATTGGTGGAGAGGCGAGGCGAGGTAGTCGTGATGCATTTGATACTCTACCGCGCGTCTCTCTGCATCACTACTACCTCGTCTCTCGGCGAGATGTGGCTTGAGCGTGTGCTGGGGAGACGTACTCGGCCCATGATCTCTGTCCGTGTGAGGTGCGGTTCCGGGCCCTCGTGTACATCACCCGAGTCGGCGAAGATCACTCTGTGGAGCCACAAGACGAGGCAGGGTGCACTGACGATGATTTCGCAGCCTAGCCACGGGCGAGGTTGCTGAGGCCACCCCCGTTGCTGCTGCCGCGGCCAAGGAGGTGCCACCGCAGGTCGACACTCAGAAAGACGGTGAGCCCTGCCTCCGGGCAGCCTGCCTAGCGGCTTTTGTACGAGCGTTGTAATGACTCTCGTAGGCTACTCCGTCCCACCCGCCACGGGCGCGGATACCGCTGGTACCGCAGCGCCTACGACTACCGACAAGGCCCCCGCCCCCGGCGACACGGCGGGTACCACAGCAGCTGACTCGGCTCCGGCTCCGACGTCCGCAGCTGGCGCTCCAACGACTTCTCCTACGACAGGAGCAGCTGCAGCACAGCAGCCAAAGAAGAGGGGCTTCTTTGCGAGGTGCTGCGGAGGGGGCAATATCGACTAAGCCGGTCGAACGGGCCGGAACGGCTGGCGAAAGACGCTATGTGGTTTGTGGCAGTAATGGAAGGACAATGAGGAGATGCGAGAAGAAAGAACCAAGTATGATACTATTATGCATTCTAAGAATGTGTGAATGTACAGTAATGAGCTATGCGACAGGCGAAGGGGAGCTCGAGGTGATCGGGCGAGGGATCAAGTAAGACAGAACACATCCTATCGGGTCGGATCGGTTGAATTGGGTCAACGGACGCGTGTTAAGCGCTGCCCGACCAAGTGAGGTTCTAGCGCCGTTAGCGACGTTGTTCGGCTCCATTACGGGTGTGCGCACCTCAGGATACGGCGCGTATCTCCATGCTCCGGCGTGTTTGGGTCCGAAGACGAACTAGAGAAGGGAATGAGTCAGAACGACTCGTTACGACAAAGACCAAGACCAAGACCTCAACTGGCACTGCGTCTATGACTATGACTCTGACTACGGGGCGAGTATTGCACAGTAGGGCAGACTCACCGGCACGAGAACCCTGCGGACGATCCACGGGAGGGGCAGGGCCTTTTTGATCTCTTCGTTGGGGAGGCAAGCTGGGTGAGGAAGAGGCGGGTGAGCGACCTGCCGATCTGAAGCCGGACTTTCCATCATGTAGATGCGTGTCCATTGCTCAACGAGCAGTGTAGGAAGTAGGAAGGATCTATTAGTACAATAGGAAGAAGAACGTGATGAAGCAGTAGGATGAAGCGCTCTGAACCCACTCATCGCGGCACAGAGGAACCACGCCGGATCGTACTTCTTCAGATGCGCCAGAACGTCGCTCCTGATACGCTCATCCTCCTTCTTCCCGACCTTCTCGATCTTGTCCGGGTGAAGCGAGTCGATCTCATCATGGAGATGCTCCGCTAAAACGAGTACGAAGCTGTCCATGTGGTTCCTGATCATCGTGGGGTCGTAGCTGGTCGGGGCGGCCGAGAGGAGGGGGAACTGGGAGAGGTCGATGGAGGAGACTTCGGAGGGCAGGGCGGGGAAGGGGGATCTGGACTTGGACTTGGGTGGGGATAGGTTGTAGGAGAGCGTGTGGAGGTGGTTCCACAGTGCGTCTAGTGCAGGGGCAAAGGCGTGATGCTGCGCGACGTTGCCTTCCCAGAGATCCTGGGATACAGTGTCAGTCGCGAATCGAGGCGGAACCCACAACCACGCACGCCCTCGGCCCTACGATAGGATGACAGAAAAATGGGGTGAGGCGTCTAGCTCAAGCGTGGAAATCAAGCGTGGGCTCAAGCGTCGAGCGTCCACTGTCAAGCGTAGGGCGTCGCGTCAAAGGTGTCAAAGGTGAAGCCCTCGTGCGGAGCCACACCGCGCTCACCTCTCCCGCAGCCTTGGCGAACGCAGGGAAGATCTTAACCTCTATTCCCCGGGTCAGCTTGTCCCTACCCTATCCTATTCGCGGGTCCGTCATGGCCTCGAGTGGAGTCGAGTAGAGTCGAGTCAAGTCGAGTCGAGCGGCCATGCCACCTAGTCACCTCGCGCCGGGAGTCGCGACCCGACCAACCCGGTCCCCCGACCCACCTTCGAGGGCGTGGTGGTTGTACACCTGCCCCACGCTGATCTCCGCATAGGCAAGAAAGTTGAGCACGTCGTCGGATTCCTTTGCGAAGGCTGCGAACTGGGCGACGGGGTGTTAGCGCGTCACATCACGGCACGGCACGGCATGGCACAGCACCTCGAACTTCGCAGCGACTCGGGATACGACCCAAATCGTGGGGAAGGATCCATCTTTGTGCCAGATGCCACTGTCCGCGCCGACTCACGCGGTAGACCCGTTCGAGCATTGAGAGGATGAGTAGGTGGATACGGGACATCTCCCGTTGCCACCACTCCTGCCATTGGTCCTGCACGAGGTGGATCAGTATCAGCAATCACATCTCCGACAAGGGTCAATGCCAATCCAGAGACTCGAGGTGATGAGGAGATCACGAGGCCTCGGACGGGGATTCTGACTCGGACTCGGACCCAATCTTCACAACACTCGGGTGCGCTTACAGGCTTCGGCTTGTCTGCGAAGCCTCGCAGGTACGTCTCGATCTCCTTGTATCGCGGGTGCTCGAACGGCGAGCCCTCAACGGGCGGAGGAAGCGGGTGGGCCAAGCTGGAGGGTTGGACGGGGACGGCCATCGCGCAGTGGAGGGTAGTTGGCGTTGAGCGAGTCCTGGGGGACAGGTTTGAGAGTGAAAGGATCAGGCGTGACGAGATGAGGTGGGCTGTCAGGTGCAGATCTCTAGTCGCTAGATTTCAAGTCCCTAGCCGCTCGCTATGTCCTCCTCCGTCGATGGGGTCTCGTTGATACGGCGAGTGAGTGATTGGTCAGTCCGGTCAGTGGCCGCTAGTCGGAGTGATGAGTGTATCAGTCAGACAAACAGTTGAGCCTTTGAGCCTTTGAGCGGTTGAGCCCTTGAGCCCTTGAGCCCTTGAGCCCTTGATGGTGGTTATGAAACTGTTCGCGATTGATTGTGCTTCATCGCTCGCCGCGACGCCGCCGTCGCCGGTCGATGACCGCCCAAGCCCACAAGCCCAATGGGACTCGAACAAAGGACGCCACGACACCGATACAACGCCTCCCGCGGGCGCCATCAAGGCACCAACGGGGTGCATCGTTGCAGCCGGAGCCATCTCAGAGCGCGACACGACACCGGCATTAGAAGGAGAGAATAACACGGGCTACGATATGGCAGGAACAGATTGACGAGAAAGGCAGGTAGGTGAATTGGTTGGTTGGTCGAAAGGGGTCGAGGCGACGATGGTGGCGGTGGCAGTGGCAGCAGCGGCGGAGAACAACCAGGCTCAAACAGGGAGAGGAACGTTCACTAAATGCCACCGTACTCGTACAGTCCGCGTGGGTTGCGGCTAGCTAGACGCGCCGTTGCGTACCATTCGGACGACCAAAGTCGAACGCGTTGCTTTGGCGTGGCCTCTCCCACCTCCCCATCGCCGCCCCCTTTCCTTCTCTCTGTCATAAGAGACCTACCCCCTGAACTCCGAAGCAGCGTCAAGTCCACGTCGTGTCCACGCGGGACCCGAATCATGCCAAATCGTCTGCATCTGAGTCTGCATATCTTCTCTCGTCTCACTCTACCTCGCTCCGCCACCACCACCCACACCGCCAACACCGCTCACAGCGCCAGGTAATCCCTCACCTCCTGCTCCGTCAACTTTCTGAATGTCGGGGGCAGCCGCTCCCCTGGCTTCTCCTGCATCTGCTCGGGCGTCGGGACGGTGACGACCCCGATCTCGATGGTTTGTTCGGTCATCTGGCCCTCGAAGCCTTCTTTGAGGGTGAGGAGGGCTGTGTGGATGGCGTCTTCGAGGGAGAGGTCGTCGTTGTATCTGGCAGCGGGGCCTCAGCGGGTATCCTGGGCATGAACACGGATGGGCTCATGGACTCGGACAGGGGGCGACGAAGGAAAAGGGGAGGAGGGTGAAGGGGGGGGGGGGGGGGAGAGAGGGGGGGGGGGGGGGGGAGAGAGAGTTTCGAGTATAATTGTCTCTCGGGTCTGTTTGGTATAGGAGACATTGTAGAAGGCAAGAACAACGACAAAGGCCCCGGGAGGAGGGAGAGGGACACGGGACACGGGACGGGGGACGGGGGACGGGGGACGGGGGAGTGTGAAGTATTGATGCAGTGTCGAGATAGGCGTCCCGGTGGAGCTGGAGGACGCCGTGATGTGCCAATATGCATCCCACTCACCGCTTCTCAAGGAAGGTCTTCCCGTTCACCATGTTCTTGCCGATCGCACTGGCCTTCCAAGCCCAGTAAGATCCCGACGGGTCGACCTGGTACAGGCTCTGACCCCTGTGGGAGTCCCACCCGGCGATGAGCAGCGACACGCCGTACGGTCGCACACCGCTACAGGTCGTGTCAGCGGCTCGTTCTTTCTTCCCTTTTGCGGCGGATTGTGAGCATGGCTCCCATGCTTTCCCATCGCGGCGCATTCGTGCTGCCCGATGCGAACGCAACCCAGCCAAGCCAAGTAAAGGAACGCCAATATGACACCCTCAACCGCCGCGCCCCACTCACCCCGACTGCGTCGCCTTCTGCATCACATTCGCAACCTCCTGGACCAGCACCTTGGTGGGCGGATACTCCCCATACACCTTCCAGTACGCCTGCGCGATCTTCCGTGCTTTGGCGACCAGCACGCGGAAGTCGGGGCCCATGCCGGAGTAGACGAAACCGATGTTGGGGCAGATGGGCGCTACTTTCTCGAGGACAGAGGTGTCGAGGAGGAGCGAGGGGGATTTCTTCTCGGTAGCGAGGACGACGCCGTTGGTCGCTGAGATGTCAGTGGTGGGTTCGTTGGTCGGGGCAGGGGAGGGGAGAAATGGGAGACGTAACCACAAGTTGGACTGAGGAGCAGGACTGAAGAGGATACAGGTAGCGGGTAGCATGGGGAGATCGAGGAGCGGCCGCCGAAGACGCATGCGAGATGTCTGTAGAGGCATGGGGCAATGAAGCGGACACCACACCTTCGCGCCGAGCAGACTCCACACCCAGTTACGCCCAGCAGATACCACTCCCAGTCACGGGGTTTGAGTTTCGAATAAGACGCCACATCCCAGCACACCCACTCACCTTTGATACCCAGACTTGTCGTCCCGCCCGCAACGGCCGCGAGGGCATGCTCGATCTGCACGAGCTTGCCCGAGGGCGAGAAGGTGGTGAGGGAGAAGCTAGTTGTGTCAGCGGGGTCCAGCACGGATACTTTGAAGCATGGAGGTCCAGCTGAATGCCCCATGACTCGCCCCACTCACGAGTACGCGCCGCCTCCGCCTGGTGCGGACATGATGGAGAGGGGGTGGTGGACGGGATGAGCGAGGTGATGCTGCGCGAGCACGAGGACCGGAAGAACGAGCTCGACGGGATGAGCGGTAGCGGGGCAGACGTCCTCGTCGGGGCCGTGCCGAGTGAAGTAGAGGGAGACGAGGATGTGCGGTATGAGAGAGATAGAGGTAGTCGTGGAGAGCAAGCAGCATGCATGATTCAATAGAAGTCACTGACGCATCGTCCTGTCGTGGTGGTGAGTGGTCGCGCAAGCGTCCGTCGTGTTACGTAAACATATCCATCGAGCACTCAGGGACGACCCCGCCCTTTACCGGACCGGGAACATGGGACACAGCCAGCCAGCACCTCCATCCCCCTCGGCCCTCCTCTTCTCCCTGCTTCTTCCTCCTTCTCTCCATCCTCATCCACCCCACACCCCCTCTCACACCCCCTCGCCATGTCCGGCCTCCTCAAGGTCCTCAGCGCCATCACCCCGCCGCCGGCCCAGCCCGCCGCGCGCGAGTACGACGGCTGGGAGCTGCGCTGGAAGATGCTCGTCTTCCGCCCGGCCATGTTCAAGTTCGAGGGGGTCGTCCTCGGCGTTCTGGCGGGTTACTTGTTGCTCTACTTCATCGGGCGGTTCATCAACATGTCCAGGGCCAAGGCGACGTGAGTTGACAGAGTGCACAATTGTTCACCAGGGATGGCATCGCTGATACGTTACCCGCAGGATCAAGCCGTTCGAGAAGACCATTGACTCCCAATTCAAAGTCTCTCGACCCCTGCTCTCATCGGGCCCATCGCTCCACCTCCTCTACTCTACGGGCCGACGCAACGTCCTCTGCATGCACAGCACCATCACCCTCACGCCTCTGCACGACATCGCCTCCCTCGCGATCCACTATGGCAAGGCGATCATCGAGCCCGCATACGACGTGTCCGAGACGGTGCTCTTCGACCTCACCCTCGGCCGCGGCGCGGATGGGCTCCAAGGCGAGGGCCTCGGCGTTTGGGCCATCGCTGACAAGTCGGCCATGCGCGACATCCGCGAGAAGCGATGGGACCTGGTGAGTGCCGTGTCGGGTGGGATCGTCCGCTTCATCCCTGAGGACGCTGAGAGGGATGTTGTAAACCCGCAATCACGCTGACTCTCCACTCTAGACTTTCCCGCGGCTGCACGACTCCAGCATCGTCCCCGTCACCCACGCCCTCTTCGCCGAGCACTCGGACGTCACCGACGTGCTCATGAAGACCTCTGGCGTGGGCATCTCGGACGTCCTCTCCGACCCCAAGGCGGCCAGCGTGCTGAAGTACCTCCTGGTGCGTACATGTCATTCTTTGACATTTTAATTCCTCAAAATCTATGACACTCTCATGCTCCAAACTCTCCTTCCTAGAGCATCAACACCCGTTGTCCCTCGTCTGCGTCTGTCCTTTGTCCACTGCCGTCTGCTGTCTTTCCCTCGTACCAAGATCCTGCGTCCCTCTTGCACGTCCGTGGCCTGTCGCCTGTCGCCTGGCGCCTGTCGCCCTCGTCCCAAGCCCGCGCTCACTCCTGCAGGTCACCGACCAGCCCGCCCGTCGTCCCGCCAAGGGCCCCCTCCCCGCCAAGTTCCGCTCCCGCGAGATCCTGCTTTGTCTCTACAAGCCCAAGAACGCTGCGCAGGTCGAGGCTGCCAAGGCCTGGCTCCAGGTGGCGCTCAACATTGCGGATCTCGAGTCGAGGCCTAACCTCCTCAAGCCGGATGTGAGTGGTGACGACGATGAGATCCCTCGAACAATTCCGATCCCCTTCATACATATGCACACCATTCTCCGCTCTCTCTTCTCCCGTACACCGTCTCCCTGACCGCCACCATCCCTCGCCCTTCTCATACCGTCTCCATCCCTGACCCTTTCCTGCTCTCCCGCTCCACCTCCCGACCCCCGCTAACCCCTCAGGTCGCCCGCAAGCTCGTCAAGACCCGCCAGCAAGTCGACCTCGACCTGACCTCTGCTTACTCCAAGGAAGTCGCCGAGGACGCCCCCAAGGAGGAAACCGCCGAGGAGCGTCGTCTGGCCAAGAAGAAGGCGGAGAGGGCGCAGATGAGCGAGAAGGAGCTCAAGAGGCTCGAGGAGCTCGAGAAGAAGCGCGAGATGAGGAAGATGCAGAAGAGGGGGATCAAGGGGGGAGCGCAGTAAGAGGTGGAGTGAGGAGCCCAGAGCGCTGAGCATGAACCCAGAATGGGCTGGGAGGCGACCGATAGTGTCGGGAGGAGCTGCGGGTTGCGGGTCAGGAGTCGGCAGAGTGGGGCCCATGTCATCGCGCCTCAACTGCATCGGTGCGGAGGGAGGACATGATTAATTCAAAACTGTTAGTCGCAACCAAAAGAGAATGGCGGCTTCAAGTCGCCCAAATGGGCATGCAGGACGCGTGTCGTCGTTGTGTGAGGGCATGACGTTCGCCTCGTCGACAACCGGGGCGCTGAATCCGCGACGCGTACCTGTGCTCGTGGTATTCAGAGGCGGATCGTGGGTGGGCGTACTGTATTCCGCGGCAGAGTCCTTCATCAGGTGACCAACGCGGATTTGATTCATATTGGAAAGCTCAAATCTGACATTCTGTGGGTCATCAAGTTTTCGTCTGTATAACACCCCTTCATGCTGCAAGGCCACGTACATATCAACTGCAAGGCGAACCATAGAGCTCCGGAGCTGGCGCCCGAGCACCTACTGATGCTCAAGGGGACCGCGCATCACGACAGGCGATCTCTGCTGATGAAGTGCGGGATGCTCCGTATCCATTGACTTGCCCTGCCAGGTCCAGCACTCCATCACGCCGCTTTGCGGTTCCCGGAAGACGCCGAGGCTGCCGGCCTTGAGCGTATAGACGAATATCTTGCCGTCGTATTTGACAGTCACGTTCACCTGGGAGTCTTTCCAGGGCCAAAATGGAAACCGTTGGACTTTCCCCTGACCAAGGTGTACTTGCATCGCGGGAAAGTTGAAGAGCTTAACTTCGGATGAGCTAATACTCGTACTGACGGGGGTGTGGCCGCCTTGGGATGATGACTGACCGTGGCCTCTCCCCCAATCCTCGCTCCGGTGAGGGATCCCTCAATGTTCACTTGGTTTATGATGCGCTCGGGTTTGATCTTGGAAACTCGGACGACAATCTGCCCATCGGAACCGTTCTTGACCCAAATACATGGAGGGGTGTGTCTCAGCCAGTTCACGATGCCCGCGCGTACGCCTCTCATTGGGTCCTCGAGCTGTCCGTGGAGGCATGAGTTCATCAGCAGGTTGAAGATCGTCCCACCAAAACTTACCATAGGCCCGTTAAACTCCACCTGAATTAGAGTCGGGAAGTCTTCCTGCACACTTTTGAACTCCTCGGGAGTTTCCACATTTCTAGGCGAGATGGGCTCTGGCCCTTCTGATTCGGGCTCTTGGTTCAGCACGCGAGGGGTGATTATCTCGACAGACATGGTGCAAGATGGTCAGACTCTGCTGTGACTCTGGTGGAGCGTTTTTGAGATCTGCCTTAAACATCGAAGGAATCCAGAGATGGCAGTCCCGCCTCATGTACAGTTACAGGACATATCCTCACAGCTGACCTAAGTGTCTCCTCCGTATCTCGCTCAAGGTGTATAACCACGTCGTGAATACGGTCGATAAAGCCGGGCTATTGAGGGCGCACGCGGGACCTGCATGTACATATGTAACTGTAAAGTCTATCATTCGTCCAGCGTAGGTCGAGCCGTACAGGATGACGGGAAGATGTTCGACATGTCGGGTTCGGGAGTACGCAGAAAACAGAGTCACGGGAAGTCAGAGAATTACAGGAACGACGTACAGGCACACGAAGACGCCGAGGCGTTAGTTTGCGACTCTACAGCTGGTCCGCTATACAGTAGTCCTACACCAGCAGTAGCAGACCATGTCGCCTTGACATCATCGGGTCGCTCATGTGATTGTACCGCTGGACTCGAGCCTCCTGACAGCTGAGCGAAATGATATGAACCGCGCGGCATAGGGAGTGCTACCTGTCTGCCGACCCGTCTTTTGTCAACATCCTCCCTCTCACTCAATCATGGGTGAACCTGAGGCTATCTCAAGCTCAGTCTATCCACATCAGGAGCCTCACCGTAGCCTCTTCTTTACTCGACCTCCTCCGGGCTTCATCTGTCCCGGTACGCACAACCTTATTGAGGAACGGCTGGGAAACACCGTATCACAGTATGGCACAAGCGGGGATCTTAGGCAACCTGAAGTATGAGAGCAGGAATGGCTGGGCGGTAGAGTTTGGACAAGCGCTTGGCGACTGGTTGTATCTGAGCGATCCGACAAACGCGCCACTGCCGAGCATATTTAACAACAGAGTGTTCACTCGTGAGGCCATCTCGAAACACCTCGACATGCACCACCTCGTCGAATTTACGCCTGGCCGTGATTCCTTTGACGCGATCGACAAGGGCCGACGACTGCCTGCGCTCCATTTACTCGACAAAATCGTAGAGCGGGTTCAACAGCAAGACGAGGCCAATCGCGCCTTTCTTCTAATGGGCTTTGCAGCACGATTGTTTGAGCACGCTGGACGCTCGGCAGACGTGGACGGCTACGGCAAGGAAGCCAAGAGATACATTGAGAAGATTTCGCGCGACAGTGCGGCCATTCACATCAACTCCAAAGCCGTTTGCCGAATCTTGGCTGAACCCCCGTTGGACGGAAGCTCAGCTCGGAACAAGATCAAGCGGGCTTCACAACCCCTCGTCGTGATCTTCATCGCCGCTGATCCGACAGACGCGGTGCGGCTCGACACTCTAGGCGAGCTGGCCGATCTGACTGGCGCCGTCCGTGCTGCGATCCTCCCCGGATCCATCAAGGTGGCGGTCTGCCCCGGAGGCAAGATCTCCGAGCTCCGCTCCTCGGACGTCGAGAAGCCCACTGTGGTTCATTACAGCGGTCACGGTACAAAACAAGGCTTCTGGTTTTGCAACGATAGGGCCGAGGCTACTGAGGTCGACCCGGCAGCGCTTGCAAGGCTTCTTGCCAACCATCGACCAAAGGGGCTTCGGGCGGTCGTCATGAACGCTTGCTACTCGGCACAGCAGGGTCAGCTTCTCGCCGACGCAACCGGACATGCGGTGGCGATGCAAGGGCAGCTGTCTGACAGCGGGGCCATCGCGTTCACAAAACAGTTCTATAGCTCAATGGGAGCCGGAGACACTTTTGAGGAGGCTTTCGACAACGCAGCTGACGCCGTTGGCCTCGATCCGCAATTAACCGCGTTGAATCCTGTGCTTTTCAAACGTGTCGAGGCGGAGCAGGCTGCGGCGCGACTCCCTGCTACGCCGACTTCTCCCTCTGTCTCGCAAACGCCATCGATAATAAGCAGGGCACAAGCTGATTTGCAGCCCAGCTCGACAAGCCAAGAGCATCCTGCAGCATCGTCAGTTGCCTCGCCATCGACTCCGTCTGTGTCCGAGCTGCCCTCTATGATCGCAGACTTCCAGGAACCTAGCCCCGAGGCCACTTCGAGGGTAAACGGCCAGTCTTCGACCCCCCTGACTACATCGCCGACGACCTCATATGGCTGGCAGACACCATCGATAGACACCAACATCCACCCAGCTGGTCTGGAGCCTAGCTCGAAGGACCTCAGCTGGGCCGGCAACAAGCTTCAAGCTTGATGGACTCTCGGCCAAAGGGCGGGAGGAATTCGCAATCGGAGTCGTGAGGCGAGACCCGACGTCCCTGGCCAATGCCCCTCTTGACATCAAAGCGGACGGGACAGTCGTTATCGAGGCCATCAAACTATTCCCGCCCGCCATGGAATACGCGTCTGAGAGCCTTCGAAGTGACGTGACTTTCATGAAACAAGCTGTCGGGCATTCCGGCGGGGTCCTGGCACACGGCTCCCCGACGGTACGAGGGTATCGGCAGGTCGTCCTCGAAGCCGTCAAGCAGAACCCTATGGCGCTCGAATATGCCTCTGCGGATTTGAGGAAGGACAAGGAGGTGGTCTGGGAGGCCGTCAAGCGGTCATCGCTGGCATTTCGGTATGCTGACCAAGCTTTCCGAGACGACCCGGAGTTCATGGCCAAGGCCGTCAGGCAGGCCGGATCCCTTCTCGAGGTTGCCTCGCCGGCCGTACGAGGACGTAAGGATATCGTGATTGCCGCCATCAAGCAGAACCCGATGGCGCTCGAATTCGCTTCCGAGGGTCTCCGCGGGGATCTCGATGTCGTAAAGGAAGCCATCAAGCTACATCTACCGGCACTCATGTATGCGTCCGAAGCATTCCGAGCAGATGTCGACTGTATGACCGCAGCCGTCCGACTGAATGGCCTGGCACTCGCGTACGCATCCCCAAGTCTACGAGGGGACGGCATGGCCGCGCTAGAGGGTATCAGCAGAGGTCGCCCTCAAGGACGACGTACAAGACATCCAGGCCAGAACAGGTCCCGTACGCCCGGGGGACCTGAGCGACAGCGTTGAGGAGCGTTTCAAGCTCGGACAGCAACCGTTGCTTCTGGCGTGTGGAATTAATATCGGGGGAAGGTCGGTCCGGGACCATGTGGCCCAGGCGTAAAATGGGGAGCAGTCGTGTTGTTTCGGCCCATGGGATGGCCGGGGAGACAGAAATGGCAGGCGGATGCCACCTTCGTCAGTTGGGAACAAAGATTCGTGTGCGAAATCGTGGACGGCACTCGGCCTCGATGGTATACACGCGTGCGAGTGTCACTTCAACATCTCCACCATCCCGCACATGTATCCGAGGCGATCTCCGTCGCTGAAAGAGCCACCGTGTATACGCAATGACGTTGGAGCAACTGTACACTACTGTAGCTTCATCCCGGCTCCGAACGAACACGGCCGCATCTCTGATAATCCAAATCGATCCGAGGCACCACTAACTCCCGCGGCTGATAATCAAACTCATTTCCTTGCAACCAATCACATCCCGCCCATATGTCATCTTCTCTCCCTTCTCAATCTCGCGCACCGTCTGCTCGTCATCGTCTCGTGCATCCTCGCACAGGCCAGGTCTAATGATAGCTCTTCCGCTCACAGCGACCAATCACATCCGACGTATATGTCAGAAAACAGCACGTGTGGTTCCGAGTGAGCACCAGTCGCGGCCTTGCGCGATCAGGCACCACTGGTCGTCCGCCGCCTGTCATCGAGAACGGCGGCGCAGGATGAATATGAAGATGAAGAACTCAAGGCGATGGCAATCGTATGCATCCCGATCCGATCCCACAAAGTCTTCAGTCGCCACGCAATCGTTCAGACTTGTTATTAACTCCTTTCACCTCGTTGTGTTGCATTGCATCTCTGTGGAATACTTCTATCTCTTCCTAGCTCGCCACCCGTAGACCCACACCCAAGTGGCACTGTGTAAAATGTCTTCGACCACCGAAACCACCTCCGCCGCCGCTGCGACCTCCCTCGCTCTCCCCGCTCGCTCGCCACCCCCCAACAACTGGACACCGGTATGGACCGTCCAGCCTTCCGCACCCGTCCCGATCGCTGCGCGGGAACAGCAACTATCCAGTATCCTGGGCGACGCCGGACCCCTCTCGGAGAAATGCGAGGTCACGGAACGACCTGGTCAGCCTTGCTGCAAGGATCTCAAGGGGGAGGACGAGAGGCATTTGATCAGTCCGGAAGTGGTTCGAGACATGTAAGCGGGCTTCTCGCTCTTGTTGGTTCGCAAGAGCGGTCGACGGGAGAAGTCCATTGTTGATGGTATCGTAGTATCGTCGGTCTGTCTGATGGTCTCACTGTCCCGTTCGCACTCACCGCGGGACTCTCGTCGATCGGTTCCTCCCACCTCGTCGTCACTGCCGGACTCGCCGAGTTGCTCGCCGGCGCACTTAGCATGGGTCTGGGCGGCTACCGTGGGTTCAGCGATTCATTTTACATATGTTGCACTTGGGTCTGACGCCTCGCAGTCGCCTCCCAGGCCGAGATCGACCACTATCGTTACCTCCGTCGTCAGACTCGCGCGCGCGTCCTGCGGAGCTGCGGAGGCGAGATGGAGCGTGAAGTACACGACATCCTCGGTCCTCTCGGCGTTAAAGAATCACGCTCGAGACTTATTACCGAAAACCTGCGGGAAGTGGAGGAGGATCTCCGTCGGGGAAGCTCCAGCTCGGTCGAAGCGAAGAAGACCTTGAGGCAGAGGCTGAACAGGCTTAAAGTGTGTGGGCGAGGAGCAGAAGAGGAGGGCGCACAACAGGAAGCAAATGATATGGGCCTTGCGGCGTTCCTGCTCAAGTTTGGAGAAGGAATGGGTAAGTCGGGTCCGGGTCCGAGTCCGAGTTCGAGTCCGAGTTCGAGTCCGGTTGGTGTGATGTGACACTTACAACGCTGTAGAGGACGTGCCCACTTCGAGACTTTGGATCTCAGCGATCACCATTGGTCTCTCCTACTTTATCGGCGGCCTCGTCCCACTCGTTCCCTACATGGCCAACACGACCGCCCAGACCGGCCTGATAATCTCCGCTTGCGTCACCGCAGCCGTGCTCTTCGTCTTTGGAGGCGTCAAGACCTACTTCACGTGAGTATAAATGGGCGATAGTAGCGTGTGATCTCGGTCGAGTAGGGTGCTGACTCGAGGTAGCGGCGCACGAGGAGGATGGGGCGGATACCTCTACGGCGCGACGAGCACCATGGTCGTTGGCGGAGTCGCGGCGGGCGCGGCGTATGGTCTCGTCAGGGCGCTGGAATCGAACGGCAGTTCGAGTTACTGAGCTGTGGCGTCGAAGATGATATTCCAAAGCGGGAGGAGCCTTCCCTACGTACCATGCACCTGCACTGCCCTCGTATCATGCAAAGACGTCTTCACATGCCGGGATGAGGCGGAATCTCGAACCAACACTCGATTGGAACAATAGGCTTGCGGAGCTTGCGAGATTCTAAGCCGTCCTCTTTGAAGTTGGTCCGAGCCCTGAGGTTCCAATTTATGGGGTTGATGTCCTCGTTGTACCTCGATCGTGCTCCTCACTGCCGCCTTTGATCAACTGAGACGCCCCTGAATCATCTCCCACCGGCTTATGGGTGTCATGAGAAGTTAGTGTGGAGAGGCTCGCTCTGAGTATCGCTCAGAGCGCGGACCGTGGATGTGATTTAAGCGCGTTAGACGAGTCAACAACTCCACGCCTCCCGGGTCTCGATCAGTCACCGATTCGAAGCCGTGGAAGCCCACAAAAGCGATCTCCCCCTCTGCCGGATGATTGCATGCGCTATCCTCTTCACATCTACATGAGCGAGAACTCGCCGAACTTCTCCTGCACGGAATGTCAGCGACTATCCAAGGGGGGATATCGCCTGCGTCCGCGCCGAATGTCACTCACCCGGTAGCCCGGAACGGACCATTTGCCCTTCTTGAGCATCGTCTCGACCGCCTTGGTGATCTCCGGTCGGGCCTTGGACACCTCGGTGACCTGTACACGAGTCGATATCAGCGACGAGAGCACATGCAGTGAACACAGTGCGAGTAGACCCACGGTGAGGTCCTCGAAGGGACGGGCGTCCTGGATGTTGGACAGGGTGTCCTTCAGCGAGGCCTCCTCGGAAGAGATCTTGGTGAGAGTCTCCTTGGCAGCGGCGACCTGGGATGGGTGTCAGCGATTCCGAGGTGGTTTAGAGAGTGGCGTAACACCGCGGTCCACTCTGCCTCCCCGGTCGAACATGTCGCCGGTCCCTCTACCTTCGTCTTCTCCGGCCTACACTCCTCCCCTCCATTGACGGCTATCCCCCGGCCTCTCACCAGCCATTTTTCTCCCTCCCCTCTCTTGGCCGCGTCCAAACTCCTCGTCCCCTTCAGCCGCTTCGACCATACGCATTTCCAGCGCTCTTCAACACCCCGTAGCCACTCCCTTCTTTCTTTTCCTGCGTCCCCAATCGCCCTTTTCGCAATAGAGCAAGTCCGAAGAAATCCTACCCACCGCCTTGCCCTCGAAAGCGTCCACAACGCCGTTCCACTTGCTGACGTCGTAGTCGACCGGCTTGAACCCGGAGAGCACCTTCTCGGCGTTGGCCACGGCGTTCTGGTCCTTGAGGACGGAGCGGTAGTGCTCGAGGTCGATCTCGGGCGTCGTGGCCTTCAGCGCGACGTTGCGGTTCATCGCCGAGGTGTGTCGGGCTCGGAACGCCTGGAGCTCGTGCAGAGTCTCCTTGCCGAGACCGAGACCGGTGTAGATCTTGGTCCAGTCCTAGACAAATTGTGAGCGATACGCATATTGGTGCGGTTTTTAAAGATCGAGTCGGGGGGGAGAGGAGACGGAGAGAGATACTTACGACCGCGGTAGCGGCGCTTTTGGTCGCCATGATGAGAGGATCTGCGAGCGGGTCAGGACTGATACGATCCAGTCGGGGCGATGGGAGGTATGTACTCACAAGGAGGATGGAGGGGGAGGGAGAGAAAGGGTGAGGGATGGAGTTCAAGGTATGCACTGGCGCAAGTGAACGCCAGCAGCGAGAGAGCGAGGGGGGAACGATCCCCTCCGATGCTCCGCCCAGGGACGATAACGCCGAGAATACTCCCGTTGTGGCACCCCGCCTCCCCCACCCACAACTCGCCTCGCTCAATGTTCAACAAACCAACTCTGCTCTGACATTCATCTCGACATTGTTCATCAATCTCTCTTCCCCGAGCATTTCCAGAGCTCAGCAGTACAGAGAATCGCAAAATGGCGGAGAAAAGCGACGCATCCCCACCAATCGATGACAACGTCGATGTTGACGAGGCGAGTCCGAACTAATCCAACCACAAGCCGCCTCCTACCACCCAACTGACGACGTAACAGGAGCTTCGGCTGATGCAAGCCCGCCTTGCCCAGATGGAGGAAGAGAAGAACGCGGTGGGCCCATATCCACTACGCGTGTGTATCGGCATATCACTGACTCGTCCAGCTCACAGAAAGTGACAAGCGACCGTCGTCGTCCACACCGAAGCCGGATGAGGCGGCGGCGGGCGAGGAAGGCGATCAGGCGATGGACGAGGACGAGCCAGCGGCGGTCGACGCACGGAGCATCTACATTGGGAATGTGAGCGACTGTCTATTCACTTGGATGCGGACCGAGACATCTGTCCAGTAGTTCAGGTAGGGCTCAGCTGACACCACTCCCACAGGTGGATTATGGAGCCACACCAGAAGAGATCCAGGCGCATTTCCAGGCTTGCGGTACCATCAACCGTGTTACCATCCTGTGCGACAAGTTCACGGGACATCCAAAAGGGTCAGTAGGGTATTAGGGTACACAGGCACGCAGCTGGTAGTTGAATCATTGCCAAAGTCTCGCTGACTGGTGACAGATACGCCTATGTCGAGTTTGCCGAGCCGAGCATCGTGCAGAACGCGCTGGTCCTGAATGAGAGCATGTTCAGGGGACGGCTGATCTCGGTAAGTCGATCACGACGGGCATGTTTGTGTGTCGCGAACGACAGGGCTGACGTGGGCCTCCAGGTGAGAGAAAAGCGGACAAATGTCCCGGGATTGAATATGACGAACCGGGGTCGGGGGCGGGGACGAGGTGGATTCAGAGGGTACAGGCCATACCGAGGTCGGGGACGGTGAGCTGATCCATATGCAACCTGGGCTGTGGGCTTTTGACTGATCGTTTCGCAGAGGCCGTGGTCGAGGATACTAGGCATTATGATAGAGCAGACAACGGGAGCCTCGGCGCTCTATGTAATCATGATTATCCACCCTGCCAGCGACACCGTTTCCTGTTGAGCATTGACCCCGCGAAACGCACAGCCAAGGTCCAAGGCAGCGGCGACTCATCAACACACGCCTTCATGCACAGACCAATGCTATGATCGACTCTTCGTTCTACTGTAACCACACACGCCATGTCGCCCCGCCCCCGCCTCACGCCGCGGTGACCGCCTGCGCCTGCCTGCGCAGCGACTCGACGTCCTGCTCTGTCCGCCCGACCGCGTTTGTCCACGCCTTGAACTGCATCGCCAGCGTCTCGAGCTGCGACTCCTCGAGCACACGCGGCTGGACCCAGCTGATATCGACGGTTGCGGCGACCTGGTCAAGGGTCCCCCGAATGAGCTTGAGGCTGGTATAGGTGTCAGCGATTGTTTGCCCATACTACGCATTCCACGACACAAGCATGGGCTCGCTCGCTCGCTCGCTCGCTCACCTCAGCGCCTTCATGATCAGGTGCTCCACCTCGTGCACGGGCAATCGCGTAGCCTCGGCAATGGACTGGAAGGTCATGAGTCGCGAGGCGCCGTCGCGGGGTCGGGCAAAGGCGGTCTGGATGAGCGCCATGAGGCAGATCTTTTGTCGCAAGAATGGCAGCGAGTTCTCAAGAATAGGCTGAGGCGGATCATCAGCATGAGGCGCTGCCAGTGCTGCCAGTGGGCCTTGGGGGTGTGACTAACCTCCTTGGAAAAGTTATTGGCCAGGCTCTCAAACTTGCCGATCTCGCCCGCGTTGAAAGCACTGATGAGCGTCTTGATCCATTCGTGCTCCGTTCCAACGAGAGTTTGCAAAATGGGATGTTGGAGCTGGCGCCGGTCAGTCGAGGCGAGGCATGCATGCCTACCCAGTCCACTCACCAGCTCTCCAAAGTTGTAAATCGTCTCCCCGAGTAGCGCCGCGATGCAAAGATCATGTGCCCTCGCCCTCCTGTCCTCCTCGCTGAGTTCCTTGTCCACATCGACGCAAGCAAGGTAGAGAAGCGCGTTCTTGTAGTACGGCGCGTAGTCCGCCTTGACCTTGAAGTAGTCGCCGGCAACACCGTAGTACCCAGCGTTGACGACGGGCTCGACCGTGTCCTGCTCTGCGAGGAGCTTCTCGCATTCGTCGAGCGACTTCTTGCACGCGGGGAGGTCACCGAGGAGGAGCTGGGCGTAGGCGATCGAGGAGAGGGAGAGGGCGTAGGCCTCCGGGATGGGTCGGGACGGAGCGGGAGAGCCGGGGTTGTCCCCGCTTGGAGGGACGGGGTAAGGCGATGGAAGGCGGGAGTGGACGGATTGGAGGAATTGCAAGGTGAGATCGGGTTCTGTAATAGTAAGCAACACACCAGCGGTCAGAAAGTGACGCTTGCGCTCACCGGTGTACTCTCGTCCAACTCTCCGGGAGATCTCCACCAGCTTCAGCGCGTTGATCTTGGACTCCACAGTCGTGATGAATCTGGCATGATCAGCTGCACCCAGACAGAGTATGGGTAAGGGTGTGGGACGTTACCCACTTCTCAAACAGCTCGATCTGGTACGGTCCGGTTCCGGGGAGGAACACGAATTCGGTGAGTGTGACGGTGAGGTTGTGCCATAGCCTGTACCACGGAGGGGTTGGGTTCGTCAGCACGAGTCAGAGCGCATGGTGTGGTGGCGCGCTCACTTCCGCTCGTAGGCCGTGCGGATCTTTGTCCACCACGGCTTGAGCTCGGCCGAGGCGGAGGCTTCCTGGTGCTCGAGGTAGGAGAGAGGGGAGGAGGACGACGAGCCGGCGGGGCGATCGATGTCCATGGCGGGGTCTGAGGGTACTAGGGAGAGAGATGGATCTGGCGGTCGCTGGCGGGGTCCGGCTGTTCGCTGTTCGGTTTGCGAGCTTCTGCCTGTGAAGAGATTGTCAAGTCTAGGTTAGATGGATAGATGTATGTTGCGATAGGTGTAGTTGTAATAGAGGTGAACGCGTGAGTGTCATCGGAAGCGGGCGTGGTGATAACGCGGGCAGCGAAACAACGCCACGTCACCATATAATCCCACCCTTCCCCTTGTCCATGGCTCACCTGAAATTCCAAAGACGACTCTGCCTGCAGTATACCTACATCTGCATTCTCACAAGGCTTCCAAACACTCTCCTTGAGCCCGCTCTATCTTGCAGCTCGGATCCTCGCACGCTGCAACATGTCCACCCGCCCGGCGACTCAATCACTCACCGCTCTCCGGCGCCTTGCGCACAGCGCCGCCGCCGCCTCTTCCTCTTCCTCGGCGTCCTCCTCTCGCGTCTCCCCCCCCCCCCCCCCCCCCCCCGCCCCCGCC